>CAMZMU010000111.1:576821-982414 GCA_947311845.1 Poa pratensis
GCACAAAAACATGCGTGTATCCTTTGAATTTGAATTGCAACTGGCCGGAAAGCAAAGGGAACGGATGGTTTCCGTTCGTTCGCACGGCGGCGCACGCAACGCAAGTTGTTGCGCGACACGCAAGAGCAACATTGAGCCCCAGTTGCCGTCCTATTATTATCTTGTCTTGGCAGAACTTGGCAATTCATCACTGTTGATACTAGGTGGCACTACTGCTGCTAGTACAAACTTGCATTTTTTTTAACGAAGTCAAAAGTTTTGCCTTATATTAATTAAGAAGAAGGTGCCGGTTTAAAACTTGCAGTTTCTAATTACGCGGCGACATGCATCATGCAATGTACTGGTTACTTGTTTTTAGTCATCCCCATCACACAACTAAGTTTACGAATGTACTGATTATTACTGAAGTATCATATAGAGAAAAGTAAAAACAGATGAAAAAATTTTAGAAGCCTTACGGTGATGAGGGGTCGAACTTGTGAGTGCGTAGGCAGTCCAGCAGATGCCATTGACGAGCGAGGCCAGGGACAGAAACAGGGGCATGTACTCCACGCTCTTGGTCTGGATCACCATTTCTGAAATACACGGGAATTAACATCCATTTTACAGCCAATTGGTACAATCCATCCAAAGATCATGCACTAAAACGGAAACTACTTCTACACGTAGTACTTAGCAGAGCATGGACCATCAAAAAGTAGTACTGTACAAGGAAATTGGGATGGGGGGACTGAAAAGGTGTTTTAACTAACGCTGTTCAAGAAGATAGAGAGTAGAGGGATCCCCGAAATAAAAATATCAGAGAGAAACGACAAGATTTGCTCATGCGAGCATCATACACAGTATTCTATTCTCCACGCAGAGACCAGAGTCCGACGTTGGTGAATCAAATTACTATAGAGTAACCCAGTGTTCTTTTCTTATGCTTATTCACATTCGACCAGCAGTTAATTAATAGTGATTTCCTTGTAGTAGTATCACCTGATCTCCTGACGGCGACAATCACCCACTGAAATCGATCAATAAAATACTACTAGCACCAAATCTCACTCTCATCACATATAGTAGTAGTACCAATTCCCGATGAGTAGTACTTTGTACTGGGTGATCGATCGAGAGACGACGATGCGTACCATGACGGAGAGCGGCGCGGCGTACATGCCGATGCCGAAGAGGACGCCGAGGATGCCGACGACCATGGACCTGCGGTCGTGGGTGTGGGCGAGGTTGAGCACGAGCGCCGCGACGGCGGCGACGAAGGCGACCTCCGCGGCGAGTATGATGAGGACCCTGCGGCGCGCGGCGCCGACGGAGTAGGCGAGGAAGAGCGCGATGTAGTGAGCTCGATGACCATGCCGCTGCCGTTGATGGTGATGACGAGCATGCTGTGCGGGTGCACCGCCGGGAAGCCGTAGAGCACCCACATCATGCAGTTGAGGAGCGTGGCCAGGTACGGCACCGCCGAGTACTGCTCCACCGTCTTCTTCTTCCAGATGCGGTAGAACGTCGGCCTGCAAAATTCCACCGTAGGTAAGTGAGTTGGTGCTTGCGCGAATTCAGCAGAAACTACGCTTCCGTTGCTTATTCAATTCTCTCATGGTTTTTACTAGAACAGAAATCTAAAACTATCGCGTCTGCGTTCTCTCGAATCCACGAATCTGCGGTTCTCCCTCGACCGAGTAGGAAAAGTTCCTGCGCTAATTTACTCGCTAGAACCAAATTAATCCGGCATTCCGTATTCTCCGGGGAACAGGAAGAAAACGAAGTAGTAGGGCATGTGCGGTGCTGAGTCAGCCGTCTGTAGCAGATTCCACCTAGGATTTTTTGTCAGTTAGAGGAGAGAGAGGGTGGAGAGAGAAAGAGTCCGTCGGTAATTCTCCAGACGGTCTGGTTCCGCTAAACTCGCTCGCTACAGTCGCCTATTTTTTTCCATTGTATGGCTAGCGACGCCTATATCTCCATATTTAATTGCTTTCATAATTATTTTTTTAATAGCAACCGATGAATTGTTACAGACGACCAAAACGATAGCCCATTGTATTAGCTGTCTTTACGGCCATCTACAGGTGACATGGATGCGTGTTACAGACGTCATCGTCTAAACAATTGTACATGCCCGTAGTAAGTTATTATCGAGCAGTTGTTTTGAGTCGGGGTTCGTTCTTACACTGGGGATAGAACGAGCACCAGGGCGGTTCCATTGCCTGCAAAAAGTTCCAGAAAACAAAAGGCGACATTAGAAGCAGCAGATCTCGATTTGCCGATAAGAGCAACGAGCGAACTGGCGCGTCTCAGCGAAATCGGTTGCGCGATGCTTGCATTAGAAGGGAGCAAAAGTTCGTGAGGCGGACGTGTGTAAAGTTGGTTCGCGAGAAGAAGCGAAAAGGGAATGAAACAAAACGAGCGGCGTCAGGATTCAGGAGCCAACAACAACACCGCACGCACATGACCGTGCAGTGCCACCACTTATCCATCTACCGCATGAGACGCACCTATGACGCCGATGACCGTGCGGATGGTGTCCGGCGAGACCATGGTGGCGGCTTCGGCGGGGGAGGGAAGGGATCGCCGGGGTCTGGAGGGTAGAGACGAAGGGCGAGGATGACGATACCGCAAGTGCAACGGACCTCTCTCTCTCTGTCCTTCCCTCTGCGTTGCGTTGGTTGATGAGTGAATGATCTCTGGAGAAAACACCAAGCGAGGGTCCGTCCTTAAATAGAGTAGACCCATGGGCCCACAGCATCTCCATCTCTATCCGGCTCTCTCTCTACTCGTTCATGCACATCTAAAGAGTATAATCATGGGGGTAGGAGGCTCACCAGAGCTCAGCGAATTGTGAGCGTAGATAAGATTTACGGTCGATCTCAGCCGGCCGATCCCGCTGTTTTTTTACTGTGCCTGGTCCCTCCTGTCATCGACTTGGTGGCTGGAAGATCCGGTGCAAATTGATTTCCTCGCAATGGCTGGCCACCGCGAGCCGTCCGATCAGAGGGTGAAAACCCGCTTCGATCTGAGCCGTCCATCTTCTATGGGCAAAATAGTCATTTCACGTCTGCGGTATATAAGCTGCGCCCGTGAAACCCTAGCCGCCAATGGCTGCGTCGCTCTCTCCCAATTCCCTCGCTCCTCTCTTCCCTTCCAATCTCGCCGCCACGCTCCTGCCCCACCGCCTCCTCCTCTACGCCGCCTCTCCCGCGATATCGCCGTCGTCCTCAACGCAGGTGTAAAATCGGGCGAAGAGGACAGAGACGAGGAGCCTGCGGCGAGAGGCACGGCGGAAGTGCGCTCAGCGCCGGCGCCTGGAGCACCTCCCACACCAGCCCATCCCTCAGGTCTCTCTCTCTCTCTCTCTCTCTCTCTCTCTCTCTCTCCGTTCTGACCTCCTCTCGTGCTCTCTCTCAGCCGTAGCCGGCGACGACACGGAGGCAGCGCACGCGAGGAGCTCGACCTCCATTGGCGTGTCCCCGACGGCTCCGGCAACATCCCCAACCTGCAGGTGTGTATCTCTGTGACTCCGTCCTCCACCTCTGATTTCTCCCTCTCTCTCTCTCTCTCTCCGTCTCACCTCTTCTCTCTCAGCCATCGTTGGAGGCGGCGCACACGAGTAGCTCGGGATGGACGCCGTGCGCTCCCTCCTCTTCCGCAAGGCGCGCAAGGCTGGATGCACGAGGACGCCGAGAGCGGCCGTCGATGGTGGCGAGGAGGCAGCACGGCGGCGCCGCGTGGGTGACTAAAATCAGTCCCCAAGAGATGCAAGGTGA
Source organism: Poa pratensis (assembly GCA_947311845.1). Classification (NCBI taxonomy): domain Eukaryota; kingdom Viridiplantae; phylum Streptophyta; class Magnoliopsida; order Poales; family Poaceae; genus Poa; species Poa pratensis. The sequence continues at coordinate 580,583 of CAMZMU010000111.1, forward strand.
GCTCTCTCTCTCTCTCTCTCTCTCTCTCTCTTTGAGAGGAACGTTGCTCTCATGGTAGTCAGGAGAGAAGGCCGCTGCTCGCATTGCCGCTGCTCCTCTTTTTCCTGGAGGCTGAGGCTAAAGTGGAGGCATACTCCTTCTGTTTGATTTAACCCCCAAAAATCTCATTGTTGATTGTGCAGATCCGTTTTTATCTATGCTTACAATGTGTTTGATAAAAATCCTAGCTGAGATTGTCATATACACTCCATCTAATTGTTTGTTCTCTTCCGTCTCTTGTCCACAGGATTTGGGGCCACAAATCTGTTTCCTTTGAGCGATTTAGTTTTCACCGCCAGCCTTGATGTTGTTGTATCTTTCACTACCATCAGCGATGATGCCCAGCTGAGGGTAACCAACCGAGGAGTCGGCTCATGGTTCTAAATTTTTATGATCAGTTAAGATGCTCGGCAATAAATGAAGTTCAGTTTCTTTTTGTGCCAAAACAAACCCCAAACTGCAGTTCTTTATAAATGTTGAATAATGGGGTAAGTAACAGCATTTGATCCTTCTAATTTCATTGTCATGTAGTAAGCTTGCTATGATTCCAAACTATCATGATCAAACATATGATTATGTCATATGCACTTATATATTTTACTTCTTATTTTGTGTGACTAGAGAAAAATTTGGAGAAGGTATATGTGCAATGAAGCTATTCTATTTCCTGGGTTATATATAGCTACGATGTTGAGGTATCAAGATTTAAATTTTTTTGGAACCATTAATACAAACCTCTCTCTTATAAGTTTCACTGATGGTAAGCGAATTATATATGCAGGTGTCGTCCTGGTCATACTACTCCTATGTGAAGGACAAGATAGCGCCGGTCACAATAGCTCTCAACTATTTTAGGGACGGAATCAATGAGAAAGGGCAAGGTACATTATGTAACTGAATTGTTGTTTCTTAGAAGCACCAAATACTGAAATTTCCCCAATTTACGGTAGCGCATATGTGATTTGTGTCTGCCCATCATTGTATTGCGCAGACTGCTTCCGTGTCCGTGTGGTTTTAGTTCACTTTCTGACACAGTTTATATTTTTGGTTATTTTTATTGTAGCATGGAGGCATGGAGCTACGAATCAGAAAGAATGAATGTTGACAATTAGCGGTCATGTTAGCACTCTCTTTCCTACATATGCAAGCTACGATTGTGTATGTAGGAACACAAGCAATACTGCAAGGTATGCATCTCCTCAACCAGAACTTAACGACTGTGTTCCTTGTGTTTATATATTAGCTTCTGTTCGTATCCATCAAACAGAAGAATGAATTTTTTGGTAGGTTTATCAATCTCTTCTCTACTATATAATATAGTCTGAGGAGGTGTTGGTACGTCGTGGCTGTTTTGCGTTTTACCCCTAACAAAACTGGAAATCAACCCGCAGCCATTCTTTAAGTTGCATACCGGTTCGTCAGTTTGGCTCCTCGACGCGAGCGAGTTAGGCACATCTCCGTCCGAGAGCGCTTCTAACAGAAACATGGAACAAGACATCGCCAGAATCACGAACATGGGCTGCCGACGGCCGGCGGCTGGGGACGCAAAGAAATCGGAAGAATCGGCAGGTGGGCGGCGAGAACTGGCCCGAGGCGGCTGGCGGCGGCAGCGATGACGGCAACGGGGACAGGATGCCGGTCTGTGGCGGGCCGAGAACTGTGCCTCGAGGCCGCCGTCGTCGAATCTGTGGTCCGGACGGATCGCTCGATGGTTCATGTCGTCGCCGTAGAAGTGGAACGCGCATAGGTGCTGGTGGATCTGGTTGATCGGGGCGAACCCCTGGATGGCGCCCGTCGCCATCTCCAGCAGCGACGTGCCCGTCTCCGTAGGCTTCCCCGGCACCGGATCCACGTCGTGGCACGTCGAGGACGCCATTTCCTGCAGTGAGAGATAAGTTCATCTTCTTGTTCAGCTGCATGCCTGCATCGGCCCGACCTCGCAATCCCCACCATGGCTGCACCGCCGCAGTATCGAGCTCCGGTTTGTAAGATTTCGCCAACCATGGCCGCAACAACTAGCTCACCTGTCCGCCATGGCCGTGAACCCGAGCTATCGCCGCCGGCCATGGCCCTTTTTTCGAGCATGCGGCGCCTGCCATGGCCCTATTTTCGAGCTCGCGGCGCCCGCCATGGCCGGAACAACTAGCTCGCTGGCTGTATTTTGGTCGCCACGGTTGTGACCCCGAGCTACCGCTGCAATCCATGGCCACTTCTCCGACGAGCTGGCTGGATTTTGTGGAGTGCGCGGCGCAGGTGTGTTCTGCTAGAGAAGGTCGTCTGCAGGGCTGCAGCTGTACAGCACGATGGCATCCGAACCTACCTGGCTCTGCCCGGCTGAGGCGACGCGTTGGAAAGCTGAATTATTTAGTGAATTGTTTTCTGAATTGTTTAGTGAAAACATGAACTATAAGTGTTCAAGTGCAAATATAAGCATGCGCATTAACAATGCAGGTCATGTGTCTTGGCTTCTCAAGTGGGATTGAGTACCAGTGAGAGTTTTACTAGGACCTCTGTTACTCTGACAGACGGTATTTTCATTTTGATAGGGCAACTCACTTTCTGCTATATATTATTTATCGCTCATATTTTTCATGCAATATTTGTGCATGCTAAAGTGGCGAGGAGATTGAGATGGAAGTGGAGGGCATGCTAAAGTAGCGGTCGATAATTCATTTAATTCAATATTTTTCGGACTTAGTGTAATTATATTTTAGAATAACCTCGTGTGTAGGTTAACGTAGATCTGAGTTTTCAAGTTTGATTGTTAACATGCTTTTCTGAGGTTGGGGGAGTAAAGGAAACACTACCAGGTTCATTCCTACAGGTTAACTTCAAGTTCTTTTGAGGGGTCAGATAAAGATACAGTTTTGGTTTTAAATAACCATATATCTCGTGTTTCATGAACCTGGAAATATGTTCATGTACAGTTGCCTTAATTCAAAATATTTTGAATGCGGGTTCAGAAAATATGATTATTTCTTTATTGTTACATTTTAATGTTCCCGTAGCAACGCACGGGCATTCAACTAGTGTATATATTATTTGTAGTCAAATAATTACCAAGCCGAGTTAAATGCTGAAAATAATTTAGGTTTCATATTACAGAAATATAAATTAGGAATTACGCCTTTTCTGTAACTTTTAAGCAATCCCCAGTGTTGTGTGTTACTTTTGGTACATTTTGAGTAAATATTGTGAGTTGGCAATCTCCAAGTATATGATTTATCTTTAGCATGAAAGATTGCATCTTTTACTCAGTATGGCTTGGTCTCGCACTACTAGGAAACTGCCTTTCTATAGACTGACATTCTGTGGCGCACCAAACAGTGCGTGCGCCACTAAAAAGATTCTGTGGCGCACCGGGGTGCGCCACAAAAATTTAGCAATTCTGTGGCGCACGCAAATCACATGCGCCACAAAAATTTGACTTTCTGTGGCGCATCTGACCGAGTGCGCCACAGAAATATGCATTTCTGTGGCACACCCAGTCCCGTGCGCCACAGAAATGCTAATTTCTGTGGTGCACCCAGTCCCGTGCGCTGATTTCTGTGGCGCACCCGGTCCAGTGCGCCACAAAAATCCAAATTCTCTCCCTACCTATCCTCTCACAGCCACACACGTCACACAACGCACAGCCACACACACGCACCTCTCTCTACCTTATCCCCTCGATCGTACACACACCTATCCTCTTTTTTTTTGACAAATACACACACCTATCCTCTCTTATCTCTCCACACACACACACGCATGCACAGCCACAGCTCCCACATCGATCGATCCCCATCCATGGACGCGAGGCTGAGAAGGCGATGCCGATGGCCAGGAGAGCGGACACCACGGCCTCGACCAGCCCCACCACCGTCACGCCCTGCTCCACCGCCTCCTCCTGCTCCTCCAACTACGACCGCGGCGAGGTCACCCAGCGCACGCCCTGCTCCACGGGGGCGCGCACACCGCCACCCAGCGCTGCCGCCTGCCATCCACGGAGGCGTCCAGCTCCGGAGAAGACTGTCCGCGTCCACAGAGGAGCCAGCGCCGCCGCCTTGCGTCCGTGCCGCGCGCGAGCACGTCCCCGCCGCGTGCCGGGCTGGCGGCCAAGGATAAGGTGGAGACGGCCTCGTACGCGCCACCGCCGGTGTTGAGGTGCGCCGGACCTTCTCCGACGTCCATCCCGTGCACGACCCCTCTATCTTCCTCCGCCCCGACGACACCCTCCGGGCCGTGCTCGACATACTCGCCGCCAATCGACCTCTCGCCGCCAAACTGGGTGGTTCCTGGGTGGCGGGGACGAGATGGTCTACAACTTCATCCTGCACGGCTGGGACGAGATGGTCTACAACGACAAGAACTGGATTGGGCTCAACACCGGAAGCTTTTTGCTGCGCAACCGCTAGTGGCCCTTCCCGGATCCCGCCGCCGCCGGCCATCCAAACGACCGCGGTGGCTGCCCTTTTTTTTTTTAAACCTAAAAATGACATTCTGTGGCGCATGCATATGGGTGCGCCACAAAATCTTTGACTTTCTGTGGCGCACGGGCCGGTGCGCCACAGAAATATAATTTTGTGGCGTGACATCTGTGGCGCACCCACCATGCGCCACAGAAAGGCAAAGTGGGTGCGCCACAGAATGCTTTTACCCTACTAGTGTCGCCTTTGGAACCGGCGATATGTTGGGTCTGGTTATGAGAGTATGAGAGCGTAAATAGTGTTGGCCGCAGCTGCTGTTTTACCTCCTTTCATAGGAAACATTATGATCTGAGGAGTCCTTATCGTCTTTTCTTTCCGTCGTGTCTTCCATGTTTGTGGTCTAATAAAGTTTCTTTTTTAAAAGGACGCTGCTAGGGAGTGCGCGCGCACGTTTTTGCGCTACGCAGTGCCCCCCTGTCCGAACGTGGCATGTGCTGGAAAAGGAAACTGGAAAGCGACATGTCCAGAAAAGGAAACTGGGACCACTCCTTTTCATGTGTACCATGTGTGTGGACGGCAGCGCCCCCACGTTTTTTGTTGTCGCGACAGGAAAAGCCCCTACGGCCCAACCCCCAACCCCAAACACATGCTAATGATGCAACGGGTTTATTTGACCAAACGAAGTACGGAAATTACATCTTATACTTAAGACACCAGCGATTCAGACAAAAACACGAGTCCCTGCTCTTGTTTCTGTGTTACTACCTGTTGTAAAAACACCATCCCCCTGTTTATGCGATTTCCACATCCATATTCACATGTAATTTTCTCAAACCTCCGCGAGGAAAAAGGAACCAAGGATACAAATTTGAGTCCAAGAAAGAAGATGCACAAAGATACATGCACAAATCATGCCGAAGTGCAACAAAAACATGCAGCTGAGAGAAAACAGATCATGCCCAGCTGAAGAAAAAAATAGTACCAAAGAACATGTGTAGGCAACATCAAGATCGATGTCTAGGAACTATGTTGTTTGTATTTTCAGCAACACAGTCAGGGAAAATAGAAACGATCTTGCAATCTAGCATTTATGCACATGTCTTCCCCACCCCGACACACATGTTGGCTAAAACTGCATGTAAGAAAATGAAAAAAGAAAACAGTTAGGCACTAGGGTTAGAAACTGAAAAGAGAGGTATAACCTGTATGTAACAATGACAAACATCGAAAATTGCACGAACAATCTCAAAAGGCATAGATGTATCAAAAGGATACAATTCAGAATATAAACTACATCCGTATGGCAGAAAAGTACATTCATGGGGTTAAAAAATATAATGAATTGGGCGTGGGAGAGTACAAACTACATCAATAAGGCTCATATACATCATTTAAAAAGTACAAAACATTGTCAACATTACTTGTGCAGAACTACATCCCTAACACATGAAAAATGTAACATGCATTACTCAGATCAAACTCTGCTAATTTGGACACGGGGATTTAGATCCTACATGCATAACCTTCTACAAAAAAACATTGATGTAAGAAGAACGTTTGAACTTGCATAACCTTCAACATAAACATATGGATTTAACTAGACCACTTTGCTAGCACTTGTGCAGCGCGTTCGCTCCAAGGATTGCATGCAGCACCGCTACGCACGGCAATACTAGCTTCACATAGCACCTCGGCGTCTCACCGTGTATACTTTTTGGTGAAAACCATCGTCGACTCCAACACATCACATGTACTTATGCACACCTAAACACACTAGCTACATGCAAATACATAAAATGAACAATAATTACATCAAAGAAAAGGGGAAACAAATTACTAGACTTATATCCTTGTACGGATCTGGATGTAAAATTATGGACAATGAGTTGCTTCCAGTGCAAAACTTACATCCGAAAACATAATGATTTTAGATGTTTCATAAAAGTGAATAGATAAAAAGTCCAATGCAGAAGTTTCAATGATCTAGAAGTTACATTGGTAACCTATGAACGTCTCAAACCACCTCCAAGGGTTGAATTAACCACAAACACGATCATTCGTTGTATTAAAATGAACAGAGGTGTACTAAAACAGGGTATTTAGTAACAAGAAAAAATAACATACACACATGAATATAATTCAAAAGGAATTATTGTATGTAGGATGTGATAAAACAAGGGCATTGGGCAGAAAAACTATATTGCATTGGTTAAAAAACTAGCGAATCAGGGAGACACGGAGAAGAACAATGCCTCACCTTTTCCAGTTGTTGGAAGCAACTCGTTGGTGATTTGACCCAGAACCAGCCAAGATGTGTCCTGCTTCGGTCCTCCTGCTTGGATTCATGGGCCTACCTGGCGTGGTGTAGGAAGACAACAGGTTGAAGTCCGGCCGGGAACCGCAACGCCGCCTGCTACAGGATCATGCTTCATGGATCTAAGTCAAATCCCAGATCGAAATCTTCCTCCCCACCCCCACGCCGCCAGAGCTCTTCTCCACCTTCGCTGGTCAACGCCGCCGTGGTGGATCCTGCTCCTCCTAGCCCCCGCCAGAGATCTCCTCCACCTTCCGTATTTGTCGGGCGATGGGAGTGAGAGAGGGGAAAATGGAGACGAACAGAAAAAGAGGCGATGCTTGATGTGGTGGAGAGAAGGTAGAGGAGACCGCATCGACCATGGCGCAGCAGCGAGCAGGAACAGAGAATTTTGTAGCGACGACGGTGGCCTCCGCCGAGATAAAGCGGCGTCAGGCGTGAAGCGAGGAGTCGAAGTAGAAGATGTGGGCTAGTCGAACTCGGAAGGTGGGAGTTGTGGTCCGGTCGGCTGATCGATGTAGCGAGACCATACGATGGGATCGGACGGCAGGGGGAGTGAGCACACGGTAAGGGCAAGATCGTGCCCACGCACGAAATAGATTTTGCGTTTTTAAAATAGGACAAGGGTTCTTCATTCCCTTTGTTGAGGTCTGGTACTACAACTACAAACACTAAAAAGGCACGTATTCATAATTAGCTGTCACCGTTCTGGGTTTAAGGTGCATTTGTTTCCTTTATCTTCTTATTGTGGACTTAGGGATGATGCTTTGACTCACTATTATGTTGTTTCCTTTTAATTTATGTGCTTCTAATCTTACCCCTCTGATGATTTTTTGATTCAGGTGTATTCTGGAGGAAGACGATGAAGTTCTTTGTTTCCATGTTCAAAGTGAATACATGGAAACCAAACATGAGCTGGTATTGGGATGTGCTTTCCAGGTCTGATCTTATTGATATTCACTCATGCTTTTCTATGATTAGCTGTTTATTCTTCCGGTCCTCTATGGGAAGAAATATGGTGCCTTGCTGGTTGCCGGTGAATACAGTCCTAGCCAAGGAAAAACAAGACTTTTTTGTCATTACCATTAGTTTGCTCACACCTATGAGCATCTAACCTTTAGGTAGATAATTATGGTTATACGTCCATATGCGTTAAATTTCAGATTAGATCCAGTAATCTTTTTGTACTTAAATTGAATTAAGTATAATCATGGGGCAGTTGCTTCACTTGGTTTCAGTTTATAGCCTTGGCTCGCAACTACCTGTCATCTTTATTTCTTAATGCATTTACCTAGAACAACGCTACTGATGGCTTCCCATTGACGCCCATGATCGATTTCTTGACAATTTAAGTATTGGTCTCATTATATAGTTCACACATTCATTGTAAAATTGAGTAGGTACTGGAGTTGATTTAGGACCAGTTATTTTGCTGTTTTCAGTTTGATCTCTTTTTAGATTGCCAATATGATTTATTTGATGAAATGTATCTCTGAACCATACAGTAACTGTTGTGGGGCTTCAGTACACCATAGGGGAAGAATTGGTTGGTCATGACTCATGAGAATCAATAGTAGGAAGTGCAAGATTAGGAAGGTCTGACTGCTTACAAATTCACCAATTATACATAGTTGTGTTTCAATATTCTGTGCAAAATTGCAGTGGGCTTTTCGTCTTACTAGCATAGGATGGTATTCTCGCTTTTTTGGAATGAAAGGAAACTTGGTCAGGTGAGATGAATGATGCAGCTAATGCGCCACTTTATCAGTTAATGACTATAACTCTGGTTAAAGTTCAAAGCACGTGTATATTCAAACTATATGTGATTCATTGATGTATGAGATTCCTTTGAGCCTGATACTCAAGCTTCCTTTTTGTTTGCACTTTTCAAAAACTAGTGAACGTGCACGTGCAACGCACGACTCATAAATAAACTTGATACATGTGAAACTTGGGTCAAAGTAAATACATATGAAAGCTGGAAAAACTGGGTGTGTTTTTTATATCTGACTATAACAATCTGCGAGTGTTTGACATGTATATAAAGCCGATATTTTTCTATTTTTTGACAGCTGAAAAAGTGCTTTCGTCGAAGGACTATACATGATGAGATGTAAATAGGTTGTCATACCCTCTTCTTGTCAAACAACGAATATAGCTGGACAACCTCCAAGCAAAAACATGTTCGATTCACCTTTGTACCCTAATAAAGCAAACCTACTAAGTGGAGACAATGCTCTCTTCCAGCTAGGAACTGTCAAATAGACAGGACTAATAAGTGGTACTCTAGCATTTGATACAACACCTTTGCCTTACTAACATTACATGACAACTACTTGTGGCAGTAGTTCTTCAGGTCACTACATCTCCCAAAAACTTCAGCAAGCAATTCAGGAGAAGATTCAGATCAGTATAAACGCTTGAATATCTGAGTGTTTACCTCTCTTGCCTCTGTAGCATGGGGAGGCAGGGAAGGAAGGAGTGGTGCCCGTGCGCGAACGGCGGCTCTCACATGAAGGGGAGGCAGCGTACATGGCGAGCGTTCTGGTCGCAGGATTTCCTCAATGTTGAAGCTCGTTCTGAAAATGAAAAATGAGATGACCAGAAAATTTAGTAGCATTACCTTCGCGAGCAACATTAAAATTCTATCAATAAGAGGTGTGCTTAGGAAGAAGGAGATATTTAACTGAGTAAGCAGATGTTGGAGAACCATGAAAAAAAAAGTGCCTTCTATTACAGACCACATATAAGTTGCATGACAAACTTAAACGGGCAAGCTTAAATTAAATTCATGGCATCAACGAATACGGCCAATTTACCAGGTACAGCCATATTAGAGAAACAATGAATCTCGAGTAAACTACCCAATCTGCAGACAGAGAGTATCTTCGGTTCAGACAACAACAACAACAACTGAAGCATGGAACCATACTTCTTGCATGATCAGATACCAATAAACTTAACCAAAAGTATGAGTGGGTACAACCGTGTTTAGACACTTATTTAAATTAATAAATAGAATACAGTTCATCCGTGATCCAATGATTTACTACAAACATAGAGCTGGAATTGTGTATATTTGGGTATACCAGATATTACTCTATTGGCTGCAAATAAACTGACCAATTAAAGGTTTCTAAAGGTACACAAATGATTAGAGAAACAGAAAACGGGGAGGTGCATACATATGTCAAGTTGATAACCTGAAGCATGTCACTTAAATCAGCTTGAGCCTAAAATTAAAAAGGCAAGAGACTGCTATCATCCATTAACCTGAAACCTTACTATTATTGAAATAGGTCACCTGTATAGAATATTGGAACAATAGTCGGGAGGACAGTGCCAATATTTGTAGCAAAGGAAGGTGCGGAGAGCACTGAAGCAAGAATCAACTCTTTGCATATGTCAATCTACTGACCATTGTCTCCTTTGCATACATCTTCATGAACAATTACAACCTAAGTAGTGCATACATGAAGATCTGAATCTCCATCTCTTTACGTGAACAATCTGTACAACCTAAGTTGAATTTTCCAATATTTGAATTTCTGAGGTACAACGTAAGCTGGCATGTGAGTGTTGGTGTGAGCGTTCCTGCTAACCTACTTCATGTACATGTGTGCAAGAGAAACGATTGAAACGATTGGTGAAGCCTGAAGGGGAGCACCAGGACTGACCACAACTGATCGAGCCTGGAGGCTGGCGGGGAGGAGCAGGTCAGCGATAGAAGGGCGCAGCAAGTCTAGCAATACGTCGGCCACAACATGTCGGGGCTGAAGGGGAGCAGCAGGACGGCCGCAGCAGATCGAGCTCCGGCCGGCGAGCTCGAGCTCGGCACGATCCAGGCCAATGAGTTACTTGGTGGCCGCGGGCTCCCCCTTCTGGCCTCCTCCATGGAACGGAACCACGGAAAGGAGGACACGGAGTTAGGGGCAGGGACGGCCCGGCGGACGGTCGGGGAGAGAGAGGACGCCGTAGGTCCGCCGGAAGAGGAGACAAGGATGAGGAGGGCATGAGAGGGGACACACCTGCGCCTCCGTTGAGCTCCGCTGGTCGCCTCCCTTATCTTCTACCCCCGCGGGCCCGGACCACGTCGAGCAGCCGGAGGCCGAGGCGACGGCGACCACGATACACTCACAGGTCAACGGTGGCGGCCTCGATAGAGCCACGCGCGAGAAATCGGGGAGCGGCGTTGTTGGATGGAAGACTGGGAGGCGGAAGGGTTCGAGAAATTGGGGCGACCGGGCCGTGCCTCGGCGGAGGATGAGGACAGGATGGCGGCTGCCTCGCCCAAATATGATTTCTGCTGTGGCACCGCAACTCGGGGCGAAGACCCGCGCCGCCGTCGGATGATTTGGGTCAGGCGCGCGTGCTGGGGCATCCACCTCCGCGGAGTCAATAGAAAGGTCTGTTCCAATAAAACGAACCGGTACGATGGCATTAGCAGTATTATGTTATTTGGTGGGAGGGTAAAACGGGCAAAAGTGGATTTGTGTTGAGTTGTCAAACATTGGAGTGATCTGAACCGTTGGCCAAATATTGAAGGGGCTCAGATTCAATGTATCAACACAAGTTTGCTCTTTTAATAGTAGTATAGATATGTGCAGTATTACATCAAGAATTATATAGATGGCAATGTCAAAGAAAGAGTCATATAAATGTGGAGAGCAGCGCAACTGTAAAATAAATTGCATGAAGTAGAGTGCATTTGTATTATTGTCGATAGTGGTTTGTAACTTTTAAATACTTTTCCAAATTTGTTCAAACCACTATCCCGGAACAAATAGTCCTGGTCATAAATTATTGTCACTTCTACATAAACAGGGCAAAACCATAAATTTAAGTGCTTTCATGATATATATCTTTTATCTTGAGAAGTATATATCAGATATTATGGCCTGTTCTGTTTAGCAGTGTATTATCTGAACTGCTTAAGAAACAACTTGTGGAATTAATCAATATGTAGTGTACTAGAGCCGTTTGCGGCGGTGGCATCCTTGGCAAAAATTGTTGCATCAAATGTGGGCTTGAATGATGCTACTATATCTGTTTATCTTTTGCCTCTACCCGATGACAGAGATATATGTGTACCTGAAATTGTGCACGATCAGTATTTCCTACATCACAGGTCCTCACCCTAGAAGACCTAATGAGTTTCTAGAGATGGGAGGCAGAGAAACTTTCTCTTTCAATTTGGTGTTGCCTAGAGGCGATAGCTTGAACTGAATCACGTTTGCTTGGGCAGTAATTGTGTGGTGGTAATGAAATTACACAGCTGCTAGCCTTTTCAGGATTATATTCTTTAAACAGTCTGTAGCTGAGAGGCGAGGGAAGGAACATATAGCACACATCTGACCTTCCCTAACCTAAGGGTGTTCATATAATTTTCATATCATTGATTGTGCATGGTTGACAACTCTATCAGAAGCACAAATGAAAAGAGGCAGGCAAGAGATTTATGTATAGATAACAACATATACGACTTAATTAACCAGTTTGACACCGTGACTTGAATAGACATAAACAAATGAAAATACCTTGATTGAACTCATGACAGCATGGAGAAATGTGATAATAGAATCCCTCTAACAACTCTGAATCTGAATTTATTTCCTTGCAACTTTTTAAAAACTATATGAAATATCATCTGGTGACCTTCTACTTGTTTGCCTTAATTTATTTGTATTTGATGACCAGCAGGCAGAAGAGGCCATTGCCTGGGATGTTGATCTTGAGAAGCAGACATCAAAGATGAAAATTATAGTTTATAAGTTATGAATACAAGGCAGCAGTATTTGTCATCGCACAACTTCTTGTGTCTTTTCATGACCTGGAGGTTTTTCAGGTACACGACAACTTGGTACATTTGTCCTTTTCTGCTATATATAGAGCGAGATTTGGAACATGATTGTCCAATGGTATTGTGTTTTAGCTGTTCCCAAAACTCTGTCATGTAGGCGGCCATCTGTTGTTGCTTTTACATGACATCCTCTGTTAATGGCTTGAATTTGTTACCATTCTGCTTAATTTCCTTCATGTTGTAGTTTTGTGAAAATGGTTTTACAGCTACAAAGGAGGTTGCATCTGATCTGGACACCCATAAACTTATCAAGAGGGATCTTAAGAGGAAGAAAGCTAAGAGAGGTGAGGTGCGTGTGCACACAAGCTCTTACCTTGCCATGTAGCCGGCCCTTTGCCTTTAATTTCTACTTAATATACAGTACTTCATAGTCCGACATAACCTGCATCTTTTGGCAGGTGGCTTAGCTTTTGTGACATGGATTTATAAGTGTTCAATTTATGATTGTTGTGTGGCCTCTTAGTCCATGAAAGTGTAGTAATAAACATGAGTCATGAGTGGCCTCTTAGTTCTGAACCGTAGTGGAAGCAAGATATCTTTCTTTTTCTTGCAGTCCTAACATGTTCCTCATGTTTTATTCCAACTTCTACTTCTCTTTGTTTGGTACTGTCTGCAAACCCTAATCGACAGTTCCATGTAACATGGCACAATATAATATATTTTTATATGCACAAAAATTGTATGCTTTCTGACTGTTTATTCTGTCAATAAAAAACTGCAGGACTAATCTCTGAACCAGATTGTTTATATATATGCTTTCTCCACATCATATTGGTTCTATACCAAATGGGTACTACAGATGTGAGTGCTCTTACCTCATCACACAGTACTCATATTTATTACAATAGTGCATTTTATTTTATTTTTGGTTTTCTCTGTGTGTCAGCCTGGCAGGTTTAACATCCCTAGGTCGATGACCATGCTCTAGGTTCAGTGACATTTATGTGAAAGTGGTGCTTCGACAAGCCTGACTGTCCGAGCTTGACATCCTCCTCTCTGTCTGCAACTATGGTGAATTCTTAGAGACTATTTTTTTCTTTGATCTTTCTTTCTAATTAAGCTCATGGTGGCTTGCCATTGTTTATATTGCCATGTCAATCCATGTGTATGTTCTGTTGGGTCTTCACTCACGCTCCCACAATTTTCTTTTAGTCTGAAACTTTTCTTACCGTGACCCTTTATCGGTATTTGGTAACAGGAAACAAGATAGGATACACAATGACACTTGATTAAAGAATTAAACGTTTTTCAACTTGAGATTATGGCTGTATGCCTGTTTAGTTGTTGTTTATTCCACAACGAAATTTTTTCTGTCCTCAAGGTTTGTTTCAGAGCCCCCTTGCTTTCTCGAAGTTCTTAATCTTGATGCTTTGTTTTAGGATGTGAAGTGGAGTTTTTTTGCACTGTATTTCAGTTCCCTATGTTGACTTTGAGTACTTAATACAACCTTTCCCATTACTTATGAACAACCAGTTCATTGATTTTGTATTGTTCATACTGCTGGAAATTATCTCCAAATTTCCCTGTCTATCATCTTCTTTCTATTTCTATGGCATTTTTGCGATATATTTTAGCCAATTGATACTATCTTGGTTCTCCAACCAATTAGAAGATCATACTGCTGGATGTGAAGTGAAGACTTTGTCCATAGGATCAATAAGAATTGCTACTATCTACTATAAATATTTTGTTTGCGGGTTATCTACTATAAATATGGTGGCTGCAGTTTGATAATAAGTTGGATGCCTTTCTACAATAAACATAGGCTTTTGTATTGTTGTTAGCAGATGCTGTGTTGACAACTGGCCATCAAGTGGGTGAACACTACTTAATCTGTGTTTAGACAAAGCACTATTGAAGTTTTGTTTTGACTCGCCCTCTAATAATACGGTGCATACTAGGTACGAGTATCCAAATATAGTTGGTCAGTACAGATCTCTAATCTAGCTCTGTTCATGTGGATTTTTAGAAAACCAGATAATGCCAATTACAGTTTTTAATCCCTTTCTGATAATATGGTACCTATTGGTTTCTAATATAGTTTGGCGAAATCGATTTCATTTTGTATTATGTCTTGATTTACAATTTTTCCTGGGCATACAAACTGATTTTGTTTTGCCTTGCAGTTATCATGGAAGTCTGTCCCGCTTCCCTTCTTTGGCGCCCAATGGAACAAGCAGGTGGCCGCTGCAGCCGAGCACGCATGGAACATCCATCCACTCCATTTGCAGCTTCGGATCTACACAACCTCACTCCATTTGACCCTGTTACAGGTAACCTCCACTCCTCTCTTTGTTTCCTCGAACGCTTCATCAGACTTAACCAACTAATGTACACACAGGCCAATGTTAAATTTTTTGTTTTTCTTTTAGTTTGTTTGGAAACTGTCATGACCTTTTTGACAGTAGTGGTTGGCCAAAATTAATCCCCAAACCTTCTCATTTTGCCTCTTCATGTTTGATCTCCATCTGAGATGTCCCTTTTTGACAACTGGTTTTCTTTCGTCCTCCGTCTATCTTGCTTCGTTTATAAGAAGAAATAAAGAGAGAACCAATTGTTGTTGTGGACGACACGTGAGGTATTGATCGGCTACTTTAAATAAATATGTGCTTCGGCCTTTGAGTTTCTTTTATCCTCTAAATGCTAATGGGAGGCAGACAAGTTCGATCCTCTATTTTCTATGATATAAATACAAGTAGTGTATCTACTGTTTTCAGCCAAAAATTGGCCTATATTTAGTTCGTGTATCTCTGTCTTAGGTGGTACCATATAACTACTTGCTGGAGTTGATATATTACATATGCATATTTCTTATATAATGGAAACACTGGATTTAACCTGTCATTCGTATGGTAGGTTATGCTGCATACCTGATTTGGTACTCTATCGGGCGTGGAAGCGCAATAAAATTTGTGATCTGTAATGATATGTTTCATCTATGAAAAGATACTTGCATTATTTATATTCTCCCTGACTGTATGTATTTCAGTTTCAGCTCTATTTTCTCTCCAATTGACAGGTTGAATCTATAGCCTATAGGGCAGCCAGCCACATTCGGATATCTCCGTTACTACCACTCTCAAGAGTGCTTCGATAGGCTCCACTCTCTCCCCTGAATAAGTAAGGCTCCGTTAGCCTGGGCTGAGATGGGGATAACGAGTCGACGATTGAAGCCCCCAACGTTCTGCCAGACACTGGACAGGGGTAAGCTCTGTAAATGTGTAGAGCCAAGTGTAGTGTGGTGTAGTAGTAGGCACTTCTAGGCCCCTTCCCGGCTACTGGATCACTCCAGTGCTTCGGGTACTACGGACCCTCTGCCATCCATTGCAGCAGAGCCGTTTCATGAGCGGGGGGCTAAGCGCAGTTCTTTGAATCAAAGGTTTCATGAAATAGATTCTTTTTTAGATATCTGGATAGATGGATGGATCTATCTTTCTATTCAGATATCTTTTGCAATCAGCCCCAAATCCTTGATTTGGCCAGGAAACACAGGTATCCAGCACACCAAATCCATGCATCCATAGCTGAGATTGCTCACTTCGCCCCCTCAGCTGTATAATCTCTAATCCATTATTAAATTATCTTTTCCGTCATCATTGTTTTCGGCAAGAAAATTATTCTAGGCCAGGAGCCTATCATGCATCGAGCCCCCTTGCCAACGAGCCTATCATCCATGTTTACCTGATCTCCACGTTAGGTAGAAAATCATTCATCTAGCCTACACGCTTCTTGCCTGCACATATTCCAACCTCTTCTCATGTTGATTGCCGTGTTTCAGGATTCCGCCGATGATAAATCTATGTCCACTCTCCAAGCCACAACTATGGAAACATCGGCTGGGCAAACCTGATCTGCTGAGTGCTCCAATTCAAACATTGTTACAATTTGGCTCCACCTCTCTATTCTTTTTGTGTTACTAAATATGAGACGTTTTGCCAATTCAATTTGGCTTGCCAAAACATTTTCTAATTAGGAACGGACGGAGTAGTACATATTGTGTTATTATGTATTTATTACTATGTTGTGGTTCTTATGGTAGTGTGCCTAATTGTATGATTTTTGTGTTGAACCTAATTGTATTTACACTGCTATTAACATTGTCTCAAATCATGTGATTCTGTTATGTGATTCTATTACTTGCCTGCGATACTAACTGTCTTATTAAATACGTACTTATTATGTGTTTCAGATTGTGTTTCTGAACTGATTAAAAATTATGTATTTAGTACTACTTCCATTTGTGCATTTGTATTATGTACACCTAGATGCGACTATCATAAAGCCATCTTATGTTCTGTCAGTGTGATGCGAATTTTTATATTACCTTGCCCGTGTACTTCATCATTGCTTTCATCTTCCTGTTTCTTTAAGATTTTTATGATTTTTATTGTATGATGTGATTGTTAATTTCATACGATCCGAAAACTACGCTTTCAAATCTGTGGTCCTATGAACAACTTTCTGATCTCTATACACAAACCAAATATACTATTACCATCCTTTTTTGCTTATACATATGGAAATAGATCATCCTTTTAATAATCTGTATAAATTGTGACAACCACGGGCAAAAAATTCAAAGAACCAACAAGTGTTGCGCGGCGAGCCGCGACGTTCAAATCTAGTTGCACACAGCGCGCCGTGGCCGCCGGCTCTAGGCCTTTCTCTCTCTATATAACAAACCCGGCCATGTCCTGCGGGGCCCACCGGCCAGCCGGGGGGTTGGTCATTGTGATCATCTTTTCTTTGCGCTGCTGCTAGTATTTTCTTTTGGGGCTTCTTTATTTTTGGTACTGGTAGATATTCACATTCTTGGTGTAATTAAGTTGGTTGCAGCGCAACGTCTCAGCGTGTCCGGGACCATGAATCCATGATGCCCATGGCCCCTCCGTCACCGGCGCAACTCCATCTAGCACACGTCTTTTATGCCCAAGCACGAAAACGTGGAAAAACACTCGGCCCACTTCAGGATTAATCGTACGATCAAATCAGACCAGACCAAGCCCGAAACAAGAGACAAGTAATGTCCTTGTTAATTGTTATACGTCTCATTTTTTTTGCGAAATTAGTTTTTGACAGAAGGCTCGAGAGCCCGGTTTTGAATTAACGAAGCCACATACGACAATGTTTACAACAAACAAAAACAGGAAAAGAAGATTACAAGTCACATCTCGAGCAAACTACACAAGACAACATGTCAGAGTCGAGCCACAACGACCATCACCAGGAGAAACACGAAGAAGCCCATACCTCCTACTGATGCCCTCCGTTGTGCGAGCTGCGCATCGATTTCCGAAGCCTTTGGATTGAGAGCCGCTCAGAAGGCTGACCATGACGATGAAAGCCGCCTGCTTCTTGAGGGATGAACTGAAGTTGCACAAGCTAACCGCTCCGCCAAGCACACAAACGAAGGAACAACCAGTGCCGCCAGGAAAATCCGGGCAATGGCGCCACCCTCGCAAACGCCACCTCCGGAAGGGACCCCTATCTCCTCACACAGGTTCGAGGGTGCCAAAACGCTGACAAGTAGCGCGGCAAAGAGACAAACGCCGCCGTCGCAAGAAACTACCTACATACCGCGAGCCGAAGAACTTCTTCCGGAGCCACAGCAAAGGCTCACCTTGCGCTGCTGCGAGTCCAAAGACAAACTCACCTTGCTCTGGAGCACCTTGTCCCAAGGTCGTGTCTCCAAGGAGCCCGCGACGTCGAGGCGCCACCACTGCCCGGTCCAGAGAAACATGTTGTGCAGTGTGGTGCATGACTATGGTGATAAAAAGGGTAGAGAAATGTCTACAATCCTTATATGAACTCTCTGAGCCTAGCTTTTATCACGTAGACAAAGACGTAACTAAGAAATTAAGCAATGCTCTTCTTTCTTCTTTTGTGTATCTTACACATTTATATAACTAGCAATTGATAATGTTGTGGCAATGTAAAAATACTTGATGTATGAAGTGTGAAATTAATGAAATATAACTGAAATTTGCTACTGGATGATGTGCGATTTTGATATATGCATTATTTGAGGCAAAACGGTGGGAAAGGCTCCCACAACAATTTTTAAATTTATAATATAGTTATGTATTTACAAGGGTATTTACAAAGCAAAGGTCATAAAAAAGATAAAAAAAATCTTAGGTTTGTGTCTGCAGACAGTCTTTGAATTGCTGAGAATACGTTTTCTTCTTTCTATGGGTGAGCAGTTCTAGCTCCTGGAAGTAAATTGCCTTCCAACTAGCAAAAGTTGGAGTCTGATTCTTGAAGATCTTGTTATTTCTCACTAACCAAATTCCCCATGAAGCCATTATTATAATTTCCATGAAGAAACGAACTACGAGTCAGGTTCGGGTTCGGGTATTCCCGATTTGCCCGAAATAAATCTCAAGAAAGGGAATAGACATGGAATTAGAGAACGTGAACAAGATTCGCGTCATCTCGCCTGGACGGAGAAGATCGCGAGCTCCTCGCTTGGCACAGGCGCACAGCGACCAGGGGTGGGCGCCGGTGCGTTGGGGCCTGCAAGATCGGGCGACCTCGCCTCGCGCTGCTGCAGCCGGTGCCGACGAGCGACGAGTGGTAGCACATGCTAGACGGGAAGGCAGTGGTGCACCGAGGGCTGCAGCCTAGCACCGTGGAGGAGCAGGAGATCCATGCGTATGTGCTGGCGGCGGCAGCGTGAATGGTTCTGGAACCAGGAAACGAAGCAGCGTTAGGTTTTAGAGATGGAGCGTACCTTTACTTGGGCTATTGGGCCTAGACGTGTGGATTTTCTTTGTTGGGCTGTTTGCTTGCCTACTCAATATATGGACTACGTATTTATTTCGAGCTTTTCGGGGAATTCGGGTACCGTGACATGAAACCCGAATTTTCTGAACTAAATTCGGGTTTACAAATCTGTTACCCGTTGCAGCGCTCGGGTTGGTCGGGTTCGGGTAGTTCGGGTTCGGGCTCAGGTTTTTCGGGTTCGGGCTTCGAGTTTCGGGTTTTATGCCCACCGTGAGATTGCTCGATATCGTTCGCGGGGCGGCGGCTAACGTTGTAGATGGCTTGCAGGCACACCAACGTTGTATCAGGACTTGCATGTATATGATCTGCTCCAACTTGTAACTGCTGCGTCAAGTTTGAAGTAACTTATTTTTTCTTGTTACTATGTATCGTCACGGATTATGTGTATACCTCGAAGAGTTAGTTTATAAATTATCTGGACGATGCATGGGGAATTATGCATGACATAGGAATTTCGCTCGATTACATGTACACCTAGCTAAAGGACAAAATCATGTATACGTATCACCGCCCTTAAACCTTTGCTTATGTTCATGTAATTAACCTAGGCACTACAGTTGAAACACAAGAAACACTACAGGAATGGGCTTCTGTGCCGACGGCCAGAACCTATACTGACGACATTTTGTCGGGGCCGTTGGCACAGGGGTCGACGAGGGCGGCCCAGCGCCCAGGCCGTCGGCACAGATAAGGCCGTCGGCACAGACGTTCTATCCCGACGGTGTCCGTCGGGACAAATCCAGCCGTCGGCATAGGATCCCGCCATCTATTTTTTTTTTCATGTCCTATTTTACTTTTATGCGTGCAGCTGTGCCGACGGCTTTGCCGTAGGCACAGAGTCCCAATTTTTACTTATAATTATTATTATTTTACCCTAATATTCATTTTTATGTATCTATTTATTACTCTCAATTAAGTTTAATATGTTTTTATTCATTTTCTATGTATATAGCTACGCCGAATAGCGGTCTCCACCCACATTAGGTTTTTTCCAGCGGATCTAGGGTTTCGCCGAAACGGGGCCCCGGAGCGTCGAAAACCCACCCAATCCTAGGTTGTGCCATACCATATGTATACAAGTGTGTTGGGTGTTGTAAATGTCCAAGATTTTACTCCGAGGTATGACCGTCTTCACCGACCGCACAGGGGTCACTGCTAAGTTTCTGCACTTAGTGGTGAAAACTCCCGTTTCGGGCGAACCGGGGGCAATCTTGTGTTGACTTGTGATAAAAGTTGGTTTTCCATGTTACTATGTCCTAACCTAACACAACCAAGGAAAAAAGTCCACTGGGCTACCCCCTTTTGACGCCGTTCAAGGTGGTAGACGGAAACGTTAGGTTTTTTCCAGCGGATCTAGGGTTTCGCCGAAGCGGGGCCCCGGAGCGTCGGAAACCCACCCAAGCCTAGGTTGTGCCATACCATATGTATATAAGTGTGTTGGGTGTTGTAAATGTCCAAGATTTTACTCCGGGGTATGACCGTCTTCACCGACCGCACAGGGGTCACTGCTAAGTTTCTGCACTTAGAGGTGAAAACTCCCGTTTCGGGCGAACCGGGGGCAATATTGTGTTGACTTGTGATAAAAGTTGGTTTTCCATGTTCCTATGTCCTAACCTAACACAACCAAGGAAAAAATTCCACGGGGCTACCCCCTTTCGACGCCGTTCAAGGTGGTTGACGGAAACGTTAGGTTTTTTCCAGCGGATCTAGGGTTTCACCGAAGCGGGGCCCCGGAGCATCGGAAACACACCCAAACCTAGGTTGTGTCATACCATATGTATACAAGTGTGTTGGGTGTTTCAAATGTCCAAGATTTTACTCCGGGGTATGACCGGCTTCACCGACCGCACTTTCTCTCTAGTGAGTTTCTGCACCGAGAGGTGAAAACTCCCTTTTCGGGCAAAACGGGGGCAATCTTGTGTTGATTTGTGATAAAAGTTGGTTCCCCATGTTCCTATGTCCTAACCTAACACAACCAAGCAAAAAAGTCCACTGGCCTATCCCCTTTAGACGCCGTTCAAGGGGGTAGACGAAAACGTTAGGGTTTTTCCACCGGATCTAGGGTTTCGCCGAAGCGAGGCCCCGGAGACCGCTATTCGGCGTAGCTATAAACATAAAAATGAATAAAAAACATATTGAACTTATTAAACTTATTTTTGAGTAATAAATAAAAAAATAAAAAATGATGATTTAAGTGAAAAAAAGGAAAACCCACCGGACTAGGGTTTCGATAGAACCGGATAGCTAGAGCGCCGGAATCACTCGAAAATTTGCGTGTGGTCATACCATATAATAAAATAAATTATAATAAAACTATATAGAAAAAAGAAAAAAAGAAAAAAAGAAAAAAAAGAAAATAATATGAAAAAAGAAAAAGCCGTCGGCATAGGGTCCATCTACCTAATTAGGTAGGCCGCGCGGCCCAGCCGCATCTTCTCTCCCCAAATCCACCCCCGACCCACCCGACCCAACCCTGCGCGCGCCGCCGCGTCGACCACCGTTCCGTCGCCATAGCGCCACCACCCGGCCAGCCTCTCCACCGCCCTTGTCTCGTCTCCCCGCCTCCGTTCAGCCACCACCGTCCTCGCCGCCGTCCAAATCTAGCAGCGCCGCCGCCCGGTGCCCCTCCTCGCCACCGGCAAACCCTGAGGGAAGGTGAGGCGGCGGAGCTCCACTGCTCCTCCCCCGGCCTCGACTACCGCAGCTCGTCCACCGGCCGAAGCTCCTCCACCGACCTCCTCCACCGCAGCTCCACCGAAGCTCCTCCACCGGCCTCCTCCACCGCAGCTCCACCGAAGCTCCGGCCTACTCCACCACAGCTCCTCCCCCGGCCTCCTTCACCGCAGCTCCTCCACCGAAGTTAAGGTTAGGGTTAGTTTTAGAGTTAGCTGTTAGTGTTAGGGTTAGTGTTAGCTGTTAGTGTTAGGGCTAGGTTTAGTTGTTATTTATAGCTATATAATTTTTGTTTTAAGCATTTTCATGAATATTTATGTTGGATACAACTGTGCTAATGTTTATTGTTTGTCTGCTTTTTCAGATGACGTAGCTTCCCGCCAGCCAGCACCGTCGGTCTCGCGCGTCGTTGCGGGGCTTCTTCTCCAGCTGAGGAGGGGCCACCTCGGTGCCCTTTGTTTTGTCGCCCTGCTTCCGGAGCACGTCCTTGACCTTCTCCGGCCGATCACGCTTCGAGGGTATAAATCTTTCACCTCTCTTGCTGCATAGGTTTATTTTGGTCTAGATCACCAAGTCAGTCGCGTAACCCGAGTCAGATCCCGTCCGGAAGGGTTACATATTTATAAATATGCAGGATTGTCCATCTTTGCATATTTATAACCGTAACACTTCCGGATTGTCCATGTTGGACAGTCCGAGAACGTGTAGATCGAGTCGTGTTCCATGTTCTACCCCTTCCTGAGACGGGATTTTGGCAGCACCTCCCGTTGTTCTTCGGATGCACACACCCTCTCGGCTTGACAAGCTCGAGACGTGTATTCTGAAGAACAGTGGGGAGGTGCTGCCGAAATTCCGTCTCGGGTCGGGGTAGAACATGAAACACGACTCGATCTACACGTACTCGGGCGGGATAGGCCCCTCCTATTAGAAGTGTAGGTGAACCCTTGCATGCTGTAAAAGATAAAATTCGGTCGTGATTAATCTGGTGAAACTGAATAAATTTATTATTACTTGGTGCATATTACGAAATGCGTTGTTCTTTGGCTCCAATAAAGCAGAGGATGGCTGATAATGGGTGGATGTACAGTGGCCGTATCAGTAAGACTGAAAGAACAGCTGACGATTACAACAACATTAACCCTAAAACATACGAGGGGATTTTCTATCAAGAGCAAGAGGACTTCGGGGACTTTTCCTTACAACCGGGTGGTCTTGAGGACCTCGAGAACGATGCACACACTCGTGGTGAGTCAGTGGTGGATCTGAAGGAAATAGATATGCTCTCCAAGATGAATCCGGCCAATGAAAACAATGACGAGCCTCCACCGTGCGAGGAGCCTCCAACCTACTACTCACGTGATAGTGATAGTGATAGTGAGAATGAGAACCAACTTAATTATGAGAGTGATTAATCGAGGTGACGGTCTTTTATGTCTCTATGCTTTAGTATTTATTATTCAACATGCTTCTTCATTGCATTACATCTTTATGCTTAGTATCTACATTTTATTATGTCTTTATGCTTACTAGTTTTCTCTTTCTCAATGCAGTTGATCTTCTGGTGCTTCGACTTCTCCTGGTGCTTCGCCTTCTTCTGGTGCTTTGCTGCTGCGCCGAGTCGTCGATCGCCTGTTTTCACCCAGGGAGATATGGGGTACACCCCGTCGCCGCCGCAATAGATGTAGGGCTTTCGGCCTCTAGACATTTAGCTATGTATGATGATGGTCCTATGTGTGTACCTACTTGATGATATTGATTGGGATGATATATGCAGCCTATATGTGATCTTGTTTGTGATAATATTGTCATGTTTTTTTATTTTATTTTCTGCTATTTTTGCTGGAAATACGAGCTACTGGAACAAATTCGGCAAAAAAAATCTGGGATAGCTGTACCGACGGCATGGTCATACCTGTGCCGACGGCAATGCCGTCGGCACAGTTGCACGTGTCCACGCTGTGCCGACGGCATTGCCGTCGGCACAGGGTCTGACAGCACGCTCGGCCGTCGTGGGACCCACCTTACCTGTGCCGACGGCCCTTTTTTGGCTGTCGGCAAACCCTGTGCCGACGGCAATATGCTGTGCCGACGGCCAGACGAGCTATGCCTACGGTGACCTATCCCGACCACCCTGTGCCGACGGCCACCGTCGGCATAGACCTCTCCCGACGGGCATCGTGCCTGTGCCGACGGGGAAAGGCCGTCGGCACAGGAGCCCATTCCTGTAGTGAAAATGTGTGATGGACCAACTTTGTTTGGCGATTCCTTGTGAAACTTACATCAATACATTGTATCTGCCATCTGGCTACATGAGCCTCAACTCTAACTGTCATGATGTTACAGATGTACTCCCTCCCTTCATAATTACTTTGTGTTCTGAATTTAGTCAAAGTAAAACTAAGTAAAGTTTGACCAAATATATTTTAGATCATACGAATTTGCTATTACAGACGTTAATATATTTTCATATGTAGTTGCTCAACTTTTATAAACTTTGACTTTGACTAAATCTAAAGCGCAGAGTAATAAAATTCAGAGGGACTATGTTTTTTTACGGGTTGGTTCATGGTGCTTATCCTCTGATGATTGTTGCCTCATTTTCTCTTGTGCTTTTTGTATCTAGTTTGTTCTTATGCTGATCATGTGGGAATTGTTCTTTTTTTATATTGGTTTGTCGAATGATGCTGTCACTAAGAAGCGAAATACATCTAATTTTTTTGCAAGTTATATGTATGTTTATTCATTAGATTCATCTATATATTTGATGCCTATTGTAATGTGCGGAGTCACGAGATTTCTATTTGTTATTACTTGGAGTTGGATCAACATTTGTTCAGCCAATATGATAACCGACCAAGCAATAGTATACACATTTTTGGTTGATTTGCTGGCTCTAACTGGGTATGAAAAGAACGTTAAGGGGAGAAGCCATGAAGCAACGTTCATGACCCTCACTCAACAAACACACCCTGATCGAGGACGCCTGAACCAATTTGTGGTTTGGATCCCCTGTAGCAAACGCCATATATATATGAAAGGGACGGGGATCCTAGTTTCTAGCCACCTACAGTTTGACCTATTTCATGCATAACCAGATACGCAAAATCCTCACCATCATAAACCGATTTAGGGGAGCGCAACAAGAAAAGAAGACTTATGCGACTGTTGTCGGTCTAACGCGGCAGTGCCGCTGGTGACCTGAGGTACGGCGCAGCGATCACACAACCTCAACTACCGCAACTCCGCCTCACGCCTGCATGATGCAGGCAAACACTAGGGATATCTCTGCACCGATCAACAATATGAAATCCCCCATATAATCTCCATGTCTAAAGCTAATGAGGTGTTTTAAGATGCGGTTCGTTAGGGTTAAATTGCATGCCTGATGTTTATCAAGCACATGTAAGATCGAAAACCTAGTTTGTAAGAAGCTGCGTCCATGGACCGATATAGAAACAGGAATCAGCTTCCCTTTCGAAAAGAAACAGTATCAGGGCCCGGATGAGATAGCACTATACTAGTGGTGGCGGGCAGTGGCAAGTACACATGCGCGATCATGGAAGGTTTTCAGGGAC
The DNA here is from genome assembly GCA_947311845.1 of Poa pratensis. NCBI lineage: Eukaryota > Viridiplantae > Streptophyta > Magnoliopsida > Poales > Poaceae > Poa > Poa pratensis. The sequence continues at coordinate 606,239 of CAMZMU010000111.1, forward strand.
AACATAGAGAACGAGAGGGTTTGGGAAACGCCACACAATGGGGCGATCTCTCGTTATCAATATATAGTGTTACAATCTAGGGTTACAAGCCTTGGCCATCAAGGAAGATCACAACAAGATCAATACCGAATCCAATCTAGAGATATTCGGTAGGTAACCTAGATATACTCCTATACAAGATATACGTACAAAAGGTATACGTTAACATCCCCCGCAAGTTGTGCGTCCGGAGGAAACAAGCACAAATTGGACCTGAACTTGGAGAACATTTGCGACGATAAACCTTTTGTCATGATGTCAGCATACTGATGAGAGGATGGCACATGTAGAACCCGGACCTAACCAAGTGACACCTTCTCGCGAACAAAGTGAATGTCGATTTCGATGTGCTTGGTACGGCGGTGCTGAACCGGGTTGGAGGCCATGTAGATCGCGCTGACATTGTCGCAGAAAACCACCGTGGCGACTGTCAGAGAGTGGTGGAGTTCGTCGAGAAGCTGACGAATCCAGCAGCATTCCGCAACGGCATGAGCAACCGCGCGGTACTCGGCCTCGGCACTGGAGCGAGAAACTGTGGTCTGTCGCTTGGACGACCAGGAAACCAGGTTGTCGCCGAGGTAAACGCAGTATCCAGAGGTGGAGCGGCGAGTGTCGGGGCACCCAGACCAATCTGCGTCCGAGTATGCCGTGAGGGTGGTGGTGGGCGACATCGAGAGATGCATGCTGAAATCCAGGGTGCCCTGGATGTAGCGGAGAATCCTCTTGACCAAGTTCAGATGAGGCTCTCGTGGGGCATGCATATAGAGACAGGCCTGCTGGACCGCATGCGCAATGTCAGGACGCGTGAGCGTCAGATACTGGAGTGCTCTTGCATAGCTGCGGTACTCCGTGGGGTCAGAGAGCAAGGCACCAGCGTCAGCGGAGAGCTTGCAGCGGACATCGATGGGGGTGGCGCATGGGTTGCAATCTGTCATACCGGCGCGTTGGAGAAGCTCGAGAGCATACTGCCGCTGGGAGAGAACCATGCCTGTGGGTGTCCGAGTAACCGCGATGCCGAGGAAGAAGGACAGAGTGCCGAGATCTGTCATGGCGAACTCGGAGTGGAGCTGCTGCGTGAGAGACTGAAGGAGCCGGTCAGTCGAGGCAGTGATGACGATGTCGCCCACGTAGAGGAGGATGTACGCAACCTCCTGGTCGCGCTTGTAGATGAAGAGGGAGACGTCAGACTTCGACGCAACGAAGCCGAGGCGATGCGTGAAGTGGGCGAACCGCTGGTACCATGCCCTCGGGGCCTGCTTGAGGCCGTACAAGGATTTGTGGAGACGACAGACGTGGTCGGGGAAGCGAGCGTCGACGAAGCCGGGGGGTTGCTGACAGTAGACCTCCTCGTCCAGAGTGCCATTGAGGAAGGCATTCTTGACGTCGAGCTGGTGGATCGGCCAAGCACGAGAGACCGCAATGCTGAGGACGATGCGGATCGTAGCGGGCTTGACGACGGGGCTGAATGTCTCATCGAAATCGACGCCTTGTTGTTGAGAGAAACCGCGAACCACCCATCGCGCCTTGTAGCGAGCAAGGCTTCCATCCGAGTGGAACTTGTGCTTGTAGATCCATTTCCCTGAAACAATATTAGCACGGCAGGACGAGGCACAAGAGACCATGTCCCATTAGAAAGAAGTGCGTCAAACTCATCGTGCATGGCGCGGCGCCAATGTGGATCATTGAGGGCGCCCCGGTATGTTTTGGGAATTGGGGAGGGAATGGAATGAGAGGCTGTGAGGTTGAGACGATCTATAGGTTTGAAGAGACCTTGTTTAGCACGAGTTGTCATGGCGTGGGTGTTTGACGGCGAGGGTGGGCGATGGATGATCACCGGAGGAGAGGCGCTGCCTGGAGAGGCGCTGCCTAGAGAGAAGCCGAGCGCGGGCGTGGGCTGTGGCGAGGCCGAAACAGAGCGCGTGGGCGAGCCAGAAGGAGGCCCATTTGGGCTGGCCGGAGATGGGGGGCGATATGGGCTGTAGGGAGAAGGAGGCCCAGGTGGGGTAGCGACGGGGGAGGCCGAAGCGGATGGGCTGCCAGGCATAGCGGGCGGCGGAGAAGCGTGTATGGTGCATGGGACATCGATCGAGGAAGGAGATGTCGTAGTGGCGGCTAGGTCAAGTAAAAAATCGAGAGACGGAGCTAGGTCGGTCGGTCTGGTTGGCGCGTGAGCAAAGGGGAACAACGATTCGTCGAAAATGACGTGACGCGAGACGATAACACGTTGAGTGCGGAGGTCAAGACATCGGTATCCTTTGTGGTTGGATGGGTAGCCTAGGAAGATGCACGCAACAGATCGTGGTGCAAGTTTGTGGGGCGCAGTAGCGGACTGGTTGGGGTAGCGGAGGCATCCGAAAACACGGAGAGCTCCGTAGTCCGGAGACGTGTTGTGCAGGCGAGTGTACGGGATGGCGAACTTTATCGGCTGCGAAGGTCGTATGTTGACGAGGTGGGTGGCTGCGGCGACAGCTTCTGCCCAATAGGAGGGAGGCAGTAGGCGGTGACGGAGAGCTCTCCTTGCACCAGCCCGCGGAACTCCGCCTCGAGGTACATGGCGCGCGTCATCTGATTGTCGAGGAAGAGGTTGGTGATGAGCTCCCAGGCCTCCTGCGCCGTCTGCTCTTCCGCCATTATGATGTCGAGGATCTCATCGGAGATGGACCCGTAGAGCCATGACCGGACAATGTAGTCCTCGCGTACCCAGGCAGGGGTGCGATCGGCCGCGGCGGTGACGGAGTGGACGTGGTGCAGGAGGTCATACTTGCCGAGGAGGACGCGGATCAGCATCCTCCACTTGGTGAAGTTGGAGTTTTGGAGGCTGAGGGTGACCGACACATGTGTGCGGACGCTGGCCACGTTCACCGCGGACGAGGACGCGGAGGCCGGCATGGAGGCAGAGAGGGCTAGCGCGGGGAGGGAAGCCGAGGTGAGCGCGGCGCTGGAGCCATTGGCGGCGCTGGACTCGGTGCCCATGGCGTGGTGGGGGCTGGAGATTGGATCGGGGGTCTCGTGCGTCTGATACCAAGAGAACGAGAGGGTTTGGGAAACGCCACACAATGGGCGATCTCTCGTTATCAATATATAGTGTTACAATCTAGGGTTACAAGCCTTGGCCATCAAGGAAGATCACAACAAGATCAATACCGAATCCAATCTAGAGATATTCGGTAGGTAACCTAGATATACTCCTATACAAGATATACGTACAAAAGGTATACGTTAACAAACATCATGCACGATCAATGTAGCATGTGAATCTCCTTCCTTCGACGGTTCCACGCGTCGGGCCTTTTCCGGCTTGCGCTTCGCGTCCCGTCGTATCGCAGCGGCACCCAGCGTCACCTTTGGCGCGACCATGTCGTGGTGGGGGCGCGCACAGTGCACAAGCTTTTTTTTTTTTTTTTTTTGCGGGAGAAGGATAAGCATTACATCGGAAACATTACAGAAGAACCCCAACAAATACAAAATTACAGCACCGCCCCTCTGCACGTTGCCCGCAACGTCGACCCGTCGTTGCCGTCGGTGGCGCGCCGTCGCCGCTGCCTCCCTTGCCTTGGATCGGAGGCAGTCCCCAGGCGAGCGGGAAGTCGCCGAGTGTCGGTCCCGGAAGACCTACACCGTCGAGCGCCGCCGCGGACGATCCGATGCGCCGCTTCTCCTTCTGCAAGATCTCGATTTGGAAGCTCCGCCGCCCTCGGAGCTGACCATGGGAAGACGTCCACGGCACCTCCGCGGAGATGCGAGGACGCAGGTGGCGGTGGATCGAAGACGAAGCTCCGCAGAGCGCCGACGCCGGAGAGGAGATCCACCACCTGCAAACACCAGCCGCCGCGCCTCCACCTCCAGAACGCCGACGGCCTGAGACCCAAGAGCCCCTACACTATATACAGGACACGAGACGGGGATCCCCCGGCCTCCCGCCGCCGAAGCGGCCGTCGGAGGCCGGGAGATCCGGCGAATCGCGCCGGCGAGGTGGAGTTCTTCGGTGGGATTCACAAATCGCCTCCGCTGCACAGTAGACGGGGAGGAGAGCGTCCAAGGTCGCTCTGAGCTTTTTTTACAGTGCACAAGCTTAGCTTAGCAAGCCTAGGAAGTGTTCATGTTCTTCACTCCTATCCATCGATGGATGGATAGACCAATCGCCTGCACTTTTGCCACCGACCGAAACATGGATGCATCGATCGCCACCGGCAATTAGGCGGCCAGATGGCCAGATGTTTTGCGTGCAACGCTTCGCTTCGGCGACGTTGGCGTGGCCGGCCGGAGACAGCGAAGGAGCCTGGGTCCGGCCGGCGGTGGCGCGCGCATGTGCGTCGTCGGCTCCGGCGGAGAGCATCTGCCCGCTTTCGTGGAGCCGTCACTGTTCCTGTGCGCTGCTATGCTAGCTGCCGAAAGGAATAGCGACGCATGGCAGTGTGCGTATGTCTGATGGGTAGCTCACATGGCCTGGCACTCCGCTGTGTCGAGTTAGGTCGGAGTGCTGGGATGCTTCGCGATCGTTGATGGCCTGGGTGCGCTGGTTGGTACTATGTTCCCAACGTATTTTGAGCTGGTTTCATTAACTACGGCACGGATGCTTCAGATGCGTGGCCGAGATCATCCAGGGCTGATGACTACTTTTGGATGGAAAGATGCCGTTAGGTTTTGCCGATTTCATCCATCGTCTTCATTTCATCCACGAATACTGAATAGGTAGGCTCCGTGAGATCCCATGGAGCAGAAATCGAATATGTCACGATTGCCTTGTCGAATATGTGTTTTCTCAGTTGCAATCCATGTGAATGTGGAAAATATCAGTTGCAAATCATATGCGACTCCCGGGCTGGCCCAAATCACGACTCAATCCTATGGTCTGCGACCTGACTGGGCTCTAACTTGATTCTTAGTCATGTGAGAACCAACAATATTGTAGCTTTAATCAACTTAATGAGCAATTTAACCATTCCCGTGACCAACACAAAAGGAAGTACTCCCTCCGTTCTAAATTAGTCGACTTTTATTTGTACAAATGTAGATGTATCTATACTTTTAAAATGTCTAGATACATTCACATGTAGGCAAATGAAAGTAATCTAATTTAGAACGGAGGGAATATACTAGCTAGCCAAATGGAACACCTCATGAACCCCGTAAAGAGCAAGCTGGTCTTGGTATCCAAGATTTAGACTTAAAAGTAGATGCATTCTAAGTAAACTCTCGTTTATGATATGTATTGAGGTATTCCGGTTGTGTTTGCTCTGAAACAAATATTCAGGGCAAACACCACTTTATTAGGCGAAAGCCACCCCAAGGAGAATTTCCTCAGATTTGTGTGCTACATGTCAAAAAATGAGAGTTCGTTTGGTTCTCAGAGGTCATATGCTTACAGGGCACTCTAAGTATGTTGAACCCAAGGATCTTTTAACTTTGTTCGGAATTAACATGGTACCATAGTATTGATTGTTGGTTCAATGTTGTTTAACCTGGCCCTGTCTGATAATCATTGGCCAACATTTAGATGATTTGCAAGAAAAAAAACTCAATTTCTATGCATGTATTGATGGTGCGTATCATAAAAGCAGATAGTTTGGCGCCATGAAACCGAAGTGCTATAATAGAAAATTTATGTCCCGGTTAGTTCACATGCTTGTATTAGGCTACTTAGTTCACATACCACCATTAGTGTTGCGTGTTATACTTCTTTGTTACTTGAGTACATGTTTCTAATATTGCAATAAATATTTTAAGAGTGTTATACAATATGCATCGATGTAGATGTCGTGAGTAATAAAAGCTTTATTTTCTAGGTAACGGCAAGGAACATAAAAATCCTTTTGGTTCTTGTTTGGAGTCCGTTTACTAAATTGTAGTAAGACATGTAAGGGAGCGGACTAATGGAATCCGAACTCAAGGGAGCCCTTCATTTTCGAGCACTAAAAATCATGTTTACAAGATTAAAGAAAAACTGAAAAATACCATATGTCATCAACAATAATGTATTTTATAGGCGTGCAAAATCGCAACACGAAATTCTTTATACTCTATTCTAGCGTACACAAAAATAAAAAAGGATAAATTTTGAAATATACACTGTTCACTATACTCATATAGCCACTTTTTTCATTTTCTGTAGCCAATAATATATGGCCTTTCACGTTGAGATTTTGCACGTTTGAATTAACATCATTGACTGCATGCAGTTTTGTTTTTTCAGTTGCTTAACTTTAAAACATATTTTTATTTTTTAAAAGAAAGGCCTCTCTGGAGTTTGGCATCCAATAGCAGTTAACATGCACGTGCTTCCTACCTCGTCTTTTCTTACTTAAGAAAATGACCGTTGCAACCATACACCTCCTAGTCCAGTTAAGCACTTGTGAGTTGTGACAGAGCATTCCTCACAGGTGATGCTCGGTATCCATGCTTTGCCTCTGGATCTTTTTCGAACCCAAAATTCAATACGACGTTACGTAATCAATCCGTCACTGCATGATCCCTCGCCGGCCCGCAGCTCGGCGCCGCACCGGCCATTGCCAGCGCTCATGCTGCACTGTCCTCCTCTTGATGTAGACGGCGTGGAAAGGAGGATGGTCTGAGTGAGTGAGTCATGGACCGCATCTCAGCGTGTAATGGAACCATGGATACACCAGTGATCATTGAAGATCGCAAAGGTGAGAGAGATCTCACAGAAAGCGCGGCCAGATATGCAAGTAGTGTGCAGTGTGGGCACGATCGGCGGATGCATGAGGCCATGGTAGGCACACCGTATCGATGCCCACGCCATTTAGGCGAGGGAATCACGACGGCGACGCCGCGCGCGCGCACAGGTTCGATCTGATCGAGTGTCATGGCTTTGCTTATATTGGCGTGATGTGACGGGAGGGCTGCTCGTAGCGTGCACATGTGTCGCCGTTCTGGGCAATATCGGCCTCGATCTGTCAGGCGAAATTGCGTATGGTATAGGAACGTCTAGAGTATCAACTCGGGTTGGCCATCGAGCGGGGTTTGGCCGCATATATGGAGCTCCTTTTGATCAATGTTCACACACCGAGCTGATCAGTTGTTGTCAGTTTTATTCGTGGGGTACAGTTTCTGTACATGCTCATAGCAAAACATCGAACACAATATCACAACAATAACATAGATCACATTGCCCAGTTTCTCAACCTATGGGAGAACCTAGCCTCTATATATAGAACTATCCCATGCCGCCCCCGACACGATCACATGGAAATTCACCAACAACGGTGGTTACACAACGTTCTCGGCTTACAAAATGCAACTTCTTTTCTGAAATGGGGAAGCTTCAGCCTCTACATCGATCGGTCGATGCATACAGCCTTTATTACTTTTTTTTGAACCTCTAACAGTAGGAAAGGCTCCTACTGCTTTTTATACATTAAATAGCCCAAAAACAGGGGTAATGGAACTCGGTAATGGAATATTTACATGAGTTTGTGGGGAGTGAAAGGATAGTTACATGGTTGCTACAAAAAACTTAATGAAAGCATGCTTGTCTTCCTTAGTTGAACTATGACTGAGAAATCATGTTTAAATCTGGTAGCCCAAGATTGAATATCAGGTTAAATTCCATTAAAGCATAGCTTATTCCTCTCTTTCCAAAGATTACTTTATTAGATTTCAGTTATTACAAAGATTACAATATCATGGGTCGGACATGATCGCAACATGTATCAACCATCTAAAAAATAAACACAACATGAAATGGCACTACATGATCAACATCCTGAGACCAAAACGCTAGGTGCATCGGCCAGAAGAATCTGGATCTAAAAAATCCGTTCTTTTACGTACCCTTTTGGGTACCTCAAAGAATGATAACATGAACATATACAAACTTGTTAAAACCGAGTTGATCAAGATGAGGCGATTCCCCCATATATGACAGGAGATTTCTTGCCTAGCTAACTAGCTTTTTTCAAATCTATCTTCAACCGGTTTCCACTCGCCATTTTTTAGTTTTAGGAAATGAATTAGGATACCCCAAATATCTAAAATGATAGGTTCCAGATTCACAACGATTTTTTTTTCTATATTGATCTTCCACCTCCTTTGTTTTGCCAAAACAAAAGCGTTCACTCGGGTCTCATGACCTCCTCTAGAATATTCCATTTGCAGGTTCTTACTAGTGCATGAGAAAGTAGCTTGTTTCCTCGAGCTCCAAGACACAAGCTTAGACCATCCACTATGTTGAACCTAATAATAGGTAAAAATGGCAGGCTTCGGAACCTTCTTTGGATCGATGGAGTATGGCAAGCGCTTTGAACCTGTCTTATAATTATTTAATGATGCTTGCGGCCTTGCTTTTAAGCAATCTATCTTTCTATTTACTCTATGCCATGTGGGAAAATTTTCCCTGCTCCTTGAATGTGATTGCTTTAAACCGAACCAACGATTGAGTTCGCTTCTCAATCTGACACACTTGAATCGTGCCCCTACTATGTATTCAATTTAAACCGCTTTTCGACCACATAGTGGATGGTCTTAGCCCATTGAACACAACAAAACACCTGTTGCATGTATATCGCCACGGGAAACCGGCCCCCAAGGTGCTTTCTTCCTAGACGCCCAAACGCCAGTGACTGGAAGGGAAGATGAGAGAGCATAAATCATCGATTTGAGGCCAGTTTTGGCTTTTTCTAAGAGTGATGGAAACTGGAAGTTTTGTGACCATTACGACCTACGACGAGCATATAAGATAGCAAAATCAACGTAAATTTTTGCTGGTCCAAACTATGACCCGATTGAGACATAAAATGTATTTCTGGTGGGCGAAATACCAGTTGTATGAGATATTATTTGTGCTAAGACGTGACGTACGAAGATTAAATTTCCTGTGATTTAATACTTAGAGAATAACTAAGATGACGAAACATTTGAAGTATATCATATATAATATAAATGTATAATCGACCCTTAAGAAACAAGTAGGCATATGCATTATTATATTGACACAATTATATGGAGAGAAGATGGTAATATAAAATAACTTAAAAGAAGCCAATCAATCATGCATGTTTTCTTCAAGAAGTGGACAAGAAATACATTGGTAACAGAATATATTCTCTACCCAAACCAGCTGATGTATGTTTATTTGATTAGGAGTCACGGGTTAGCCCCTCTACTTTCCACTTGGTAGTATGCAAAATGCCATCTGCCTTTATCCAAATCTTAGGTCATACTCCCTCCGTTCCAATTTAATTGACTTGTTGTTCACCACATGTGGATGTATCTGGACATGTTACATGTATGGATACATCCACATTTGGTAACAACAAGTCAATTAAATTGGAACGGTGGGAGTACAAGCCTATTCGGGAGCTAATATTCTTATGAGATGTGGCGCAATATTTATTAGGCTAACTCTTAAAAGCTATTATAGGTGTAGTCAGAAAACGGAAGTGCTTTGCGACACGAGAGAATGATATATTTCCCAGCATTACAATTATTTTACATTTTGCTGGAAAGAAATATTGTTCGGCTATAAGCTATTGATAGAAAGAAACAATATTCATCATTAGTGTCATGTTCCGCTGGGAAAGCATTGGGGACCTTATATATATTACATAAGATATTCTGGATATTACAATATATACTACTCCCTCTGTCCAAAAATAAGTGTCTCAGATTTGCACAAAAATGGATGTATCTATACATGTTTCATGTCTAGATATATCAACATTTGGTCAAATCTAAGACAGTTATTTTGGGACGGAGGAAGTACACACAAACTAAAAATGAGTGAACAGACGATATGGATGCCTGAGCTACACGTAACTTTTTATTTTGAAATTTTCAAAAATCATATTTAGAGTTTTCAAAAAATCTAAAAAAATCATGGATGTACATGATGGTGTATTCTACCGGCGTGTAAAATCTAAACAAGAAATACGCTGTATTTTGGGATCTGTAAAAATGGAAAAAAAAAATCTGAATTTGAAAGTAGTGGATAGTGCAAATTTTGAACTCTACAAAATCTGACAGGTTTTGTTATTTTTTTCTTAGCCCAACATATGAATGATTTTGAGTTGAGATTTTGCATGTTGGTAGTTTGCACTATTATCTACATCCAGGATTATTTTCAGATTTTTTTAAACTTCAAAATGTGGGGTTTGAATTTTGAAAATAAAGAGCTACATGTAGTTCGGCCTCCGTTTTGACTTTCCGCACTGAAACGCGTCTATATACATATGATTTAGAAAAAACATTAGAACATCATGGAATTTAGAACGGAGAAAGTATTTGTAAAGATAAACTAACATTTAAAAAGTTCACTCAGAAACTTTTGCCTATTGGGTAACGTCTGAAGTTCTGGAAGTTTCATGCCGAATACGTGGACACTGTCTCAAACCCATGCCATACATAGACACTTTCTGGGGAAGAAGATCGTCTCAAGAAGCTGTGGCGCAAGAGTAAACACCATAGTATCATTCTTATTTGGATGATAGTGATATTTTTCTTTTGTTCGGGGTCAACCTGTAAACGCCACTCCATCTGACCTCCCAGCAATCAATTATTGTATGATTTTCCTCTTAACGTGGATTTTCTCGTAGACTGTGTGCAGAATATATAGTTGTTGTTTTTTAAGAAAAAATATTGTGCTGAACTTCCGCTGTGCGCAAAAAGAATTTAGAACTCATCCTGCAGGACTTATGGCCTTATGGGGCACCATGCATGTGCATATTACTGAACAAAAATTGTATTCCACGCACGTTGTGCAAGTTCAAGTGTGTCCTTTAGGCCAGGGTTTCGGTTACCGGCAGAAATACCGCGGTAACCGGCCGATAACCGGATTTACCGGCCACCCCCGTTAATTGTGTATACCGGAAGAAAAAACCCGAATATTCGAATTTAGACCGAATTTCTGCTTCCAAAATTTAAATTTGTTTTTTCAGCGTTTTATGTTTGAATCCTAAATTCTTTCCGGAAATTTATGCCGGTAACCGTCCGGTATTGTTCGGTAACCACGGTTACAGGAAATACCGGCCCTCTCCGGGATTTTTTTAAAACGGTAACCAAAACCTTGCTCTAAGCTCAAGTTTAATATCTTCAGAGGTAGTTGACAGGTCTGGGATTTTATATAGTCATCGAGGAGATGCAGTGAAGTGTGCGTAGTGAAGCCTCCAGGATCTGGACCCTGTTGGACTGAGTGAGACATCTAACAGAGTTTAATTAGTCCCCCATGCTAACATAAAATTAAGTACTCCATAAACTAACCCGGCCCTAAGAGCACACAAATACATAAATACTCACGCCTAAGCATAATTAAGAAAGAACTATGCCTTCTTTGACGGACAACGAGCATGCAAGAAGCACCCCTTTATCTAAGAAAAAATGCATGAAGCACCCAACCGAATCATGTAGACATCAGTATGACGACGCTTGGCCCCTCCCTTAGTCATTGGTTAAGTATGTTAGCATATCTATATTTTGCTAGCTTAAGAGAAAGCCGAGATTTGAACCCACACTCTTGCTCTAATACCTTGTAAAACCAAAATTTTGAACAGATAAAAAAACACGGGCAATTAAAATGGCAAATATTGACATGGTCGTCGTCATCTTGCACTTTACCCCATCAATCTGCACGTTGTTCCTTACAAATTTATAAAACAGCAATGTATGTTAGGTCTGTCGGATACAAAGACTCTGATCACAAGTAGTATGTGTCACACTGTCAGGTCAATTCTACAGCCTGAAAGTATTAATAGTCAGCATAGATTATGATAATGCAAGCGAGCTTTTGTCATGCCTCACAGGAGATGTCTCTATCCACGGACACCAGGAGCAAGATTAATAGTATTGCATTCAGTTGACTATCATGTTTATAACCTGCTGGATCTTCCGCATACAAATGAAAAAGTGGTACAGCCCAACTGGTACAGTACCTCTGTCTTGAGGTTAACGTGCGCCATTCATGTCCTTCAGTGGCATTGTCGTAGCCGCTATTTGCCTTGCCTATCCGTTTATCTGATCTCTCGCTTTGTGGACCAAGGCGCCGAGATTGGACCAAAAAGAAATTTGAGAGAACAATGTCGAGCTGCTATACTATCGTTTCGTGGATATATATGTGTATAGTGTACGCGGATGATTTGAGGGGTTGAGTACAGATTCGGTGGATTGGATTTTTCAATGAGACTGATCACTGATTCTGAGGGCGACATAGCACCTAGGGACTAGGGTGTCAGATATATCACAGATGCTAGATATGTACACGTCTCATTTGCTTTAGATCTTGTGGAATTTTGATGTCCAATTTGCTACATAGGCAAATAGAATGAACTTGCAGGCAAGAAGGTGTACGAATACACTGAAGGCTAGTGTCTCCTCAAGAGATGGAAAGGAGTCTGCCAGGTACTAACAGTAAGAAATTCCCGAGTAGTCTTTTTTTCTTCAGCAGAAAATTCCCGAGTAGTCAAGTGGTGGCTGGCAGTTTCGTACATGGATGGGAGTTCAAATCCTGTATGAAGACATATCTGCAAGGTTGGTTGGTGAAATGAATAGGTTGCATTCTACGGAATGTGATTGAGCACCACCCTGGCCCAAGTCAACTTCCCAATAAGGTCAGAACTAAATCCCACTTTCCGTCAGTTAGCTCTACTTTTCTAATCACATTGGAAAAAGAATCCAAATGGAGATCAGGTAGCTATTCAGCCTCGTTGGATATAGTGCACTGGTCAGCTATCAGGCAGCTATTCAACCTCGTTGGATAGATTCCAAGTGGTATTCGATCGGCGTAACACATTTTTTTTTTTGACTATGACTACGGCGGGCTCTCAGAGCCAGCCTGAACTTCATTACTCAAAAATGTTGCCTATGAAGCTTTGCAGCCTCTACAAGATAGGTTCAAATGAATCAGAGTTTACAGGGGGATACAGGAGAAGGGAATAAAAGAAAAGAACACACCGACAACACACAAGAGAGGGGTCACTCCGAGAAAACACTCGGAAACAGTTGATTGATGAGAAGCTCATCACGACCCAAGCACTGCGATCACAAAGGAGGAACCACAGGACATGACAACGGAGACCCAGCCACGACACTGCACCATCGACGTAATCGAACACCAACACGCATCCGAGGCCACACAGCGCGCCGACACCACCTGTGTCGGGGGCATGGCCGAAAGGTCACGCGCGGCAAAGACGACGCCACGACGCCTGTGTATTGCCGACTGAAGTTGAAGGGCATCGGAGATACCCTCACCGCAACGTGGGGGTCGCCGCCGTAGTCGCAAGGCGTAGCACCACCGAGTGTAACCCCAACCCCATCTGGGTTCGATTACCCGAAGGGTGGGCTAGCCTAGAGCACGCACGAAGCCCACCCACGCCAGCCACGCCAAATTCTTCGACAAGGATCCGTCGCGAGGGTCTAGCAACCGGCAAGGAGAAACTCCCACCACCTCTGCCACGGCTTGCCTCGCATCGGAGAGGAGACCGCATCCATGGCCGCCATCTGCAGAACCATGGGGCACATCAGTGCGACATGATGGCGAGACAGAGGGGCTCGACACCCAGCCACGACGGCCCCCCACGTAGGGAGCACATCATCACCGTGGCCGCCATCTGCGAAGCCACGGCACCAGCCATCCCCAACGGCGCCCCGCTGCAGGATGATGGCCAAGTGTAGAGGAAGACGAACCTTGCAACCACCGGAGAGCACTGCATCGGCCACAAGGACGGACCCGGAGAACGCCCGCGCCGGCACAACCAAGCACCGTCAAAACCGACGGCACCCCCGGGGCCGGGATCGACGGCCGGACCACCGGGGCGCGGCGGGAGCAGCAAGCCTCCCAGAGCTGTCGACGAACGGCGCCGCAGCCCACCAAGCCCATCTGGGCCCAGATGGGCCTGGGCAGCAGGACGCCGCCACAGCCGCGCCGGCGAGCAGCACGGCCGCGCCCAGCTCGCCGAGGGGCCGCCGAGGGCAGGCGCAGGTGCCCGAGGGGCGGGGGGGGGGGGGGGGGCACGGGGGGGTGGTGTGGCGGCGGCGCACCCGCTAGCAGCAGCCTCCTCGAGCTGCAGGAGTGCTCCGCGAGCGGCAGGTTCCCGCCGCTCCCTTCACAGGCGTCGCGCGGGCTTTTCCCGGCGGCAGCCTCAGGGGACGGCGAGGGAGGGAGGCGGTGGGGGAGGTGGCGGCGGCGGGTAGCTAGGGTGCCCCTCCCGTCGCCCAGAGAGGACGCGACGCGAGGGGGTACAGGTCTAATGTTCAAGTTTTTGCATAACACATTATCTTTGAAGAAGAATCACAATACGTGTTCACTTAAAAAGATAGTACATATGACAAGTCCCTGCCCCCGAAACAATTATTTCTTCAAAAAAATGGTAAACATCAAGAATGTTACACCTGTGTGAAACTATTAAAATTCACACTATCTTGGTTGACGCTTGCTCTGGATAAATACCAGAATGAACACGAAAACAAGAAATGCCGGCAAGGAATGTTAGAAAAATAGTACAATAGCAACAAGGAAAAATTCATCTCTTTTCCATATAACATACTCCACTAAATATGCTTCCATAGGATTTGGACATCAACCAACAAACTAATGTGCAAGTATCTGTCGCTGAGTAGGATCTGATGCAAAAGAGGATACTTGGCTTAACATGGTTTGTTAGGCCAAGAGAGCCCTTTCTTCTCACAATCAATTTTAATAGCGACACAATAACAACCCCTATAAGCCAATGGCCACTCCACAGCAATATTGGAAACCTTAGAAAAAGCAACCATAAAGTTAAATCATCTCGGATTCAAGTGGCCTTCCTACAGAGACATGTCAAACCTGATGGGCCGGCAAAGCAGCCTGATCACAACGGTAATTTAGCTGTGTGTAAGTGTAACATGCCGTGATGTGCAGTATGTAGTTCTCCGTTGGTTTGTTCTGTATTCTATCTTTGTCATACAGTTTCAGATCCTCTGCTAGGAGCTTTGGAATTCCTTCTATCAATCATTTTGTTGAAAGGTGCAACTGTTAGGTTACTTGGACCAGCTGGAGAGCAGCGGTTGCCTTCTTTATGATTCAAAATTATATAACTTGGCCAAGGGCCTATGCTGGAGACTTTCGTCCGGTTTTTTATATTTTGATGACTTGACTTTCTTTTCTTCGCCTTGAGATTATGTGCCTGTGCTGATGACTTCATCTCTCACCTCATCTTTTTTTCGAAATGGGGAGTTACCCCAGCCTCTGCGTCGAAGAGATGCATATGGCCTGTTGTATTTCATTTATTCAACAAAAACTTGCAAAAAGCTTCTCATCTGAATTATTCAACTTTTCTGTTGCAAGACTTGTAGTTCGTGCAGATAATAGACGAGTGAGCCGGTGGCTTTTTATTCCAGTTTTTGTGGCAAACCTCTCGGCTAACTAACTTGCATAGGATGGTCCTTTGGTCACATAGTTCATGGCTAACTAACTTACCTGTATTGAATTTACCCTTCATTCTGATCGTCCTTAGCAGGTGCGCCTTTTTGTATGCTTCTTTTTTAGACTCTTTTAGCGTCAAATAGACTCCTTCAAAATTCAGACAAGAAATTATAGTGTTATATATAGCAATAGTATAAACTGAAATAGCTGAAAGGAATCTTATCTCATTAAAAGAGGTAAACAGGTAAGAAGATCAATCTGTGAGAGTAAAATGCTTACTTGAAACTTAAGGCAGAGCCTTCACTGGAATATCCGCTGAATTTATGCTAAATTCCTGATAGGGTTATAGCTAGAACTTTCAAAAGGGTTGAAACATAAATGTTTTTTCACCTGGCATGCAATGGTTGCATGAGAAACTATCATGATATGGAAAAGGGATGTTTGCTACTAGCGTACCTACTCTAGTACTCCCTATACATCCATATTTTGTGGATACCAAGTCAATTAAATTGGAACGGAGGGAGTAAGAAACATTAGATAAAACATTACAGATGAGCACATAACTCAAATAACAAAAAAGGCTAGACAGGAATAGGAACATGTTATTTAACAGAATCCATCCAGAAGACTCACTTTCACTTATAATTATTAACCAGATATTATTGCATTATGCTGCGACCCTGAACCGTTGGAAGAAACTGAGGAGCCCGAGCTGCGAAGGTTTTGTCTTCGTGGTTCTCCTTCAACGCAAACTCTATATATCGCCTTCTGCTAGCTGGAGTTAGAAGTTTTTTACTGGGCCGGCCCATTAACGTTTCACCACGGAGAAAATGGAACAAAAACTACGTGCGGAGGAGGGCTCCAGCTCGCCCGCGGAAGTTTTTTACTGGGCCGGCCCATTAACGTTTCACCACGGAGAAAATGGAACAAAAACTACGTGCGGAGGAGGGCTCCAGCTCGCCCGCGGAAGTTTTTTACTGGGCCGGCCCATTAACGTTTCACCACGGAGAAAATGGAACAAAAACTACGTGCGGAGGAGGGCTCCAGCTCGCCCGCGGAAGTTTTTTACTGGGCCGGCCCATTAACGTTTCACCACGGAGAAAATGGAACAAAAACTACGTGCGGAGGAGGGAGTCGAACTCCAAACCTCCCATTTCGCGACAGAGTGCATTCGTGATATTCTTTCTTTTTTTGTCCTTCTATTGTTTCTCGTTTTCAGTTTTCCTTTCTTTTTTGTTTCTTTTTTGTTTTTTGTTTTATTCTTTCTTTTTATTTTCTTTTTTAAGTAAATTATTTATTTGATTTTCGCTTTTCATTTCTTTCTTTTTTGATTCTTTTTTATTATTTAGTTTAGTTTTATTTTCTTTATTTGAAAAATATTATTTTTTCAAAATATGAACCATTTTCGTTTCTATTCTTTTTCTGTTTTCTTTTTATGTTTTCTATTTTCTTTTTCCGTTTTATTTTTCTTTTTTGTTTTCTTTTTCTTTTCCGTTTTCTTTATCTGTTTTCTGTTTATTTTTCTGTTTTATTTTCCTGTTTTCGTTTTTATGTTTCAAATTTGGGTGTATTTTTTGTTTCACTTTTCCCTTTTTCCTTTTTATGTTTTAATTTCGCTTATTTCGAAAATGGTTCATATTTTGGAAAATAATTATTTTTAAAAAATGGTTCCGATTTTCGAAAATGGTTCCTTTTTTAAAATGGTTCGAACCGAAAAAATGGTTCCTTTTTGAAAATGGTTTCGAACCGAAAAAATGGTTCCGAATGAAAAAAATGGTTCCTTCTTGAAAATGGTTCCGATTTTTCAAAAATAGTTCCTTTTTTTGAATAATGGTTCCGAACCAAAAAAATGGTTCCGATTTTTGAAAATGGTTTCGAATGAAAAAAGTGGTTCCTTTTTGAAAATGGTTCCTTTTTTAAAATGGTTTCGAACCGAAAAAATTGTTTCGAATGAAAAAAATGGTTCCTTCTTGAAAATGGTTCTGATTTTTCAAGAATGGATCCTTTTTTGAAAATGGTTCCTTTTTTGAAAAATGGTTCCGAACCGAAAAAATGGTTCCGATTTTTGAAAATGGTTCCAAATGAAAAAAAATGGTTCTTTTTGAAAATTGTTCCGAACCGAAAAAATGGTTCCTTTTTGAAAATGGTTCCGAACCGAAAAAATGGTTCCGAATGAAAAAAAAAGGTCCCTTTTTCAAAATGGTTCCGATTTTTAAAAAATGGTTCCTTTTTTGAAAAATGGTTCCGAACCGAAAAAATGGTTCCGAATGGAAAAAATGGTTCCTTTTAAAAAAAAATCTTTTTTGAAAATGGTCCATTTTTTGAAACCATTTTCAAAAAACAAAAAATGGTTCCTTTTTTTGAAAATTGTTCCGATTTAAAAAATGGTTCTTTTTTTGAAAATGTTCCGATTTAAAAAATGGTTCATTTTTTTAAATGGTTCCTTTTTTGAAAATGGTTCCGATTTAAAAATGGATCTTTTTTTAAAATGGTTCCTTTTTTGAAAATGGTTCCTTTTTGAAAATGGTTCCTTTTTTTAAAATGGTTCCGATTTAGAAAATGGTTCCGATTTAAAAAATGCTTCCAGTTTAAAAAAAGGTTCCTTTTTTGAAAATGGTTCCGATTTTAAAAATGGTTCATTTTCGGAAAATGTTTCTGGTTTTAAAATGGTTCAAATGGTTCCGATTTTAAAAAATGGTTCCTTTTTTGAAAATGGTTCCGATTTAAAAAATGGTTCCTTTTTTGAAAATGGTTCCTTTTAGAAAATGGTTCGGATTTAAATTTTTTTTTGAAAATAGTTCCTTTTTTGAAAATGGTCAATTTTCTAAAATGGTTCCTTTTTTGAAAAATATTCACTTTTGAATAGTTCGGCCAAAACTGAACCATTTTCGTACGTGATCATTCAATATTCGACTGACATGCTACAAGTATCTTATGTGTGTTGTCCTTATCACTTGGTTCACGAGGAGGTACTTGTTTTGTTCTTTGCGTCTGTAGCTCTAGGTTGCGGGTTCGAGTCTCATCCTCCGCACCACGTCTATATTTTTCTGCCGTGATGCGGATCCTAAATGGGCCTCCTTCTTTGTGGGCTTCCGTCGGGTGGATGGTTGCGGGAGAGATACCGTCGGGTGGAGGGCTGCTGCGGGCGAGTCCTATCTCTCGCCTCGCAAAGGGCGATAGGCCCTCCTTCAAATCTCGGAATTCCTTAAAACCACCTCGAGAAATTGTACTGGACAGCCCATAGGTTTAAGCCCAGAACTCCAAACACTGCAAGTTTAGATGGGCCGAGATAGATTTCAGGGAGCTCTTATTCGGCGCTTGGCCCATGAAGCATCGCTCGCCTGTTTGCTCGCTTGTTTTGCTTTGTTTCGTTGTTTTTTTTCGTTCGGCTTTTCTGGCTGGTACAAGAAAACGTCCGGTTTGTTCATATATGAATATTTTTTTAAATTTGAAAGTTTTCAAATCTGATTTGAATATATTTTTCAGATTTGAATTTTTCAAATTTATTTGAACAATTTTCACATTTTTCAAATTTGAACAACTTTCACATTTAAACGTTTTCAAATTTGAACCAATTTATAATTTTTGAACAATTTTTAAATTTGATAAATTTTCAAATCTGAATTTTTTTGAAAATCTATATTTTCAAAATCATAAAAATGTGAAAAAAAAAGAAAAAACGAGAAAAAACAAACAGGAAACTGAAAAAGAAAAACCAACAAAGAAAAAAGAAAAACAACAGAAAACATGAAAAAAAATCGGTGAACCAGAAAACCAGGCATAAGGTTCTAGAAAGTTCCCAAAACCACAAGTGTGAGAAAAATGGCCACATAGACAAGGAAAATGTGTTTTGGATCTATGGAAAGTTCAGTAAGTGAGTTATGAAAGTTCATTAAAAGGTGTGGGGCTAACTTTCATGGAAACTTTAAAAGGCTCAAGTGTACGTTACTTTCGAAGATGGAGGATCTCGATGATAGAGGTGATTTGGGCTTACTTTATTCTCAATAATTTGAGTGCCCATATTGTTTGGAGCAATTTTATGCAGGCATATGATATGGAAGAAGTCTATTGGCACATGTGCGGTGGTGACTAGTGGTTATTGTAAGGGGATAATAGCACGGCTTATTTCCATAGTGTCGACGCCATGGTACTCAGGGACTCCATGGAGGACAAATGAGGCCCAACAATTGTAGGCGGACAGCCTGATGGCTCGGCGTATCCCAAAGCTAGGATGCCTCATCATCTTGGAGTAAAAGACAATTCGAAGTTACTTGCCCGAAATCCGCGAGATACCATTGTAACCGACTCATATCGAATCTAGATTATTTACAACAATTTGTAAACCGACTCGGCCTCTTGTAACCATAATCACTAGTCGTGTATATAAGGTGTGGTAGGGACCTGGCGAGTCTCTATATTACAATCAAAGCCATTACCTTCAACCTCATACACCATCGCCATAACGAAATTGAGACCCTCTTGACAATGGATGCGAGCATAAGGAGATAATCTAAAACTAGACAAAATAGGAGTTATTGGACACTATTTTCCCTTGTCCAAAAAAAGTCTAAATCAGTTTCCCGGTGCTACTAACTTGATCCACTGAACATACGCTACACCTCCCCCACCTTCTATGTATTTTCAGAAATTTATGACGACATATTTCCACCTACCTCATCACCACTTGATTACCCCCAAGTGCAGGGGATAGTTGCAGTAATTATCAGTGTAGAAGTAGGGTATCGAACCGCGGGATCAAGGAGGTAGAGTTAATTATCATCTAAAAATACTGCAACAATTCTAATTTTCTATGAACTAAGCAAATAGTTGGTTTTAGGTAATAACGGAGGCATGGGCGAAAGATTGGACGACATCGCGGAGTCATGTGGGACCTACAATGACAGAACCGGCTATTGTACCAAGGCATGCGCAGAGCTCAGATATAAATCTCAATCGGTTGAGATCATCCAAATATGAGTTGAATCTCATGTCCAACTTCTAGGCTAGCACGACATGAATATCTAACGGTTTATAGTTTCTTTCTCAGTTCCAACAAATGTGCAACTCGAAAAATTTCAATTGCAACTCAGGTCTGCAACTGGGCAAATCTCAGTTACAATTCACCTTTAACCTAAAAAATCTTAGTTACAACAAATGTGCAACTAATAGGATAACACGAATCACGACGTGAGTCCAATGGTCTAAGGATTTACTGGGAATTAGCAAAACCGTTGTACCTATTATTAATGTTATTACTACACAATAAAATAGCCGTGGTTTCCTTCCAAAAAAAGAGGAAAGCATGCGTGGCCATGCCCGACTAGTAGCAAGTACTCCCTCCGTTTCTCGAATAAGTGTACTTCTACCCAGGGACGGAGCTGCCTTTAGGCCAGTGGTGTCAGCTGACACCAATGGAAAAAAGCAATATCCTTCACTAATCTTCATTAGCTAGTGTAAATTTATAGAGAATGACCCCAATGAAATTGAGAGATTATAGTGATGACCCAGTGCCATTTTTTCTCAGCTTCGTCCCTGCTTCTACCTTTTATGGTAAGTTAAACTGATTAAATTTTGACCAACTTTATAGCAAGAAGCACCCGTACTTATTAAATTAGTATCACTAGATTCGTCTTGAAATTGAGTTTCAAAATATACCAATGTTATGTCATATATTTTGCTATATTTTTCTATAAATTTGATCAAGTCTTGAACAAAATTGACTTAGTACTAAACTAGAAGTACACTTGTTCAACAAGAACGAGTATACTAGTACGCCATTAGCAAATTCTAGAGCATTCTACTATTTCGGCGTCCAAGCTTGTCTGTGTCAGTTGATTTGTCTCACACACGTAGTTACTACAACCGTAGAAACACGCAATAACGCAAAACATTCACGAATGGTACACACATCCTACTATATATAAAAGTTCAACAGAACCGCTCCCCCTCCGCACGGCCACGTCGTTTGCACATCTCTCTCCCTCTCTCTCTCTCTCTCTCTCCCTCTCCATCTCCCTCGCCCTCCCTCTCATTCTCTCTTCCTCTCTCTCTCTCTCTCTCTCCCTCTCTCTCCCACACACAGCTTGGTCGGGACAATGGTGTTGATTTCCATAGCGCACAGATTGTTCTTGGCTGTGCATCTAATTCTAACCTCAGTTTTTTTGTCCGTATGTATTCTGTGGCTAGAAAATAAAGTCGTGTAGAAGATTGGACTGGAACTTGCTATTCGAGTAGGTAGTGATTCTTTTTCTATTTTATGATCCTCTGAATCTGAATCTGCATGTTGTTGCAGAAATCCATTTTTATTTTGTACTTAACAGTTTAATCAATGTCTTTTTGTGCTCTATTTGTGTTAATTGGATTGAGGAGAAGACTAGATGGATGAATTCACAGTAAGGAGAATTAGATGTTTTTGTTAAAATTTTGCACCCATGTATTTCGATTTTTGATCTACGACTATTTATATGATTTATTTGGTGCAAACTGAAGCCAGTATCTCATGTCCTGCAGGGTCATCATACTGGATTCACAGCGATCTGAGACCAATTTGACCGCAAATCAGGTGGATCAGGCCTTCTCGCCACGGTATTCCATCCTTCGTGCAATAACTTATATCCAGTTGAGTACAATTCCTCCACTAGCTTTCGGTCCAAGCTTTTTTTTTCTCATCACGTTAATTAGTTGATTTGGAAACTGAATGCTTGTGTCTGCAACACTACCAATAATGGATGTTATTAAAGATTGTATCCTACTTCAACTTTTAGGCTGATAGCGGAAGGTCTTCCTAAAACTGGAGGTATCTCTGGAGTAGTCAAGCTACGCTTTGTCGACGCTGAAATACCAAAAGGTCCACTTTACACTGGTTGTCTAGTACAGTGGCATTATGGAGAAAAAGCTAAGGTAGCAATATTTCGAAATGGGAAGCAAATCATGGACGGTGATATTTCCAAATTGTAAATTGAGATAGTTCCAGTCCATACTGATTTCTTTACTGAGCAAGAGGAGGCTATGTAAATTGCTAAACAAATCATGCACTTATGTAGGCATATATTGGTCATTTGGGGGTGACTAACGAGAGATTTAACAACCAATATTATAAGGTGAAGGAGGTTCAGTAAGTTATGTAGCACTGCCTATTTTACTATCAATTTAGAAGAAGCAAATGAGTTTACTGATAAATATATACTTTCACTAGATTTATATTATATCATTTCTGTTACAATGGCTATGTTTTTAAAAAGGGGTACGATTAATTGCTTTTGCTTCATGTGTTCTTCTTTTTGCACGCACTTTTGGTTTGGCTGCCGGAAATTTAAATATCTCAAGGTCTAAATGCACAAGAAGAAAGTTTGTTGGTCTACATTTGTTCCCTGATAATTATAACCTGCTAGGTCTCATCATTGTTGCCTTTTGATATACTAGTTGACATGTACGTGCAACGCACGTTTTCACAATTAAAGGGGAAAATTTACAAGTAAAAAAGACCGTACCAGGTCTGTATAGATTTCTTCTTTTACACGTTTGCATTCCTAAATTTCACAGACCTTCTCGTAGATCGGTGGCTCCACTCTGATTATTGTAGCTCGCTTATTGGAGAGATGAGCGGAGGGACGCGGTGGCGGCCTCGGGTGGTGGCTCCACCGGAGGCGACATAGCTGGATGGATATGACGCGATGGCGAAGGGTAGGGCGGCGAATCACGTGGAAATAATAGTACTAACAAAGTACGATACAATTTCAAAGCTATAAATCTTAGTGCATGGAATTTTGCTACAGGGGTGTATATAATTAGGTGATCCTGTTGTTGATCAATTAAAAAATCATTTAGTTTCCAACTGAGAAAATAAATAGATTGGATTTTATATTCCCTTTATTACTAATATTACAGAACTATCTAGCAAGCAAAATTTTCAGAATTCAAAAAATTCTTCCTACTGATCATCATTCACCATAACTTGTTCAATGGCTTCTAGTCTAATTTGCACTAAACATGCAAGCACACGTCCGGATTTGTTCAGCCGTAATGACAGCGAGACGGGGACCAAAATTATACGCAACATACTTTGGGTAGGAGGGAGTATTAGAGAAGGGATTTTCTAAATCCTAGTTGCATGTGGAATGTAGCTTATGCCTATCTGTGACAGTCAAATTAGCATACCACTCAAATTTTCGGATGACACAAATTATGCAGATGCTTCAAATCATGGGGAAACGTTTCAAAAGTGAGAGATGACTTAAACTGTCAAACCTGAAGAGCTCACGCGGGCGGTGAGAGGGCGCCACGGCGGCGCCGGCGATGGCATGCAGGGACAACACAACAACGACGACGTGCTCGGGCGGTGGCGCCAGGAAAGATGGAGATGGTCGGACATCACAACGACGGCATACTTGCACGACGCTATTGTGGGGAGGCGGCCCAGGAAGATGGAGATGGCTTAGATGTCACCCTAGCACGACGAGCACAATCTCGTGGAGGGAACGTCACAGTGGTGGCGACAACGTGCATGGGACGACACAACGGTGGCGCCAAGAAGATGGAGATGGATCGTAAGTCACGGAGGCGGCGGCGTGCTCGTCCGACGCTCGTGCAGGGCGACTGCGGGCGTTCCAGTTAACGTATATGCATAATTTTATCTGAAAATAGTTTCTAACGCAAATCAATTCAACGCTTTCTCACGTGCTGGCTCAAAAGTATCTCAGCTAGGGTACTGGTAGTGGCACCCTTCTCATTCCATCCAAATCTGTGAATCCGAAAGAGCAAATCTACATTTCTTCGCGTTAACAAAGGGGGAAAACTGTCAAAATCCACCAAAGAACCTAGGCCATAATTTTCTACGCGTGCTGGAGAGCATGCGTGCGATGAGGCACAAGCCGGCGCTCTTGCTGCATGGCTATTCTGCCCGGAGAAGCTTGCTGGTGGCCGCTGCTGCTCTTCTCGCTGCGGGCGCGCTCGTCCACGTCGAGACGATGGTAGGGCTCGCCGAAGCCGTGCGCCACACCTATGCCGTGAACAGCGGCCAGTCGTGCCACGCCAGCGTCAGGCAGCCATAGCACTCCTGCACACGGTACCCGGCGCCCGAGAATGTGCGAAGCAGCGCGGCCGCCTGCCCGGTAGGTCGCGCTTGCCCCGAGCGGCACCTGGTACATCCCGGCGCGCCAGAGCCGGGCGCCGGAGGTTGGCTCATGGCGCTCCGCGCGCGCTGGCGCTGCCCTCGCCGCACATGCGCAGACCATGCCGAAGATCTCCCGCTGTAGGTACGCGTCGGCGTCGACGTCTCCGCTGGTGTTGGTGAGACGCGGAGCAGACAGCGCCTCCATGGAGTCAACCGCTCCACCAGCTCCGGCTGGTTGTGGTGCGCCTCCTGCTCCACGATCGTGAACACCCTGAGCTGCATGGCGGCGACCCAGCCGAGGACGGCGTCGATGGGCGAGGGGAGGCAGTTTGAGGCAGCGTCCGGGTCCACCAGAAGGCGATGGAGCTGGTAGATGCAATTCACGGCTAGCGTCTCGCCGGGACGATCTGGAACATCCACACCTGCAGCGTGTCGAGGGAATCGAACCATATGAAAACGCAAAGAACAACGGTGGCAAATCCTGTAATTATCACGAAACGAAAAGATGTGTTGAGTTGTCAAACATTAGAACAATCTGGACCGTTGGCCAAATATTGAAGGACTCAGATTTAATGTATCAACACAAGTTTGCTCTTTTAATAGTAGTATAGATTGTGTTCACTTATAAAACATTCATTTTTTCCATTTCAGGTTTGTCTTCATTTGCCTTGAGTAATTTTTTCCTGATTTTACAAGCCAATGAAGAGAGAGGATCATTAGCATAAACAATGGTCGTGGTGTTCAATTTTTCTCTGGAAATGAAGCTAATTTAGATAGTAGTCCTACTTTGTCCTCAACCTAATGCATATCAGCTAGGCTAGGGTCTGGTGAATCTGGTCGATCTTGAGCTCCAAGGTGTATTGTTTCCTACATGTATTATTGCCTTTTCCAGGTTGCAATGATAGTTGGCATTCACCAGCTTATTCCATACAGGTCAGCATCTGGAGAGCCACCTTGCCATTCACCAGCTTATTCCATACAGGTCAGCATTTATGTCTCCGCTGCCCATCACACTTAATAATGATGCAACTGTGGATTCAATTAGTGGAAATCTTCCATTTACAATGATATATCACATCAGTAGTTTGATTTTGTAGAAACACTTGCTGCTAATAGATAGTTCATGACTTACAGGGCACAAATAATTTCTTTTTGGGGTTTTCAGTGGCACGATTCTACCCCGTGTTTGATTTTGTATGTCACTGCCACAACTAATACATAAACTCTTTTTAGTCCATCACAATTTTTAGAAATTCTGATTAACGATCTGCAAGAACATTTCCTTGCAGCCAGTATACATTAGAATGAGCTACTTGTCTTGCATCAAAGGACATGCCTTTTATTACTTTAATCTGAGGATTTTTTTGGGGGATCATATTATGTATAGTGAAGTCTAGAGATGTTCCAACTGATAAATAATAGTTCAGTTTCTTCTCGATCATTCTCTACATGCGGTACTTCACATCTAATAAGTTTAATGTCGTTTTCCACAATCTGCAGTGCCGTGAAGCATTGCTTGCCGGTGGTTCACACTAAACTGGTGGATTTCAACACATTTCAAAACAGAGCAACGGAGGTCCATCATGATTTTGTACGGCATCACAGTAAAGAGACTCATCAACTACAACGCGAGATTGCTGAATTGAGGTTCCGACTCTTGGCATTGGAGGAAAAGGAGTTTGAACACCGCAAAGCGTTCCTGAATGTTGTAGATATAATCAGCAAGTATCAGGTATGTCTCAAAGTCCTTATCTCTCTTCATCATGCTTTAAATTCGAGGTATTGCATTAGGAAATTTGGATTTTCAATGTGGAAAGCTACAAAGTCATTGTCTGTTCTTGAGCGAGCAGTTCAATTAATTTGTACTGCATTGTCAAAAGCTGTTAAAGCATTATCTAATCGGTTTTCTTACTCCGTGCACGTTAGAAACTGGTAATGGGGAACTGCAATGCGGCTTACGTTTTCCTATTTGTGCATGTCCCATCTTTTGCAGATAGAGGGTTGATTCTAGAAGGCCAACTTTACGAATTTTGGAGAAGTCGTGATTTGCATAATTGTTGAAGCGGGGAACTTCGGAGGGTAGTTATCGAAGATACTAGGGTTTGATTCTGTAATTCCACGGAGTAGCGCTGACCACTCCCCTACATGATTTCTGTTTTGGTAATTCTACTAGGCCTAGCATATACCATATGACTATATTGTTTCACTAACTGACTTTTTCCCCCTTGAAGAGATTATTTATTAAGTACAATTCAGCTAAAATTGTCGACGGGGCGCGGCGTGTCGCCCACGCCGCGCCGTGTTACCTAGTATCATCTGTACGTATGAAATCGCGCAGGAAGCGCCCGGTCCTACACCCGGAAGGATCCAGATGTCACTGGGATTCTCCCGCCGGCCCCTACCACGGGGCAGCTGACATGGCAAAGAGATAAGGGCGGGAGCCCGCAAGCCAACCAGGCCGCGCCAGCTGGCGCACAGCAAGCATCCACGCGTGAGCACGACAGTCGAATCGGCCCGGGCCCCCACCGTCGCATCCTCGTGCCATGGCCCATGGCAGTCGCGTAAAGACAAAGCGACAACTGGACTGGACCGCCTGGTTTTCCCCAGCACGAAAAAGCAGCCCGGTGCGATGGGGCATCTGCGAGACTGCGTGCACGGTGCACCGCCCCCATCCCGGCGGCGAGCAGTGAACGCTCCCAGTTTATAGCCTGAACGGGTTACGTTATCAGAGGCGGCGCGGCTGACGTGAGCCGGCCGAAAAGGTTTTAGGCCGCCGACCTGAACGAGATTCCGGCGATCGGACACAGAGAGGGTAGCGTAGAAATGTCAAGAGATGCGTGCGACTGAGGATTAGGGACGATGCAAAGCAGGCGATAGCGAATGCAAAATTTGCATGGCGATCATACACGGTTAAGCCGAGGTGAGCTCGTTTTTAACTCGAGCTGTCCCGCTTTGGCAAACGAACAAACGGCGCGGCCCCTCCGCGAGAGCGACCGGGCGCCCGAAGTGTCCCTCCATGTGCCGCCGACCCCTCAAAACCCAGCGCACTGAGAGCAAGTCCAGCAGCTCCCCTATCGCGTCCCCGGTAGCGTTTTTAGGGGAGAAAACTGAAAAACACGCCTCCAGCAGTTCCCCGACCCACTCCCCCATTCTCGGGGCTCCCCGATTCTTCTCCCCAACTCCCTCATCTATCAGAGAACTGGAGGGATCCCCGATCCATCTCCCGAGCGCGGCGTCGACACCAACCGCCATCCGGAAAGCTCCTTCCCGCCAGCACGCAGCTGCTCCATCTCTCGCAGGTTCGTTCCGTTCCATATTTTCTCAGATCAAGGGATAGATAGGGGTTGACCTGCGGGGAAAGATAGAGTTTTGGCCATGGACGGCGATTCGATGGTGAGCCGCCGCTCCGGCGAGCGGGAGGCGCGGCCGCGGAGCCGGGCATGGAGTGGGCCAGTGGTGGCCGGCGAGCGGGAGGCGCAGCCGCCGCGGCGCGGGGCCTGTGGTGGCTGGCTGTTGGTGGCGGGGATCTCCAGCATCTACTGGGGCCGGTGGTGGCTGGCTGTTGGTCGCGGGGCCGATGGTCGCTGGCTAGGACGCAGTGCGTGGTCGGGTGCGGGACGACGGTCATGTCCAAGCGGAAGCTGCTGCCCATGTAGCTAGTTAACCGATTGATCCATCCAGAACCTCAACTAGCTAGTTAACCGATCGATCCATCCATCCGGTGAAGTGATTGTACGCATGGTGAGGTGATCGATCCATATATGTCACAACTGCATTTCTTCAAGACACTAGCTTGTACGCATGGTGATCTGATTGATGTACTGCTATATTGTGTCCAATTTTGCTAGGGAATTGCTGTCCAATCTTGCTACTGCTTGTGTTGAATAAATTGTACTAGGGAATTGCTGTCAAATTGTGCCTGGCTTTTTGTTTCTGTTTCAGATTTTTGTGATGGATAATCAGAGTTATTTTGACCTTTTGGCAAGTGGTGCCGGATTGAACGATCTGCACTGGCCTCAAGGGCATGAAGAACAACACATCAATCTCGAAGGGCATGAAGAACAACACATCAATCTCGAAGGGCATGAAGAACAACACATCAATCTCGAAGAGTCTCAAGAATCTACCCCTCGTGTAAAAGCCAACGCTAAAAAATCAAGGGCTTCAAAAGCAAGTGCTTCAAAAGCAAGTGCTTCGAAGAGACTAAAAAATTTCAGCAAGGCTGAAGACTTGACTTTGTGTGATGCATATCTCGAGGTAACTCAAGATCCAATCACAGGAATCGACCAATCTCGTGATTGTTATTGGAAAAGAATAAATGCTTACTTCCATGCCAACAAGACTGAAGACTCGGATAGAACACTAGGTTCTCTTCAACATCGTTGGGCTGTTATTAATGAACAAGTGAGCAAGTTTTGTGCATGTTATGCTCAGATTATTGCCAGAAACCAAAGTGGGATGACGCGTGATAATAAGGTAACACATATGCTTTGCATGGTTCATATGTTTGCTAGCTCATGTCTTACGTTCATATGTTTGTGTACTAATGCATGTGTATCAATGCAGCTAGCTCATGCAATTGTTAAGTATGCCAATGATGACAAGGGAAATAAATCATTTGGATTGATGCATTGCTTTAATAAGTTAGAAAACACCGAGAAGTGGAAAACTCGGCCACAACTGAAAAAACAGAAAACGTCGTCCATGGATACTCCGGGTTCAGCTGCAAGTGTGTTCGAGGATGAAGCCACATCTCCCTCGAAAAGGCCAATTGGAAACAAGAGGGCTAAAGAAGCACGAGCTAAAAGTTCTTCCACTACAGGTGGAAGTAGTGCCATGGAGTCGTTTGGTGGTATCTTGGAGACTAGGGAGTCAAAGAGACAAGAGCGATTTGAGCTGATGATGGCAACGGACAAGAAAAGAGAAGAAGAAAGGTTGGTAGAAGAAAGAAATAAACTTGCAGTAAAAGAAAAAAAGGTGGCATTAGAAGAAGAAAAGATAAAGATCATGAGAATGGCGGAAGAACGTCTGGCAGCGGCGGAAGAACGCCTGATAGCGGCGGAGGAAAGCAAAATAATGAGCATGGACATTAGTGGCATGGGCGAGGAAGAACAAGAATTCTACAAATTAAGGAAGAGCCAGATCATTAAGCGCCATCGCAACTTGTCTTGAACAAGAATTCTACATTAGCTTGTCTTCGGACCACTTGGATTTGAAACTATGTGTTGTAATCTTCGAACCATTTGAGAGTATGTGTTGTAATCTGTACTAACTATTATCTTCGATTTAGTTTAAAACCATGGCTTGCATTATGTAGAAAATGATACACGCACCGCTTACACCCCACCATAATTTAAAAACATTACACCCTTCCATAATCTAAAACGATGACATAGACTACATTATCACTACCACCTAATAATTATTATAGCTACATCTGTCCACGGATCTGCCACAGGTGCTCAACAAGATCAACTTGGCGCTGGCAATGAACTTGTTTGTTTCGAATATCACTGTGAGCTTGAAGAAACTGAGTCAACATAGCTGCCTCTTGGTGAGAAGGTGTAACAAGTTCTCCCATGTTCTCAAAGCGGTAGTCTAAATGACTTCCACGCTCATCTTCTATTATCATGTTATGCAGGATGATACAAGCTGTCATGATTTCTCCGAGTGTCTCCAAATCCCAATACCTTGCTGGTCCACGTACAATGGCAAAACGAGCTTGCAGAACTCCGAAGGCACGTTCAACATCCTTCCGACATGCTTCTTGAGCTTTTGCAAAAAATTTGTTCTTTTCAGTTGTTGGAGTTGGAATTGTCTTCACGAATGTTGCCCACTGTGGATATATGCCATCTGCAAGGTAATACCCCATGTTGTAGTTGCGACCATTGATGGTATAATTCACTTCTGGAGCATGCCCTTCAGCTAGTTTTGCAAACACAGGTGAACGGTGAAGAACATTTATATCATTATGAGATCCTGGTAAACCAAAAAACGAATGCCAAATCCAAAGATCTTGTGAAGCAACGGCTTCAAGAATGATTGTGGGTTGACGATTATGGCCAACAAAAAAACCTTTGTGTGCAGTAGGGCAATTTTTCCACTGCCAATGCATGCAATCGATGCTTCCGAGCATACCCGGAAACCCCCTTTGCTCTCCAATTGCAAGTAATCTAGCAGTATCTTCAGCATTTGGAGATCTCAGGTAATGACCACCATAGACCTCGATTACAGCACTCACAAATCTTCTAAGGTTTTCTAAAGCAGTGGACTTTGCTAGCCGACAGTACTCATCAGTAAGATCAGCAGATATCCCATAAGCTAGGATTCTGAATGCTGAGGTCAACTTTTGATAAGGATGTAAACCAGGAACACCAGCACAATTTCTTCTCAGCGAAAAATAGCTATCATGTGCCTCTAGCTCTCTTGCTATGCGCAGAAAAAGAGGACGATGCATTCTAAACCTGTGACGAAAAACTTAAATGAGGCATGAAGGGCTACTAGTATGCCGGAAATTAAACAAATGCACTTGTTACATACCTACGACGAAACATCTTCGGGGTGAAGGTACAATCCTCTGCAAAATAGTCCTTGTGGAGAGACTGAAAGCGTTCCGCAAAATCGCGCTGAAGAGATTGACGTCCTGGAAGTGAACCTCGATGTCTTGGAGCATCCAACCGCGCTTGTTCTTCCTCGGCTATGATTGCATGCATCATGAGTTCCTCGTCTTCAGATGAGGAATCTTCACAAAATTGTCGTGCCAAGCTTCGCCTATGACTCATTTCGTTGTGGAGAGATGACAGAGAGATGGTGAAAGAGAGGCAGAATGATGATTGTGAGGGATATGAAGGGTGATCATGTATATATAGATATGAAAACTAGCCGTTCGAAAACTAGCCGTTAAAAAACTAGCCGTTGAAAAACTAGCCGTTGGAGAGGTAGCAGTTGGGTCTCAAATGGTAGTTATACAATATTCTTAAAATATAGAATAGGGGAGATGTTTTAGGGGAACTGCTGGAGTTGGACAATTTTTAGGGGAGAATATTTTTAAGGGAGTCCCTGGTTTTGAGGTATAGGGGAGAAATTTTAGGGGGACTGCTGGACTTGCTCTGAGGCACAGCAAGCAGATCACGCCCCAAATCCATCCACCCGTGAGTGAGAGAACTCCCCCCAGTGCCGAGCACCAGAAAGGAAAGCGCTCGCGTCGGCGGCGGCAGGCGAGATGAGGACGGAGGAGCAGCCGGTGGCGGGACTGGCCGGCGGCCGGCCGTGCGACACGTGCGCGGTGGACGCGGCGCGGCTCTACTGCCGGACGGACGGCGCGTACCTCTGCGCCGGGTGCGACGCGCGCGCGCACGGGTCCGGCTCGCGCCACGCGCGGGTCTGGCTCTGCGAGGTCTGCGACCACGCGCCCGCCGCGGTCACCTGCGGCGCCGACGCCGCCGCGCTCTGCGCCGCCTGCGACGCCGACATCCACTCCGCCAACCCGCTCGCCAGCCGCCACCAGCGGATCCCCGTCGCGCCCTTCTTCGGCCCCGCGCTCTCCGACGCCCCAGCCGCCGCGACGCAGGAGGAGGAGGACAACGGCAGCAACGAGGCCGAGGCGGCCTCGTGGCTTCTCCCCGAGCCTGGCGATAGCACCGAGGAGGCATTCTTCGCCGGCTCCGACGCGTACCTCGGTCTCGATCTGGACTTCGTCCGGTCCATGGACGAAATGAAGGCCATCGGGGTGCCCGTCGCGCAGTCGGAGATTGACCTCGCCGGTGGCGCCCTCTTCTACCCTGAACACTCCGTGAACCACAGCGTAAGCCTTGCTGCCATAGCTTTTTTTTTCTTTTCCGGCGGGGGATAGCTCCTTCCAGCTGAAATGGTTTTCTTCATATGGACGTGCCTGGTGTCTAATAATGCCCGCTCATCAATCTGCAGGTGTCGTCATCGGAGGCAGCGGTGGTGCCGGACGCGTTGTCGGCCGGTGGAGCGCCGGCGCCGGTAGCGGTGGTCGCGAGCAAGGGGAAGGAGAGGGAGGCCCGGCTGATGCGGTACCGGGAGAAGCGCAAGAACCGGCGGTTCCACAAGACCATCCGGTACGCGTCCCGCAAGGCCTACGCCGAGACGCGCCCCCGCATCAAGGGCCGGTTCGCCAAGCGTACCGCCGAAGACGACGCCCTGGAGCACGTCGACGGGCCCTTCTCGCCCGCCTCGTCGGCAGCGCTCCTGGCGTCGGACGGAGACTACGGCGTCGTGCCGTCGTTCTGAGCCCACCGAGACCTCTGCTGTAGTTTTGGCGCTGGCAACCATGGCGATGGCTGCAGCGCGTGCTCCCTGTAACATCGAATAGTCTGTACAGTTTTGTTCCATGGGATTAGTGCTCTGATCGCTCCGGCCTCTCATGTACTCTTTCTCCTCTGCCAACAAACGCATGCACTTAGAACGATGGGAGATTATACGTCGGACAGATTTAACAAATGCTCGGCTAAAAAACAGATTTAACAAATGCAGGGCTCGGGGTCGTGATGCGGATGAAAACTGTGGAACAGCTTTCCATGCGAGGATAGAAAGGCGGAGACAACGAGATTGGAATCACCGAACCATGTGCCCTGAACTTTGGGACCGTGTTCCGTGTAGGTTGCTGGGAAAGTTGCAAGGGCTCTACAGCCATGTGCCGGTGCCCGTGCTGCTGGTACGATACGATGTGCTGACGGCATCACAAGCGGCTCGTTCTTCCCACTCCTTGTATGATGATTGCCGTCACCGACTTGAGCAAAGTATAACGGGATGGCAAATCGTCAAGAAGCTTAAACACCAACTGACCGCACTGGGGCATTGCGCTTAGCTAACGACCATGCTCTAGCCCTCTAGGTTTTCTTGAATATCCGCTCTACCTGACTAACTAGGAACCAGGATCATGAAAGATCACCGGAGCATAGAACCGAACAAGCAGATCATGGAAGATCTCAGGAACAGGAATAAGCAAGGAATGGCGACTAGGGGTGAAGAGCATGCTCTAACAGGTTCATCAGATATATATAAATGTCCGTGCAATGCATCCAACTTATCCAGCAGTCCAAATATTAGAGGAAAAACATGTCTTCTCTCGTCTTAGACCAACTACATACCCCTCAAGTCATCCAGTCAATAGAAACGCTAGGTTCCTGCCTCAGCAATTGTATCAGCAGCAAAGACTCTTCACAAAAGAAGTTACACAAATTCCAACGAAGAACATACTCAGCCGCATGGCAATCCAATAGTCATACAAAAAACATTTATGGAAACAAATTGAGGGTCCCCCAACTCTTCCAGCATCTGTGGAACCAAGTGCTCACGCGTTATTGGCATATGGGGACTCCTCACGCTGGGGTGGCTGTGCAGGGGACCTGCTATAGCTCCGCTCACGGGCAGGTGGTGGTGACCTGCTGATACTCCGGGCGCGAGGCAGGGGTGGTGACCTGCTGATACTCCGCGCGCGGGGAGGCGGTGGAGACCTGCTGATACTCCGCGCGCGGGGAGGCGGTGGAGACCTGCTGATACTCCGCGCACGGCGAGGCGGTGGTGATCTGCTGTAACTTCGCTTCCTGGGAGACCGATCCCGTGGGCTGTAGCTCCTGAACCAAACATGGTTTATCGTCAGAGGTAAAGATAAAAACATTGAGATACAAGAAGGTGCTGAAGTATATGTAAGAGATCATACTAGCATGACAAGACAACTGTCAGTAAGTTGTTTGATATGTTAGTTTACACAAATGATTTGTCACATGTGATGTTTCAGATCTAATCACATAGCTAATGAAGTTGTAACAGACAAAACAAAAACGGAAACATTAGATCGCGTTTTACCAAAAGAGGAGTAAATGAGATAGGACTTGGATAAGGATGTACGAACCGGAAAACCAGATCTGAATGTATTGAAAAATTGATTCTGAATGTCATTGAGATTGAAGTTCATATGTACTAAGAAAATATTATTAGGTCAAATTGAAACTGTATATGGATAATATCCCAGGAGATAAATCTTCTGTCGTTCTCCAAGCCTATATATACAATATACAGATAACAGATGCCCATGACTAAAATGTCATCTAGGTTTGTCCTAACTTCTTTATGTTTGATCAAGTCTATCGAAAAATAAGGTAACACCGTAATGTCTACAATATGAAGCATATATAGTAAAAAAATATATTTTATAATGGAACTGATTTGGTGTTATAGATGTTGATATGTTTTTCTACAGACTTGGACAAACTTCAAATAATTTGCCTTAGGACAAATCTAGAACTTCAATTAATTAAGAACGGAGGGAGTACTAAAAACTGAGGGGGTACCTTCTACCATAGCTTGGGCTCCTACGATATCTTGGGCCTCGGCTACGGCTGCGCCTCGGGCTTCGGCTGCGGCGCCTTCCACTACCCAGGCCTCCAGAACCAATCCGTAGGCGACATTCACGTGCAAAGTGGCCACTTTCACCACATTCATAGCATTTCATATCAGAGCCTCCAGAGCGTTCACGTTCTCGACCGCGGCCACTGCCAGATTTGGTTGACAGCTCAACTCTCCATCCATTCTTACCTATTAACACAGCATAATCAGAAGGATTCGCATACACTCAAATTCATAAAATCTCAGATATAGAGATGACTCCATAACAACTAAAGCACGTCAATTAGTCTAGTCAGCAACAATGAAAGTGTTTATAGGTTATTGATTAAGCAGTGGAACTTTATGTTTATCTAAGAGACCCATAAAAGGAAAAAACTAAATATCTTAGCAATTTATAGTTCAAAATGAGTTGAACAGCTAAAGCACAACAGTAAGTCTAGTCAGCAATAATTAAAATGTCTATAGGCTATTGGTTCACAAGGGTATCCGAAACTCAGAAAATCCAGTGCCAAATGATTGTGATGGAACGATAAATAGTTTCTAGAGTAGGACAGATTGATTTTTAAAAAAAAGGGCAGCCCCGGTGCAGTAGCTCCCGCTTGCGCAGGGTCCGGGGAAGGGTCCGACCACTTTGGGTCTTTAGTACGCAGCCTATTGATTGTTACAATTAATCAAATTGGAGGGTGAAATTGCCCCTTTGGCTCAGAACTAGTGTGAACTAATCTTCACATGCCTAAGGTAGAACGAATGATATATGGCACCATGATCTTCAATCCCTCACACATTTGATAGTCATACACTCAGCATATAATGTGCCAAATTGCAAAACATATTATCAATGACTGTCATTTTTATGTGCATACAACAGTTTATTCAGCTTGCTACTCATATGCTCTTTGTGCATATTAGTAGTGAAACTTGCTCTTTTATCTTCAGAGACCTATAAACAACTAGATCTCTTAGCAGATTAAAGTTCAAACTGAGTTTGCGTACAGTTTGTTTAACGTCTTCTCCTGTTATAAACACAAACTAATTTCTAAATAAGGCAATAAAGCAGCATCGTATATCAGACAAATAGACCATTCAATATGAATCTCACGAAAACAAGCCTAGATTCACTAGCATCATCAACCAACAATGAGATAGCTAGGCCAAACAGGGTATGAATGTTTGTGAGAATCTGACTAGTGAACTTATTGGAACAAGGTTAAGGGTCCATAAGCAACCAGCCAACCACGAAATGGTCCCTGTTAATATTTCCTCAACTAGACTAATGAAATCTACCACCTTCTGGACATAGTCAGATACAAACATCATATGCCAAAATATGATTATTATGTTACCATCCAATTCACGAATTGCGTCCTTTGCATCCCTGGTCTCATCAAAGTCAATGAAAGCAAATCCTGGTGGTTTTCTAGCAACCCAGACACTGCATTGAAAAAACATTAGTCAAAACCAACCCATCACATTTCTGCATGCACAAAAATATCTAATGAATCATTACAGGATATAGATCAATGACTTGTTGACATTTAGGAAATAGTGAAACATCTTTAGTAGCACAGTTCCGACTTTAAATCATCTGAATCAACAGAAAGTCAGCAGGCAGATACAAAACAGCACGTTGCCAACTTGCCGTGCAAACACAAGACACAACAGCTTTAAACATTCATAAATACACAGATAACTTGGGAAATAATATGGGATATAACCCTTTAGACCAGCAGAAAGAAATTCAGTATGATGAGACATTGCAGACTTGCTGAGTCTGAAAAGGTACCCCAGAGCCATAATTTATTCTCACATTAACTGTTGGTACCTTTAAGTACAAAAGCTACATACTGGCAGTTCAGGAGATAACATGATGCTGCATGTGCTTCAGAATTACTGGAAAGATCCCATCATCCACACACTCATAACTTCATTAAATGGTGATGATGTCTCTACATATCTAAATCACAATGCAGTGGAAGAAACTGCTATTATGGGGAAAATCAGCCATGTGAATAAAGAAACGCCTAATATAAACAAACACAAGTGACCAAGCAATGCAACTAAGATATATTTATACATAAGAGCTTCTAGTTCTCAAACCGAAAGCTGCATCACACAACACCACAGGTTCATCAAGAGATAGTGGCAACTCTCATCCTGGCATGTACCATGGACTAAAATCAGACTGAGCACATAACCAGCACACCCATATACTCGGCTCTTACACTTATAGCAGGCAAACTAGTCACAAATCGAACGAGAATTGTGATATTAGAACAATCCAAACAAAAGACGTAACTTAGCATGTCTACAAGCAAGCACATATAGTCTCATCAACTGTTAAATTACACCAAACTCGTGAAAATAAGCAATGGTATGTGCCGTACTACTAGCTTTTTTTTATTAAGCGAAATCACAAGCATCTCACCTCCTCAGAACCCCAAATGTGCGGAACTCGTCCTCAATCTCGCGCGCAGTCGCGCGCGGATCCAGATTCCCCACGTAGACGCGAGCCATGACAGCAGAAGCAGCCCTGCAAGAAGAAGAAAAAACAAAATGGTCACAATTCCAGCACGAAGCAGCTGCTAACCTCCACCCACAAATAATAAATGACACAAAAATTTCTCCGTTTTGGACGCAAAATTAAGTGCAAAAGCGAGAGATGCGGGGTTAAAAATAAAAAAATAAACTGGGGGAATCTGGGGGGCGTACTTGCCTGGAGTGCCTCCCTGGCGGGGATTGGGGATTCGGGTCGCGAGAGCGTCAGAGCGAGACGAGGAGCGTCTCTAGGGTTTAAGTTTGAGCCGCCGATGGCGAAAGAGGGGGAGGAAGGGCAAGGATGGAAGGTGTTTTTTAGGCGAAGGGTCGAAGCCTTGGAGACAGGGCATTTACGGAATTCGTTATTGGGTTGGGGAAGATGCCCACTTGCCTCGTGATTTCTACGGTGCAGGGTGAGTTGTGCATTCAAGATTGTCCTGATCCTTTTCCTCGAAATAGGATTTCGCCCGCTTTATAAATAAAGTCACACGACCGAACTGATACAAAGTGATGAGGGATCCCTCTTACAAGACAGATCAAAGATAAACAAAGAAAACAGGAGTAGCCACACCCTAGCGAAACACCCGAAACTACTAACAAGAGGTGACACCACACCTCCTTGAGAAAACACCGGACTTAGTCACACCACACCCACCAAGTTGTCGCCGGAAAGGGCCGCATGCCCTCTCGCTCCGGGCCGTGGAGCGCCGATCCTGCCAGTGACAACGAGGACGGGCAGAGGTGAAGACAGAGTCGCGTGTATAAGATAGGAGGTCGTCGAGAACGCCCCACGCCAGCGCCGAAGGAGTCTCGAAATAGGCTCCGAACTTGCCCACCGATGCCATCGACACGAGACCAACATGTAAGAAACTCCACGACAACGCCCCTAAGAGGGTGACGACGTAGAACGTCGTCGTCGACGAGACCAAAATGGTCAAGGGCTTTCACCCGGAGTTCTAACATGGGGAAGGTAACCACAATGGCACCAAGAGGGTTACGACACCCGCAGGCGTCGCCGCCGTTGGCGCCGAAGCGCAAGCTTTCGCCTGGAAAAAACCTTCACACCACACCATGTCACCACGGACCACCCGACGCCATCAAATTAAACCTCCAAGACACGATCTGGGAGCCGCCACTACCGAATCATCGCCAACGCCAGGATCCCCACCGCCCACTCCTCGCCATCCACATGGCCAAAAGAGAGTAGCCACCACTACCGCCACGCCACTCGCCATAGAGCTGGCCGTGCAGATCACCTTCCAGAGCCGCCGCTCCGGCATCCAACTCGCACCCGGGACGCGACATACAACCCTAGCACAGCAATGAAAGACACTGGCATGGTGTGCCGATGGACGCATCAGGCCAACACGCAGGTAGCAGAGGTGCAACGAGCATGACGGACACGCCGTGTCGCCAGCAAGTCACACCTCGCAGACCACAACTCCGGTCTGCCGGTCGGCCACCGGATCTAGGCCTGCCTGGCCCGGATCTGGCGCCCCAGTCGCAGCGCAGCCGGGGGAAGTGCCCCCAGTCGTCCGCCAACCAGGACGTCAACGAACATGCTCCGGCCAGGGCCCACCAGGCCCGGATCTGAGCCCTCCGGGCCCGATCTGGGCTAGCGAGCCCCGCCGCCAGAGCACTGGCCGCGCCACCGCACCATTGTGCCGCCCCGCACCACGCACCTCCGCCGCCAGCGCCGCTAGCACCGCCGTCGGGACTCGCCGCCTCGCCGAGCCGAGCTCGAGATCCAGCGCACCGTTCCCGTGCAGACGAGCCCCGCGACTCTCCACACGTGAGCAGGGAGAAGCAAGCCCGCCGCCGCCGGCACCGCACGGGCCCCGCCCGGCGGCTCGCGCCGGCGACGGCGGGGGAGGGGGAAGAAGACGGGCTGGAGGAGCGGTCGCTGGAGAGTCGCCTGGCCGCTCGTGGGAGCGACCGAGGCGACCCGTTATTTCTTGTCTCGTCCTGGTCCTTTTTGAAACTTAGTTACGAATTTCGCACATATTTTGTATACAATGATATGAATGTTTGATAGACCTACAAGAAAACATCCACATGAGTTGTCGAGAGGATACAATTGGATGCGACATAAACATCAATAAAATCTGAAATTAAGATTTACTCAGTTACTATGAAGGGAAAGAGTGAAACTTCTATATATAAAAATCCACGAAATTTGAACTCGTGTCTAATAATCTTCAAATTCTATGAGTGAAACTTCTATATATAAAAATCCACGAAATTTGAACTCGTGTCTAATAATCTTCAAATTCTATAAGAGAGAAAATATCTTATGAAATTCCTTTGACGGTAATCGGATGATCCAAACGGTATTATTTCCAGAATTTGAGCCTTTTCATTTTTCTTTCCAATTCCTTTGTTGCAAAAGTCTTTGTTAGAATCTTCCACAATATAGATAGTACACACAAGTCAGAAGTGCATCGATGGAAAATGATCAACTACAACCGGATTTTACCAAGTAAATGCTTCATAAGTTTTGAAGCCATCATATCAAACAATGTACAACTATTGTACATGTATCTTACCAGAATTAAGTGTGCTTAGTTTTTTCTTTGTCGAGAATTCTAACCTTGCTTCACTCAAGAGCCATAAAAGGCAAACAATTAAGGTGTGTTTGGTTATCTGCATGAGGACCAATCACGCCAGCTAGATGAAATTTTCCAGTGACTAGTCGCTTGCATGAAGAATCAGATCAACCTTGGATGTTGCTTAAAATCACCTTTCATCCAGCCCGCTAGAAAGGCTTGATATAGTTGTTTCCAAAGAATGGGCTTAAGGGTTACCTCCACCTGCCCAATCGAGCCCTAGCGTGCCTCGTCTTTTTAGCAATATTACCGTAGGAGAAACGCCTACGGTTGAAATGTGCCTCATCTTAGCTCACCGCTCAAGCTTTGCACCATTTTTTTTCATCCGCACAACCCTTCTCGAGCTATATGCGCTCTCCATCATAGGCTCGACCACATCTCACCGGCAACTAGGTATTGCCACCTTCTCTCTAATGAGGGGTGGTGCTCGGCAGCTAGCGATATTCTTTTTTGTCTCCCTCTCATGAGTTGTGTTCTACTTCTTCACCTCTATCCTTACGACCTTACCGATAGCTAGTGTAAGCAAATTCAAACCCTACGAAGTATGAACTTAATATTGGACCTATGAGGTTTGTAATGCAGGCTTACA
The DNA here is from genome assembly GCA_947311845.1 of Poa pratensis. Lineage (NCBI taxonomy): Eukaryota > Viridiplantae > Streptophyta > Magnoliopsida > Poales > Poaceae > Poa > Poa pratensis. Next base: position 646,849 of record CAMZMU010000111.1, read on the forward strand.
TGGTAGATCTCTAGGCCGATGATGTTTTCCAAACTTGTGTGCATGTTTAGTTATAAGATGTGTATGTTGAAGTTTTTTTAGGCTTGTATATGCATGTTTATGTGGTGGATATGTATGCCGATCGATGTTGTATGTGAGGCTTGTATGTATGCTTAGCATGATTTTATTTTCATTTAAATGCTTGTTTCATTTTTTAGCATATTTGTTAGTAAGACCGCGTGGAAATCTTGAACATGTTGTATAGTAGCTAGGGTTGAATTTGATTATCAACATTATCTTGAGCATTTCGTCCACTATAATGTTAGAAGGACGACGTGGACTAGTTGCAATGAAAGGTAAAACATGTAGAAATGTATTGTCCCATGCATAAGAGCAATCTTTGGGTAAGCAGATAAGTTTTAGATACGTTAGTTCTTATCCTTCTACAAGATTTAGCCTTATACATGAGTACATGACAATAGTGGAAAGGGCATGGCTAAGGCTTTAAAGGAGGGGATTATTGCCATTGGGGGAGAGCAAGACAATGGAGGTGCACCCTGATATGTACAGTTATGTTTTGGAGGTTGAGTGGTTCTCTCGTGAGTCCCTCATGGTGGCTTTGAACCATCTATTGGACAACAAAGCGCAAACCTTCAAATTTATTGTGATGAATATGGATCACATGACCCTCATTAGCAAGCACTAATATTGCAAGCCGTGCTTCTAGACTTTCGATGGTGGGTGCATTTTTTGTGAGGTGGTGTTTATTATCTCATCTAGTAGGTAGTAATCTAATGAACGTATTATGGTGTCTGCATATTCGGGTTTTTTTTTATGGCGTCTGTATATTTGGTGAGGTGGTGTATAGTAAGCTAGTAACCGCTTCCATGGTGAACTTGTCAGGGCATGACAATGGAGAGTGCTTAGAGAGATGCTTAAAAAAATAAACTGGTTTTCATCTAAGCATTGGTGCTTATTTATAGAAGAAAGATGCTTAATGTTGGGGATATACCAACTAGCGGTATCACCAGCGTGGTTCAATCCGGCTAGTCCATGGGTGGCCCGCAGTGGTGGTAAAGGCTTTGCCTGCCGGGCGGCCCAGATAGCTGACGACTAAGGTAGGCGGATGTCGGCAAGGAGGAGGCCCAAGACCGAAGCCCATGATGCCACCAAGACCAAGGCGGAAGGCGGCAGACTTGCCGGTTAGGTTTAGTACTTTGTATACTTGCCGGATACGTAGTCACCTTGTAACCCTAGGTCCTGCCGCCTATATAAGCAGGACCAGAGACGCCTTTAGGGCGAGATCCAACCTCATTGTAATCTGTACAAGGCTTTTGCCATTATAGTGAGTTATAGCAGCACGTAGGACCTCGCCACTGTTGCGAGATCCGAAGCTGGGTACTCCGCCTTGTTCGATCCCGACCTCGACGACACTCCCCTTCACCCCCTCGGTTCACCTTCCGCTAAGCGGTCCCCCGTCTCCTCACAAGAATGCCGATACGACGACAGTTGGCGCCCACCATGGGGCCTAAGGCGTCGGGTGTCACGTTCGACGCGGGAACACTTGGCGGCAACGGCGACACTATCGCCGTCGGTCGCTCATCGTGCTTCGGCTCCATCGGCTACGTACAAGACGACACAACGTGGATGCCGGTGAAGGACGGACTCATCGCCTACACGCTTGTCCCAGTTGGCGAGCACGAGATCTTCATCGGGTTCACTCCGGAGGCCATGGGCTTCCCAAGGAATCACACCTTCTTTTCGCCCACCCACCACCCGGAGTTCGACTACGCGCAAGATGGATCTGAGTCCGCCTTCTCCCAGGAGTCGGCGGATTCTGATCTCCACTTCTGTGGTGTTGCCGGACTGGGATCCGACTCCTAGCCAAAGAGCAACGATCCTGAATCGATCCTTCCTGCACTCCAGGATGATACGATGTCAGATGCCGGATCCAGATCTACCATTCCGGTCAACGTAGATTCTGATTCCGAAGAAGACTCTATGAGCATGTTCGAGCAGAAGGTTCAAAAGTGCTTCAATGCACCAGAACCGCCGCCTTCAGAGGCGGAAACAGGCTCGTTAGCAACCATGCAGCAGTCCTTTGTGGCTGAGGTTATAGGCGTGGGTCCGGCTAAAGAGGCAGATGCCGCCAAAGCCTCTGCGCTGGACGACAACTTGCCAAGCAGGGAGCCCCCGCTGGCTCCAAAGAAGAAGGTCCTGGAGAAAGGCGGATGCAGTAAAGACGCTGGCAAAGCAGACGACATTGCCGCCTTGGCCGAAGTCTTGAACACGCTGGTCAACGACAAAACGGCGCAGGCTGACCTGGAGAAGCTCCGCACAATCATAGTGGAGCAAACCAGAAATCTTCAGGAGAAAGAAGGCGAAGTTTTGAACCTAATCAAGGAGGCCAAGGAGGAGAACGCCAAGATAACCTCCAGGAAAAATCTCTTCACAACTACGTCGGTGGCCAAATCAAAAGTGCAACCGTCAAAAAAGAAAAGCACCTTGAAGAATCGGGATCCATCTCCCGAGGACTACAAGTCCCCTGCACAAAGACTTGGTTTCGAGTGGGCATCGGCTCAGCAGCGGAAGGACAAAAACGGTGACGTAGTCCTGAGTACACCTATCCTTAACACTGCGGCCGCCTTAGACATCCTCAACAACGACGACTATGACAAGGACGAGAAGATCTACTATGCCTCTGTCCTTGCTTACAAAGCTCTGGAGCAGCCGGCACGAGCCGATTCTCGTGCTGAGTAGGCGGACGCACGGGGAGGGAAGCTAGAATCCAAATCCAATGCTTGCAAGGCAGCTGCCGGCAGCAATCCCGAGGATCCATCTGGCTCCAGCAGCCATGGGAAGGGAAAGGACAAGGATAAGGAACCGCGAAAATCGCCGCCTCCTCGGAGGCAGTGAGACGAAGCGTCCCGCACCGGCAACAGGCGCGACGAAGCGCCACCTCCACCGCCTAGGAGGGATGAAGGCGGCAGCCGGGGAAACCAGCAGCCGCCAAGGAGTGGCGGCAACCGCGACAATGCCCCACCGCCAAGGAGAAGCAGGGACCGCACACGCTCCCCACCGCCAGCGCCCAGGTGCGAAAGCGGAAGTCAGGGGCACAACAACGAGCCTAGGCATAGTAAAAGTCGGGCCGCGCAGGATGAGCCTCATGCCGACAGATCCAACAGGCAGCTCAATCCGAAAGACGCACGACATCGTCTCAATGACATCAAGGCGGGAAAAGAAGAGTCATACCTCGGCCCCGAGTGCTTTGGCCCAGCTATTCGCAACGTTCAGGTTCCTAGGGACATGACATCAGTGTCAAAAAGTTGCCCAAGGTACAACGGAGCGGCCAAGCGAAACTCATGGTTGTCGGACTATGCTCTGACAGTCCAGATTGCCGGGGGCAATGGCCTAGTCGCCACTCGTTTTCTCCCCCTCATGCTAGAGGGCACAGCTCGAAGCTGGATTGAAAACCTCCCAGAGAAGTCTGTTCATAGCTGGCTAGACATGGAATGGGTCTTCACCCAACACTTCCAGGGCACATACAAGCGACCTAACACGTATACCGACTTGACTCGCTGTGTGCAGAAGCCGGATGAATCTGCGACAGCTTTCCTGGCAAGGTGGATCCAGATGAAGGCAAGCTGCGAGAGCGTCGACGACAACCAAGCAATCCACGCCTTCACCACGGGCCTACTGAAGGGCTCAAGTCTCAGACACATGCTAGTACGCATGTAGGTCAAATACCTCGGGGTCATGCTTGAGGTTGCCACCATGTACACTCAGGCGGACGACGATGCACGCGATGTTGACGGCGCCCAGGATTTGGCGCCAAACAGGCGTGTGAATCACAAGCGCAAGGCTCCCCAGGAAGATAAAGCTGGACCATCCAACGAGGTTGCCGCCGCCTTCGAAGGCAAAGGCGGCAATCACAAGTGGAAAAGCAAGGGCAAGGACATCGCTCCTAGCAAAAACCGCATGACCTACGAACAGGCGAAACTTTTGCCCTGCCCCATCCATGCATCTCTTGGGAAGGTCAACCACACGCTGGGAGAATGCCGCTTCATGGATGACTTCAAGAAGGACCCCGACGTTGGCTGGAAGCCGAAAAAGAGCAAGAAATCTGAGAAGGCAAAAAGGAAGACGATGATGAGGCAGTCTCCATGTCAGAGGACGAGGACCCCAAGTCGCCACGCAAGGACAAAAAGTATCCCAAAGTACACGGCCAATTGGTCTGCTTCCTGGGTATTCCTTCGGCAAAAGAAGAAAAGGCGGAACTACGTGAGCTTAACGCCACGGTGCCAGATGTTCCCCAATACTTGGAATGGTCTGAAGCGCCAATCACATGGGACAGGGAAGATCACCCAGACCGCGTGCCGCATCCCGGCAAGTACACCCTTGTCGTTGACCCAATTGTCGACAACTTCAGACTCACCAAGGTGTTGATGGACGGAGGCAGCAGTCTCAACATCCTGTACGAAGACACCTTGAAGCGCATGAACTTGACGGAGAGCCAGCTTGACTACAACAAAGTCAAGTTTCATGGTATCGTTCCAGGAAAGCAAGCCAAATCCATGGGAAGCATCAAGCTTGAGGTTACTTTCGGGCCGGAGACAAACTATCGCACTGAGTACATCCTGTTCGAAGTAGTCCCCTTCAAGAGTGCTTACCATGCCATCTTTGGAAGGCCAGCTTTCGCCAAGTTCATGGCGAGACCCTGTTACATCTACAGCAAGCTGAAGATGCCTGGACCCAACGGTACCATTACCGTCAATGGCAACTTCAAGAAAGCAAAGGGGTGCGAGCGTGGCAACGCCGCCTTTGTCGAGCCAGTCTTCCACGCAGAGGAGCTAGCCATGCAGAAAAGGAAACTGATACGTCGCAGTTGCCGGAAAAGGTGCAGACAGCCGAGCCAAAGAAGACTTTCAAGGCATCAGAAAAACAAAGAAGGTGGATCTGACATCAGGTGACAGCTCCAAGCAAGTCACCATCTGATCCGGCTTAAATGACAAATAGGAAAACGCGCTTATCGAGTTCCTGTGTGAGAATAGGGACATCTTCGCATGGTCGTCCGCCGACATGCCAGGTGTACCTAGGGAACTTGCCGAGCACTCTCTTAATGTCTACAAAGGAGCCAAGCTTGTGAAGCAAGGAATAAGACGCTACGGTGAGAAGAAGAGGCAGGCGATAGGGAAGGAGATCATCAAGTTGCAGGAGGCGAAGTTTATTAGGGAAGTAGTGCATACTGATTGGCTGGCAAACCCTGTAATGGTACCGAAACCTAATAAAGAGCTGAGGATGTGTATCGATTATACTGGTTTGAACAGGTGTTGTCCCAAGGACCACTTCGCTTTACCACGTATAGATCAGGTCATAGACTCCACAACCGGCTCTGAGCTGCTGTGCTTTTGGACACGTACTCCGGGTACCACCAAATTAAAATGCGGGAATCGGACCAGCTAAAAACAGCGTTCATCACACCCTATGGGACCTTCTGCTACATCACGATGCCCTTCGGCCTAAAAAATGCCGGCGCAACGTATCAGAGTTGCATGCAAAGATGCCTGAACGAGCAGATTGGCCGCAATGTTCACGTCTATTTAGACGACATTGCCGTCATGTCTCGTAAGAAGGCGGATTTGCTTGATGACCTGCGAGAAACCTTCGACAACCTCCGGGTATATAAGATGAAACTCAATCCAAAGAAGTGTGTCTTTGGGGTTCCTGCCGGCAAGTTGCTTGGCTTTATCGTTTCCGAACGAGGAATTGAGGTCAACCCGGAAAAAATCAAGGCAATTCTCAACATATCCAGACCCACATGTCTGAAGGACGTGCAGCACCTAGCTGGCTCAGCAGCCGCCGGCAGTCGTTTCATTAGCCGCCTTGGTGAAAGGGCCATGCCTCTTTACCGGCTATTGAAGAAATCCGACAACTTTGAGTGGACAGACGAAGCAGATGCCGCCTTGCAGCAGTTTAAGGTAGCATTGACGACTGCCCCAATCCTCGCAGCACCTCGTATAGAAGAGCCAATGCTGCTTTACATCGCGGCAACCAACTTAGTTGTCAGCGCAGTGATGGTTGTGGAACGCAAGGCGGAAGCAGCTGATGCCTCTGAGCAACGTCCCGTCTACTTCATCAGTGAAGTATTTTCCGCCTCAAAACAGCGTTACCCACATTACCAGAAGCTGGTCTATGGCATTTTCTACGCCGCCAGGAAGTTGAGGCATTACTTTCAGGAACATTCGATCACTGTGGTGAACAAGGCACCTCTGGGTGACATAATTAACAACGCGGATGCAACAGGTCGAGTGGCCAAATGGGGCATTGAGCTCGCCGCCTTTGACATCACATACAAACCCAGAAACGCCATCAAGTCTCAAGCCTTAGCAGATTTTGTCGCAGATTGGACAGAAGCCATGGATGACGAACCTCTCCCTGAATCAGAATACTGGATTATGCACTTTGACAGATCAAAGATGCTTCAGGGCTCGGGGGCTGGCGTTGTGTTAAGAAACCCGCAAGGAGACAAGCTAAGCTATGTGTTACAAATACACTTCAAAGCAACAAACAACGTTGCCGAATATGAAGCACTCATTCACGGTTTACACATCACCAAGGATTTAGGCGTCCAGCGCGTCCTCTGCTATGGAGATTCAGACCTGGTTGCGCATCAGATACGAGGCACATGGGATGCAAAAAGCGAAACAATGGCGGCATACCGAGCTACTGTTGACGAGTTCGCCAAATGCTTCCTAGGATACAAAGTCCGCCACATCCCAAGGGCTCAAAACGAGGTGGCAGACACACTTGCTAGACTTGGGTCCGAGCGCAAAAAGGTATCAAAGGATGTTTTCCTGGAACACCTCTACAAGCCGTCGATAAAAGGAGCGGACCTCCTCGACCCAGAAGCGGCAGAACCAGTAGGCGACGCAAGCTATGCCGTCTACTTAGTGAAGCCAGATTGGACGACACCATACCTGGACTTCCTGATAAATCAGGAGTTGCCGGATGATGAGGTATTAAAAAGGCAAATCATAAGAAGAGCTAAGGCATTACAAATTATAAAAGGCGAATTGTACAAGCGTAGCACCACCGGAGTCTACCAACGTTGCATTTCACCTGAAGAAGGCAGAAATCTATTGGACGAGATACATGCTGGAGTTTGTGGGCATCATGCTTCGTCCTGCTCCCTCGCATCCAAAGCTTTCCGGCAAGGTTTTTACTGGTTGACAGCCAAGGAAGATGCAGAGGACATCGTTAAAAGATGCAAGGGCTGCCAACTATATGCCAGACAACCACATATGCCGGCTCAGGAGCTAAAAACAATACCCATCACATGGCCTTTCGCAGTCTGGGGCTTGGACATGGTTGGTCTATTTAAGACGGCATCTGGTGGCTACACACATTTTCTTGTTGCTGTAGACAAGTTCACCAAATGGGTTGAAGCTAAACCTATCAAAAAGCTTGACGGCGCCATAGCCGCCAATTTTCTGTGGGGAATAATCTCTCGGTTCGGGGTGCCACATAGCATTATCACCGATAATGGCACAAACCTGTCGCAGGGCGAAGTTGAGGAATACTGCAACAAACATGGCATCCAGTTGGATTTGGCCTCCGTGGCACATCCCCAGGCAAACGGTCAAGTAGAGCGTACAAATGGATTAGTCCTACAGGGGCTAAAACCTCGTCTCGAAGTACCATTGCACAGGGCAGCCGGGGCTTGGGTTGATGAGTTGCAATCTGTCCTTTGGAGTTTACGCACAACTCCAAACAGATCAACCAAGTTTACTCCTTTCTTCTTAGTCTATGGCGCAGAAACAGTGTTGCCATCCAATATGATGTTCGATTCCCCCAGGATTCAAGCCTATGTCGAAGAAGACGCAGAAGATGCAAGACAGGATGGCCTAGACCTACTTGATGAAGAACGAGGTGTTGTCATCGCACGATCCGCCATCTATCAGCAAAAATTGTGACGCAGTTTTAGAGTAGGTGACCTGGTTCTCCGCCTAATCCAAGACAGGAAAGGCTTGCATAAGCTATCCCCGCCATGGGAAGGGCCCTTTGTGGTCAGCAAGGCACTGCTCAATGGTTCATATTACTTGGTGGACATACGAGACGGATACAAGAAGAAAAGAGGCCGTAAGCGCAAAAGGAAGGTCGACGACAAGTACGAGGAAACTAAGCGGCCTTGGAACATTGAGCAGCTACGTCCTTTTTATACTTAGCAATTTTTAAATTGTAATAAGTACTATATGATTATGAAATAAAAGTCTGTGGTTTGCTCATTCCGCTTTGAGATCATGCCATCTTTTGTCTTTTCTTGCAATCATATATCTGTTATGTCCAAAGGTTACCCAAATGTTTTTCTTGCTCCGTGCTAGGGGTTCCCACTTTTTTGACGTTTGCCGTCTGCCGGCTAAAACCTAAGCAAAAAACCTTTGCGCCGCCTTGTATGACTATCTGTTTGTTTGTTTGTGGGTCGCCTAGTAATATGTCGTTGGCACCAACATGCCGGCTTTAGTCTCTGTGTCTAAACTAATTGGTATTACACCTGGTTGGCACAGCTAAAGTAACTGAGATGAGGTTCCGCCAACATATGAAAAAGCTAAACACATAAGCACAGATACATTTTAAGGCGGGCCACTTAAATAAGCCTACCGCCAAGTGTAGCATAAAAGTTTGGCCCAACAAAAATATTTACATCCCAAAATAGAACAAGTTTTTTCGCGTTAAAAGTTTAACGCATCTACTTGTGCATCACTTGCAGGGAAGGAAGCCTAAGGTACTGCCGCCTTGGGGGAAGCCGTCTCGAGGTCCTGGGGGCTGACGCTGGCATCCTTGGGGCTGGCTCCGTGATACGTCTCAAACGTATCTATAATTTCTGATGTTCCATGTTGATATTATACCAATTGTTACATGTTTTATATACACTTCATACCATTTTTATGCATTTTCTGGGACTAACCTATTAACAAGATGCCACAGTGCCAGTTCCTGTTTTCTGCTGTTTTTGTATTCCAGAAAAGCTAGTCTGGAAATATTCTCAGAATTGGACGAAACTTGGACATAACCTCCTATTTTTCCAACACAAAGACGGAGTCCAGAGGAGACACGGAGGGGAGCCACGTGGCGCCCACACCATGGGGCCACGCGGGCCCCCCCTGCCGCGCAGTGGGGTGGTGTGGGCCCTCGTGGCTCCGCAGCCGCCGCCCTTTCGCCTATTTATTCCTCCCGACGCGAAAACCCTAGATACCCGAGCCATTATCCACGAAAAGTTCCAGAGACGCCGCCGCCGTCAACCCTAGCTCGGGAGGGTTCAGAAGCTCTTCCCGGCACCCTGCCGGAGAGGGGAATCATCACCGGAGGGCTCTACATCACCATGCCTGCCTCCGGAGTGATGCGTGAGTAGTTCATCCTTGGACTACGGGTCCATGGCAGTAGCTAGATGGTTGTCTCTCCACTTTATGCTATCATGTTTAGATCTTGTGAGCTGCCTATCATGATCAAGATCATCTTATTGTAATGCTACATGTTGTGTTTGCTGGGATCCGATGAATATTGAATACTATGTCAAGTTGATTATCAATCTATCTTATATGTTATTTATGATCTGCTTTCCGTTACTAGTAGATGCTTTGGCCAAGTAGATGCTTGTAACTCCAAGAGTGAGTATTTATGCTAGATAGTGGGTTCATGCCTCCGGTAATCTGGGAGAGTGACAATAACTTCTAAGATTGTGGATGTGCTGTTGCCACTAGGGATAAAATAACCGATGCTTAGCTTAAGGGTACGCCGTTAGGTCTAGTTTACTTTACGCACATTACTTAATGCAATTATCCGTTGCTTGCAACTTAATACCAACGGGGAACTCGGTATGACAACCTGGCGGTGGATTATTAGTCATAGACTTTGTTGGATAACGGTCTATGTATTTTGTCGTAATGCCCACATGAATATCATAGTAATCATCATGTCATATATATGCATTGTTATGCGCTCAATATTTTGTCAATTGCCCAGCTGTAATTTGTTCACCCAGCATGTTAGTTATCTGTTATGGAGAGACACCACTAGTGAACTGTGGACCCCGGTCCATTCTTTTACACTGATAATACAACCAACTGCAAACACTGTTCCTTTTCATTCTCTGCAATTTACTACTGTTTTCCACACCATACGTTTAATCCTTTGTTTTCAGCAAGCCGGTGAGATTGACAACCTCACTGTTTCGTTGGGGCAAAGTAGTTTGATTGTGTTGTGTGCAGATTCCACGTTGGTGATCGAGTAACGCGCCACCAACAACCTTCAGAAGTGATTTCTTGCTCCTACTGGTTCGATTAAACCTTGGTTTCATACTGAGGGAAACTGCTGCTACACTGCTTCATACCTTCCTCTTGGGGTCTCCCAGCGAACGTGTGATCCACGCAATCAAGCTCTTTTTCTGGCGCCGTTGCCGGGGAGCAAGAAATATTTCTGAGAGCTCCTCTAACTCCCTGCAACAGCTCTTTTCTGGTGTCGGGGAGCAAGAGGATTTCTGCAAGGGGAGTTTCACGCTTCCAATCTCTTTACTTTGTTATTGTCTTGCTTAGTTTATTTTTATTTAGTCTTGTTTGCTTTATTTATCAAAAACACAAAAAAATTAGTTACTTTTATTTTTCGAATTGTTATTTTTCAGTCTTGTTATCATGTCTAGCCCTGTTCCTGTCATCATGTCACCGGAGGAAGAGATCTTTACTTTCAAGCAAGGAAGTGAGGAGAGTTTTAAAGATGCTTGGTCTAGAATTTTTGAGTCTTATGCTAAAACTGAACCTAAAATGACTTTAAGCCTGCTTCTTAGTAGCTTTTATTTTGGTCTTGTTCTTTGCTACAGGTATGCTTTAGATGCTGTGGTAGGAGGAGATTTCCTTCGTTATGATGGGGATCAAGCTTTTAATGCTATAAAAAAATGATTACAATTTCTAGCCCTCCAATCAGTAAAATTGATTTGGCTTTGACAAGCATAAGTGATAGACTTAATACTCTTGAAACAAACATATCTGGTCTAAAAGAAGGGTATAATCAAATTTGTGAACACTATGATAATGTGCCAGTAACTTTTGAACCATCGGGATGGGTTCCCTCAGTAAAAGTTGTTATCAATAGTGAAACTTTTCATGCTCGCTGTGATATTATGTCTGAATTCTGTTTAATGCCCAAGGATATTTTTGATTCCTTAAATCTTTGGGAGCTTTCCAAATGCGAAGATTGTATAATTTTGGGTGATAATACTATTAAATTACCAAGAGGAGTAGCCGAAGGAGTATTTACAAAACTCCTAGGGATAACAATATCTATTGATTATCTTGTCATTGAATGTGCAGGAGTAGGACAAATTACGCTTGGAAGATCTCTGTTGAAACGCTTTGGAGCAATAATAGATGTGGGCCAAGGCACTATGAATTTCGCCTCTTCACCTATGTGTAACCAAGTATTTCCTAAAGATAAGGGTAAAGGTAAGAGAGCTAAGCGTAAGATTGTTGATGCCTCATCGCTTGGAAACACTTGATTCTTACTTTCTGCGCCTAGCTGAAAGGCGTTAAAGAAAAGCGCTTATGGGAGACAACCCATTATTTTATTTCTGCAATTTTTCTTTTTTTTGAGTCAAGGAGTTGTTTACTTCTGTAACAATTCCTTTGTATCTTTATTTTATCGCATTGTTGTGCCAAGTATTGCCTCTAATAGGAAGATGATGCTAGATTTGGATTTCTGCGCAGGAACAGATTTCTGCTGTTCACCGTTTTAATTCTGTAAAATCACAGAAAAATTATTTAAATCTGAAATTTTTTGTGCGTGATCCTCAGATATGTACGCATCTTTCGTTAGTTTAAAGTTTTTCGATCTGAGCAACGTAAGTGCCTCGAAAAAATTCGTCTTTGCGGACTGTTCTGTTTAGACAGATTCTGTCTTTTATTTTTCGCATTCTCTCTTTTACTAGTGTTGAGTGGAATTCTTTTTTAGGGTGAAGAGCTTCACATAACATCAGTGGCAGTAGCTAATGTTAAAAGTAACGGTCATGTTTGTGTCCTTATAGAACATGTGAGTTTTTGATTGTGCACTAACCCTCTAATGAGAATTACTTTGAGTTTGGTGTGGCGGAAGTTTTCAAGGGTCAAGAGAGAAGGATGATATAATGTGATCAAGAAGAGTGAAGAGCTTAAGCTTGGGGATGCTCCCATGGATCACCCCAGCAAATTTCAAGAAGACTCAAGCGTCTAAGCTTGGGGATGCCCAAGGCATCCCCTTCTTCATCAGCAACTTATCAGGTCATCTCTAGTGAAACTATATTTTAATTCTTTCACATCATATGTGCTTTACTTGGAGCGTCTGTGTGCTTTTATTTTCAGTATTTTATTTTTCGTATGGTCAACTTGATTGGACCCCAGCATTCTTGATTGGGAGAGAGACACGCTCCGCTTTTTCATATGAATACTCCTATTCTTCACTTATACTTGTTGAGTATTCTTGTCTAGCTATTGCTATGCTTTTAGCTCCTGTTTTTCATGCATCTCTTATTCAGAGCTGTTAGTTCTTTTAAAGAAAGTACTCTCTTGCTTCACTTATAATTGTTTGGAGAGTTTATGTTGAAATAAATTGATTGGTGTTTGGTTGGAACAGAAAATGTTGCATGTGGTAGATGGTATAATGGAAAAAGCTTACATATTCTTGTAGATCGCTGTATTGGATAATTTGATACTTGTCAATTGTTTTGAGTTATTAAGTAGTTCATGATTAAGCTTTTGTATCATGTAGTTAAAACCTATTAATGAAGAACTACCGTAAAGCTCGTTGAAATTTGGTTTGCATGTTTGGTATCTCTAAGGTCTAGATATTTTCTAGTAAAAGGGTTTGGTTAACAAGGAAGACAGTGTAGAGTCTTATAATGCTTGCAATATGTTTTCATATAAGCCTTGCTGTGTCGGTTGATATCCTGTGTTTGCTTCAAATAACCTTGCTAGCCTAAACTCTGTACTGAGAGGGAATGCTTCTCGTGCATCCAAAACCTTGAGCCAAATCCATGCCATCTGTGTCCACCATAACTACCTATATGTGGTATTTTCTTGCCATTCCAAGTAAATTTTTCATGTGCTACCTTTAAATTATTCAAAATTGTTATTATTCCTTTTTGTGTCAATGTTTACTAGCTCATGAGGAAGTAGTGGGTTATTCTTTATTCGACTTGTCAAACAGACTTTACACCTGGACTAGTGGCATATACATCCGCTTATCCAATAATTTTGCAAAAAGAGCTGGCAACGGGGTGCCCAGTCCCAATTAATTACAACTTTAACCGCTTAATTCTCTTCACATTTTTGCCCTGATTTATCAGTAAGCAATGACAAACAGTGAAATACCTGCATGTGTAAACAAAAGAGAAGAGGGATGATCTGCCTTGCTGGTAGAAATAACGTCCTTCATGGGAGCCGCTCTTAAAAGTCTGTTTGATAGGGAGAATACTGTTTTCATCCGCTACCATTCGTTGACAATTAACAAACACCTCTCAAAACTAGACACTCCTCCATGGTATGTGATTGATGGTAGGCACCCGAGGATTCGGTTAGCCATGGCTTGTGTTAGCAAAGGTTGGGAGGAGTGTCAAATATTTTATGCAATCTCTATATGATTTCAAAAACTTAAAAAGCTCTAGCACATGATTTAATCCCTGCTTCCCTCTGCGAAGGGTCTTTCTTTTACTTTTATGTTGAGTCAGTTTACCTACTTCTTTCTATCTTAGAAGCAAACACTAGTGTCAACTTTGGTGCAACAATTTTTATATGCTCATATATTGCACTTATTATATGCTTTGTGTTGACAAATATCCATGAGATATATATGTTGAAAGTTGAAAGCAATTGCTGAAACTTAAATCTTCCTTTGTGTTGGTTAAACACCTTTTGCTTAGAATCTATTGCTTTATGAGTTAACTCTTATGCAAAACTCCTTGATGCTTGTCTCGAAAGTACTATTCATGAAAAGTTTTTGCTTATATGATTCAGTTGTTTGCTCATTATCTACTTGCTAGCAAACTATAGACCATTGACCTGGATCACTTCATTCATAACATGTGCTTTACAGTATTATTTGATCAAGATTATGATTGTAGCATGTCACCTCAGAAATTATTTTGTTTTTATCGTTTTACCTACTCGAGGACGAGTAGAACTAAGCTTGGGGATGCTTGATACGTCTCAAACGTATCTATAATTTCTGATGTTCCATGTTGATATTATACCAATTGTTACATGTTTTATATACACTTCATAGCATTTTTATGCATTTTCTGGGACTAACCTATTAACAAGATGCCACAGTGCCAGTTCCTGTTTTCTGCTGTTTTTGTATTCCAGAAAAGCTAGTCTGGAAATATTCTCGGAATTGGACGAAACTTGGACAGAACCTCCTATTTTTCCAACACGAAGACGGAGTCCAGAGGAGACACGGAGGGGAGCCACGTGGCGCCCACACCATGGGGCCGCGGGCCCCCCCCGCGCCGTGGGGTGGTGTGGGGCCCTCGTGGCTCCGCAGCCGCCGCCCTTTCGCCTATTTATTCCTCCCGACGCGAAAACCCTAGATACCCGAGCCATTATCCACGAAAAGTTCCAGAGACGCCGCCGCGTCAACCCTAGCTCGGGAGGGTTCAGAAGCTCTTCCCGGCACCCTGCCGGAGAGGGGAATCATCACCGGAGGGCTCTACATCACCATGCCTGCCTCCGGAGTGATGCGTGAGTAGTTCATCCTTGGACTACGGGTCCATGGCAGTAGCTAGATGGTTGTCTCTCCACTTTATGCTATCATGTTTAGATCTTGTGAGCTGCCTATCATGATCAAGATCATCTTATTGTAATGCTACATGTTGTGTTTGCTGGGATCCGATGAATATTGAATACTATGTCAAGTTGATTATCAATCTATCTTATATGTTATTTATGATCTTGCATGCTTTCCGTTACTAGTAGATGCTTTGGCCAAGTAGATGCTTGTAACTCCAAGAGTGAGTATTTATGCTAGATAGTGGGTTCATGCCTCCGGTAATCTGGGAGAGTGACAATAACTTCTAAGATTGTGGATGTGCTGTTGCCACTAGGGATAAAATAACGATGCTTAGCTTAAGGGTACGCCGTTAGGTCTAATGCATTTGTTTACTTTACGCACATTACTTAATGCAATTATCCGTTGCTTGCAACTTAATACCAACGGGGAACTCGGTATGACAACCTGGCGGTGGATTATTAGTCATAGACTTTGTTGGATAACGGTCTATGTATTTTGTCGTAATGCCCACATGAATATCATAGTAATCATCATGTCATATATATGCATTGTTATGCGCTCAATATTTTGTCAATTGCCCAGCTGTAATTTGTTCACCCAGCATGTTAGTTATCTGTTATGGAGAGACACCACTAGTGAACTGTGGACCCCGGTCCATTCTTTTACACTGATAATACAACCAACTGCAAACACTGTTCCTTTTCATTCTCTGCAATTTACTACTGTTTTCCACACCATACGTTTAATCCTTTGTTTTCAAAGCCGGTGAGATTGACAACCTCACTGTTTCGTTGGGGCAAATTAGTTTGATTGTGTTGTGTTTAGATTCCACGTTGGTGATCGAGTAACGGCGCCACCAACAACCTTCAGAAGTGATTTCTTGCTCCTACTGGTTCGATTAAACCTTGGTTTCATACTGAGGGAAACTGCTGCTACACTGCTTCATACCTTCCTCTTGGGGTCTCCCAGCGAACGTGTGATCCACGCAATCACTCCGCCATCCTGAGGGCCGGGCTCGTCAGCCAAGACTTCGCCTTCGCTCGCCAAGGAGGTTTCGCCGGCTGCGAGATGAGGATCGGGATGCGCCTTGTAGAACAACCGGAGGTCCACCATGTTGGCAACCCGGGTCGCGTAGCCGGAGACGGAGGCAGCCACCTTTTTTTGATCAATGACGTTGCCATCTTCATCTTCTGTGGGCATTAACTCCGTCACCTGGTGCATGTCAGCTTCTGGGTACCAGCGGTCACCAGCAAAAGCGCCACCTTCGCGCCGCCGCGGGTGGTAGAACGCAGCATGTTCTCGTGCTCGCTGGTCGCCTTCTTCATCACCTCAGGCACTGCCTCGATGACAATGGGATCGCTGGGCTCGCCCGGGAAGAACTTGGCGGCAAAAGCCTTGCCTGCGCTGAGAATATTGGTAATTATCTCACCAACTTTCAGAATGCGCGCAAGGCGGGGTGAGGTATCCTCATTGTCGCTAAGGTTAGCCGGCACTACAAGGCAAAATCCAACGAATGGTTAGCAATGCAGCAAGTGACTCGAAGGACTCACATGGCATGAAGAGAAAAGTTGTTACCAAGGAAGTGCTCGTGAATGGCATTGATCTCGTCCAAGTGGCCGGCAAGTGTCTCTTCGGCTAGTTGGACGGCCTTGGCATGCCGCTCGTGCTGAAGCTTGGAGTTTCTGTTCACCTCGGCAAGAGTGTCGCTCAGATTTTTCATCTGTTCCGACAGCTTGCTCATCTCGGTGGCATGAGCCATGTCTCGCTTCTCCAACTCCTTGGCGTGATCCGCCTTCAATTTCATGACCTCGTTGGCCAGATTTGCAACTTCGTTAATCAAAGCTTGCATGTCAGTTGAGCTCTTGAGGATATCTTGTGCAGTACTTAGCAATTCTACAAAAAGCATGGGAAAATCCGACTAAAATATTTGTCGGAGGAAAAACCATAAAGTTGGCGGACGTTAAGAAGGCAAAGAGATTTGTCACCTTCATCCTTTTTGCGAGCTTCTTCTAAACTCGCAATCTGGGCGTCCTTCAGCTCGATATCTTGATGCAGTTGGTGGCACTCCTTGATCTTCTTCTCCTGGGCATGGAACAGCTCCATGTTCGAGGCAAGAGTAGCCAGAAAAGCATCATAGTCAAAAGATCACTCCGCCGGCTAAAAAATCTTTTAGCCGCCAAAGTGCTCGGGGGCTGTGACTATGGGTTACTCATACCTCAAGTTGTTCGTGAAGAAGACCGTGGAGTTCCTTCGTCTGCGAGTACCAGTTGCGGGTGCCCTCGCGCATGGCCCTCAGTGTTTGCCGCACGTCTTTTACTCTCCCGCTAGGTCCATGGCTGGTATCGGAGGGGGTCGCGCTGATACTCTTTCCCATCTCGTTTGCCACTTCTTGTTTCATGGCTATAAAACGGGCGGCATCACTAGCCGAAGCTTCTGCCGATCTTGATGTAGAGACGCCGGCAGCAGATTTCTTGCCCGCCGCCTTCTCCGCAGCCGCCTGTGCAGCGCCAGTTATCACCACGTTGTCTGCCATAAATGTTCCCGGGCAGAGGACCACGGAAGTATTGGCGGCAGGTGTGGATGGTGCGGTGGCTGGGGAAGCCCTTGGCGGCTTGCTTCTACCGGCGGCTGTCTTAAGGTTTGAACGAAGCTTGGCCATGGTAGGTTTCGTTCTGCAAAGGGAATAAAGGCAGGTTAGCAGACACACAACAAAAGGGTAAGTGAGCAAAACAAAATCTTATTTACCGCTTTGTGGGAATGTTGCTTCCCAAGGCCTCATCCTCCGCCTCGGCGGTGACGGTTGCCTTCTTCTTCTTCTCCAAGTCTTTGGTGGAAGAAGGGCCAACCTTGCGCTTCCTGGTCTTGCTGGTCCCAGGATCGTACCAGTTCGGAGCCAAGTCGGCGTCCGTCAAGCTCTTCAGCTAAAAGATAAACACACCGTCAATCCAGCAACAAATAGACATAATAAGCAAGTACAGGAAAGCTTCGGCTTACCTCTGGGGCTGGGTTGTCGTGGGTGAACATGGCGACGCCTTCGGCCGCCTTAATCTGCTTGGGCTGGATGAGCTCTCTCATCCGAAACAGCAACACATCCTCATCAAGGATGGTGCTGCCTGTGCTGGTTGTCTCCGTCTTGTATTCGCACATCTTCAAAGGACGATGGCGAAGTGGCATGATCTATCTTGACAGCCAGCACAGGACGGTGTCAACTCCGTCAAGGCGGGGAGGTTCCATTGTCTTGGTCAGGAACTCAATCCGCCTAAAAGCAAGGCGGTGTTCCTCCGGCAGAATGATCGCTGCCTTCTCCGTCCAGCAAGCCTTGTAAGTTGGCGGACCGTTGACAAAAGGAGGGATCCCCACCGTATTGCTGGTCCAATTCTTCACCGACTCGATGTACGGGGTCTTTCGATACCAGTCACCTTGGCGGCAGTTGAAAGTGACACTGCCGCACGTTGCCAGCTGGCCGCCTGGTATGGTTTACTGGCGGCACAAGAAGCAATACTTGAAGTGTTCTACTGTAGGAGCTATACCTAAATAGCCCTCAAATAGCGCTTGGAAGCCGGCTAGCACTAAGATGCTGTTGGGTGCAATGTTGTGCGGTTGCAGCCCATAGTGTTTAAGCACGGCGGAAAAGAAGGCGGAGGGCGGTAGATTCATACCGCGGTGGAGGTGTGAAGCCAGAACCACCCTCTCTCTCCGTCTTGGGGATCTGGGACCGCTTCGTCACCAGGTACCCACCAAAAGCACTCCGTCTTGGGCGGTAGGAATCCGCCTTCCTCCAGTTCCTTCAAGTACGCTTCCGTCATGCACGACGGCAACCAGTAGCGGGAGCCCAACTCCGTCACTTCCTCTTCCTCGACCTGAGCCTCGTCGGCGAGAACCTCTGGGGTGGCCGCAGGCTCGGCCGTCGTCGTCGACATGGATGGCAAAGGATAGGATGGGGATGCAGTAGTGGCAGCCGCCGCTGGCGCCGGAGAAGATGAAGATACCCCGCCCATATCCGTGGCGGGTAGAGAAGAAGTCGACGGCGTGAGGCTCGTCGCCGCCGCCGTTGCGGATCCAGATCCTGTCGCGGCCATCGGAGTTGCTGCCGCCGCCGCTGCCTCCGCTGCGGAGTTCTGCTTGCATGTGCTCGCCATTCGGTGGTGGGTGCGCCGCTCGGGAAAGCTCGCTGGAGTAAGGTGCACGTAGAGGAGAGCTCGAGGAGGGAAGTGGTCGGTAGAAGTGGGGAATGGATTGACACCGCGGTGAATCTGGGAAATTTATCCTCCCCTGCACCACGATTCGTGCGCGAAACGGCCGGAGCCACGATCTCCGCCACGTGTGCACTCCTCGCACGTCGTGGAGGCGGCGCGCGCTGTCGTCGCCTCGATTTCCGTGCATAGTGGGAAAGTAATCATGATGCATGCGAGTTCAAACTGTCGTGGACTCTGTGACGTCATCCGTCAACATTTGACGAGACTGGTCAGTTTGACAAGACTACACATGAAAGATTCCTGACAAGCAGTCAGGCCGTCTTTCTCATGTTGGCGGCATTTGTTCCGGCTACTTTAGACGGATTGCCGCTTACTTCAACTTTGGAATGCTTCAAGCTCTTCAGCCGCCTACGAAACAAGACGGACGTTGCTGACAAAAGAAGACGGCGCCTGGAGAACTTCAACCCTTCCAGGGGCTAATGTTGGGGATATACCAACTAGGGGTATCACCAGCATGGTTCAATCCGGCTAGTCCAGGGTGGCCCGCAGTGGTGGTAAAGGCTTTGCCTGCCGGGCGGCCCAGATAGCTGACGACTAAGGTAGGTGGATGCCGGCAAGGAGGAGGACCAAGACCGAAGCCCATGATGCCACCAAGACCAAGGCGGAAGGCGGCAGACTTGTCGGTTAGGTTTAGGACTCTGTATACTTGTCGGATACGTAGTCATCTTGTAACCCTAGGTCCTGCCGCCTATATAAGCAGGACCAAAGACGCCTTTAGGGCGAGATCCAACCTCATTGTAATCTGTACAAGGCTTTTGCCATTATAGTGAGTTATAGCAGCACGTAGGACCTCGCCACCACTGCGAGACCCGAAGCTGGGTAATCCGCCGTGTTCGATCCCGACCTCGACGACGGTCCCCTTCACCCCCTCGGTTCACCTCGGCTAAGCGATCCCCCGTCTCCTATCAAGAATGCCGATACGACGACACTTAACTAGGCACCTCTTCTATAGAAATAAGCACCCGTGCTTAACAAAAAATCTGATTTATTTTTGTAATCACCTCTCTAAACACTCCCCATAGTAGCTAGCTCTCATGAGCCGTGAGGATGCATGTTCTGGTTTAAGTTAATGCATGCAATGCTTAGATTCTACTTGTATTATTTTTTCGAGCAACCGGATGATAGATATATATAGTTATAGTTAGGACATGAACACACAAGGTATTTAGGGAGGTGCTTATGAAAATAAATCAGCCATCCTTAAGCATCAATACTTGTTAATCTGTACCAGAGTGGCTTAATTAAACAACTTTCCTGTAGACACTAGTGCTTAAAAAACGGATTGCTTTTTTTAAGCACCATATATATGTTGTACATGCCCTTAAGGAATGATGATGCTTAACATTTTTTTGAAATGGAGGTAAAAGCATTGTTCCAATCTATTAATTAAGAAGAAGAGAGTTGCCCGGTTACTTAACGGATAACAGGGCGAAAACCAACAAAACCACAACAACAACAACAAACGAAGCCATTTCACCACATCACCATAGTCGCTCGCCGTGTAGCCATTTCACCACACCACGAGCCGTAGCCCAGAGCAACCATGCCTCGCCGCCTCGCCACCTCATGGGCCACCCTCACCCAGGCAGCACGCCGTGCTCACGCCAAGGCGCAGGAGGACGCCGCCGCCGATGAACAACCGTTCGACTGGGCAGATGAGGACGACGTCGACGTGGATGAGCAGGGGGAGCTGGAGCCGGTGCAGGTGCCATACCCCGGCCAGGAGCCGCCGCCCGAACTCGATGAGGTCCCGCCGCCACAGCAGCAGGAGAAGGACCCGGAGCAGGCGCTCCCGCCTCCGCTGTGGCCAGACCAGGTTGTTGCCATCAACTCGTTCGAGAGCTGGCGCAACGAGCAGGCAAGCCGCCAGGTCAGGCTCGGCTACGAGGCGGCTGGCGATGCCGTGGAGGCCGCCATCATGGAGGCCTCCATCCGGAGCGCGGAGCGGGATGCCCATTGCCGCACCTTCATGGCCGCAGAGCGAGCGGCGTACGAGCAGCTCAACGCCCAGGCGGCAGCGCCGGAGCAGCAACAGCTCATAGCCCAGGCGGAGGGGCTGGCGCATGACGCCTCCCAGCTGCTCGCCGAGCGGGCGGCCCACGAGGAGCTGAACCAGGCGCGCGTGGCAAGGCAGGCGCAGGGAGGGCGACTGTTGGATGTATGCCCAAAAGGCAATGTATTTATACATCTGATTCATATATTATGTTCGTGTTTATTATGCTATAATTGCTATGATTTCTGAATACGTGATTCAGGAGAAATCACATACGCACGTGTATAAAACATGAACAGTAAAAGTTACCCTAGTCTTATTTACAGACTAATTTGTTGCATGCTTGATGATCAAGCTTTCCTGGTCATGGAAATTGTATATGTCAGCATCAATGAATGTCATATTGTGGGACAACAATATGGCTGGGTAGACCCATGTTTTGGTATGCTAAGAGATTCCGTTTGTTTTGTCCTTATCTTATCTCAGAAAGGTTATTATATGACATGTCCTTGAACCATGAGGTTATTTGGGTTGTGTATACTAGAGTAAATGCTTTGGTGCTGTCAACCATCACGGCCGTAACTGGGTGATCATAACGGCAGTTACTGGGTAGTTATGAAGGTGTGCATGATCATAATGTTCGGAGATGGAAGATTACTTCTCTGTCAAAAGAGAGATACGCCTGGGCCCACTCGGTATGAAAGGTATCCATTATGTTCTGCAGACAATGCATGGTGAAGTTACACCATGTGGGATATCGTAATACGGTAACGAGTAAAGGGAACTTGCCGGTTAACGAGATAGACAAAGATGTAGTGAATCATGAAAGATTCATGGCAACATCATCGGATATGTATATCTCGGGTAAAGTTCTGTATCGCGAGTAATGGGAATGATGTATTAATAATCAACAGGTTCCAAAGAGTGTCTTCGCATAACGGTAGCAGTTATTCAGGTCATCCTCGGATCTGACCCTGGCCGGTGATTAGATGAACACATCTAATTATAGCTACACGTTATCGAACCTGTAGGGTGGACACGCTTAAACTAGGATTGGTTAGTTGTGTATATTGGTTGGTCTGGAACATAGTGAGAAAGTGTCATCGGATAGGATCTGCGTGATAGATATATTTATATATATCAGAGAGAAAGCCAGACGTTGGACGTCTCGGAATGATAGAAGTTACTATCATTGTCGGATTTATTCCGAGAGTGTTTATATAAGTAGTAATATTTATCCAGAGTATTTTGTCTGCGGACACTGGGTGTCCCGGATCATGTAAAAGTGTTTTATATGATAAGTAATTAATTCGGTGAATATTCTGTAAAAGGAAATATTCAAATAAGAATTAATTAGACAAAATATTATTTAGTTAAATATTAATTTATTTAATTGATAAATAATTATTGAAAAATATTAGGGCCAATAAAAGGTGTCTGCCACCTGGGCCCTAGGGCCCTCATGGCAGCCGCACCACCACTAGGTGGCGGTGGGCCGAGGCGGACGTGGACGCGGGCAGCCAGGCGGGCCGACGCGGGCGCGACGCGAGCGAGGCGGTGCGGCGCACGGCGGGCCCCACCCGAGGGTCGGTGCGGCCGGGCCCCACCTGGTCGGTGCAAGGAAGGAAGAGGGAAGGGAGATGAGTTGGAGTCCTACTCCAACTCATACTCCCAAACCAAATTGGGCTAGGGGTCTTTCCCCTTGCCCAAGTCCCTCCACCCCTTGGACATCTATATAAACCCCACCCCCTCCTATTTGGAGATACACAATAGACACAAGAAACACATAAGTTTAGATATCTTCTAGTTGGTTTAGAGGGAACCTCTAATTAGAGGCAACCTCTCCGATTAGACTAGATCTAATCACTCTCTTTCTCCTTCTCATGTGTTGAGATCTCCACCTTCATATACGCCAGTAGTGCTTCAAGCTTGGACTACAAAGCCCTGCTGAACCTTTCCCGACGTATGTGTGCGAGCTCTCAGAGGGGTGAGACGTCTGACCCTCACTCTGCTGGACGAAGGAGATCAAGCAAGGAGACGATGATGAGATCTCTCTACCAGGCTTGGTTGAGAGAATCAGCGACATGCTACTTCGACTATGTCATCAACATCGGCGACGAGCTATATCGACTATGTCATCAACACTTCTTCCGCAACTTCGGTGTTGGTAACGTATTGAAGATGGTTTCCAACGGCATAGCTTGATCTTACGGACTTCTGGCAATCCGTGGACCTTCCGGCTGCTCCTAGTATGCTCGTCGGCGCCAACGAAGTGCTTCAGTAGCTCCGGGTCTTTCTATAGTTGGTCTCGTTGATTCGATGGTGGAAAGGGCATGTGGACTAGGTCCACACGGGGGTCACGTGCACCGGCAATTGTTTAGATGGGGACCCGCAACATTTTCGTAATGTTGGGATGTCCATCACCCCGTAATGTCAATCTAGCAACATGAATAATCATGCTTGGTAAGGGCCGTAGTATTACCGGTTGTCCCGTTGATCCTACAACCAAGCTAAAATATGCAAACAAACGTTAGAGGCGTCTAACTCTGTTTTGCAGGACATGTGATGTGGTATAGTCTCGAAATTATATTTTGTTGACTAACTTTTGTTTTGTTGGCCGGCGTGCCGTTGATCCTTGTTCGTCGAGCTATAGTGATAGTGGAGGATAGGAGAAGGCATGCAAGTGTCGTGAACCTCGACACGGTCACACTGGTGGAGGCACCACCAGAAGCCAAATGAAGAAGACTATACTACATCACAAAGTGTTATTTCCTTGTGCATGTCTTATATTGTTTTCTTGCTTTTCCCTTGATTGCGCAGTAGACGTGATTATTAGGGAGATTCCTCAGTAGCTGCAGAGTTTAATTACTTGAGCTAAAATTAAAAATATCAAGGTGATCGTGCTCTTCCAAGTCGTAGCAGCGTCAAACCGGGTGCTTGTCTTCTGGCACCGTGTATCCATGGGCTGTGTTGACAAGGATTCGGGAGGCGTGCATGGAACGTACATGTAGCAGAAAACGGTTGGTTGTCTTGACGTTCGGGCATGACTAGTCATGAGCTCGGAGCACATCCATCGAAAGATGAAACGGAAATCATGGTAGGAAGTGATTGGCAAGGTTGCCTACCCGTCGTAAACTACGATCATTGAGTTGCATCCATCCTTTGATCGTATGTTGGGCGTGGATTTGTATACACTAATTTGATCATGAGGAATATCAATTTTAGTGGGAACACTTTATTTAGATTCGCTTTCATAGTGCTAGAAATAATTATGAACATGTCTAAGTGAACTTTAATTATTGTAGATCAATGGCTCGTAACATAGTGCCCACCTTTAACCTTGGACCCCTGATTGAGAAGAAACCCCTGACTGCAAATGGAAGCAACTATTCTGATTAGGTGCGTTTGCTAAGGATTGTTCTGAGGAATGCAAAGAGTGAGTACACCCTCGATGGTCCTCTTCCCGAGGAGCCAGGTGACGAGGCGACGGAAGCTGAGAGAGATGCATACACCCTGTTGAGTGATACGGCAATCTCCGTTCAATGTCTCATGTTGACATGTATGGAACCTAAGTTGCAGAAAAAGTTTGATCAAACTTCTGCTTACGACATGATTATCGCACTCACGGCCATGTTCCAGACTCAGGCTAAGACTGAGCGTTATGAAATAACAAAGGCATTATGGTCATGTCACATGGCAAAAGGAAGCTCTGTGAGCGAGCATGTAATCAAGATGTTTGGTTATGGTACGAGGCTTCAGGCTTTGGGATTTCCAATTCCAGCTGAGCTGAGTATAGATGTGGTGCTGGCATCCCTCCCCCCATCGTACAATGGTTTATCATGAATTACAACATGAATGGGTTGGAGAAAACACCAAATGAGCTCCTCGCAATGCTGAAAACTGCTGAAGCTAGTGTAAGAAGGGAAAACAATCAAGTTTTGATGGTTACCCAGAACACACAGTTCAAGAAGAAGAAAGTCAAGAAGTCTAAAAGTGCTAAGGCACTTAATAAGGCTGAGATCTTAGCTCAAACAGATTCCGAGTGTTTCTTCTGCAAGAAGAAAGGACACTGGAAAAGGAATTGCAAGAAGTACCTGCATCAGAAAAAGAAATCTGCTAAAGGCAAGAAAGGTATAATTGCTATAATTGCTAAAATTATACTTTGAAATGATATTTGTCATTCTTACTAGTGACTCTGGAGTATCGATTGCTAAAATTATTGTGCACTCGATATAGGAGAAACGGCAAGTAAGGAGACGGAAGAGTAAAATATGGATATGTGTGTCAAGCTCGGCGCATAAAGTTTCATCCACAAGATGAAGGCATCTCCAATTTACTTTTCAAGTTTTAGTTTAAAAGATTTGTGGGCCTTGGCCCGGTTATTGTAATAAGGTCGCAATCTTGTCGATGTAATACTCTTAAGGATTTGTGGGATAAGTTCGTCCCGTTTATCGTGAGAATATTAATAGATTAATCCCTTTGTGGATAATCAAGTTACAAATCTTTTGAATTATTGAGATATCATTTTGTTCTGAAATGTTTTGTGAACATGTTGACACCACCTTCGCGTGGCACTATCATCTCAAATGCATCATATGCATGATGGAAGGAAATTTGAGATATTGTTATGTGAAACAAGTGAAAGACTTGATGAATTACATTCTTCTTTTGAAGTTTGAATTCATTAGGTATAAAGGACATAGTGAAGTCAATAAAGGATAATTTGAGAGATAGTCAATTTTGATATCTCGAAACTTCACAAAAGTATTTTGGAAATATTGTCTTGGTAATAGGATGAGTTGAAAGTTGATTTCGATTCATAGACTTTTAATTAAGTCATTATTAAGATTCTTCATATGCAAGTTTGTACTCCAAAGAAACCCATATTAGATTGTCAATTGCTTAATTATTTTTTAGCACAATATTTTGTCTTTGAATTTTGCGACATTGTCTTGAAAGAAAGGCTGTAAAGAGTCGTGAAAAATCTTGGATACTTGGTAATTCTGAAAGATGAATTCGGTTCTGAAGATTAAAAAGGACTTAGAAAGAATTATTTATCTTTTGTTTGTGTCATAGTTTTAAAAGATAAACGAAAGTGGGACACAAGATTTTAGGACTTGAATTTTCTGAAAGATGAAATTTGGCCCTAAAAGGTTGAAAATAAATAAAATTACTTTGTAGGTTGTTCCAATATTTTAATTGGAAATCCTCTTATAAACCACCACATAAGTAACAATGTTTTGTTACTAAGATAGATGTGATTCTTGACGGTTTTGGACCTCTAAAGAATTCAGTGGGAGGATGGTTATTCTTGAAAAGATTATTTGAATCTTCAGAAATAGTTATCAGAAGTTGTGCAAGCGGAAGCAATTCAATTGACATTTCTTTTAGACTAATACCGAGAGTCATTACATTGTGTATGACTTCTTGTCAAGAAAAATCACTTAACCAAGAAGCATGTCATTTTCTAGGAAACATGAATGCTAAGATGAAGTAATAAAAAGGTGCTAAAAGGTTGTATCCGATTTTGACAAGAGAGTCATGAAGTAGAATATCGTCATTATTAAGTTATTAGAAAAACTTGATAATTGGTTCCTTTTGTTAGACTTAATGAAGATCTCAAAACTTGTTTAGTCATGAATTGTATTCTGACAAAATCAAGAGTTGACTACAAAAGATCTAAGGATCTGTAGCACAGTTTTGATGATCTAAAATGAATTACTAGTTTGATCTATATAAGATATTGATAAGACACATTCCTTCATAGGAAAAACTTTGATCGAGGATGTGTACTAAGTACAGCTCGAGGATCTTATTAATTGAATATAGAACTAGTAATAGAGTTATTTGTCTATGACAAATAAAGAAGGATGATATTGAAAGATTAGATAAATAAGGATGAAGCAAAATAAACTTTGTTTATAAGTTTCATAAAGGAAAATAGCAAGTCATAGTTTCAAAGAAATCAGTGGGAGCTTAAAAGAGTTATTCAGTAATTGAGTGACTTCATAGATAATTATTTTATTTGATTGTGTAATATGACATTAAAGGTTTTGATGACATATGCATATGGGACATATTATTAGCTGTATTAGGAGGAATCCTAATAGTGGTATAATATTATGTTGCGAAAATTTCACTAGGATGTTTGAACTTGGTTCAACACATGGGAGAATTTATGCTCTCATAAAGATAGAGAAATTCATGTGCAAGATCCATGGCTGTTGAAAAACGATGGTGAGCATGATCAATTAATTTTGATCATAAAGGGAATTTCTTGGCTAGTGTAATTTTGAGATCAAATATGAATAATTAAAATTAATTGTTGACAAGTTGAATTTTGTAACAAAAGTTCAATTGAATCCAATTAAAATTGAGTATTCTCCATAAGGTGTATTTTGAAGAAGTTACTTCAAAAGGGAGAACAACTCAAAATGTAAGAGTTACATTGGAAAATCTTATGAGATAAGTATAAAGATAAGCCAAGGTACGATAATAGATTTTCTTTGAAAACTGTGTATCAAGAAATAGGTCACATTACGAAAACTACAATAAGTAGCAAAGTGAGTGGGAGTGTTAGAAACTTCCAAAAGGGTTTATCGGTTCATTGAATGAACTAGGTGTGGATCTTTGTAAAAGAGACAACAAGTTGTGCAAACAATGGAATTGTTTTCTTAGTTAAAGAACCAAGGTTACACCTTGTATAACCAGAGCTACAAGTGATCAATATGATCAATAAAGTTATGCAAGAAAAGGATTTTTCCTGTATAGAAATAATAAAAGTTCACACTGTCCAAATTAGGACTAAGACAAGAGTCGAACCACAAGGGTGAGCTTGAGAAAACACCAAACATCTTCTCAGATGTTAAACTTATGCAAACTAGATATTGCCAGTTGTGCAAGTGGGAGACTGTTGGATGTATGCCCAAAATGCAATGTATTTATACATCTGATTCATATATTATGTTTCGTGTTTATTATGCTATAACTACTATGATTTCTGAATACGTGATTCAGGAGAAAGCTCATACGCACGTGTATAAAACATGAACAGTAAAAGTTACCCTAGTCTTATTTACAGACTAATTTGTTGCATGCTTGATGATCAAGCTTTCATGGTCATGGACATTGTATATGTCAGCATCAATGAATGGCATATTGTGGGAGAACAATATGGCTGGGTAGACCCAAGTTTTGGTATGCTAAGAGATTCCGTTTGTTTTGTCTTAGCTTATCTCAGAAAGTTTATTATACAACATGTCCTTGAACCATGAGGTTATTAGGGTTGGTATACTAGAGTAAATGCATTGGTGCTGTCAACCATCACGGCCGTAACTGGGTGATCATAACGGCAGTTACTGGGTAGTTACGAAGGTATGCATGATCATAATGTTCTAAGATGGAAGATTACTCTCTGTCAAAAGAGAGATACGCCATGGGCCCACTCGGTATGAAAGGTATCCATTATGTTCTGCAGACAATGCATGGTGAAGTTACACCGTGTGGGATATCGTAATACAGGAACGAGTAAAGGGAACTTGCCGGTTAACGAGATAGACAAAGATGTAGTGAATCATGAAAGATTCATGGCAACATAATCGGATATGTATATCTCGGGTAAAGTTCCGTATCGCGAGTAATGGGAATGATGTATTAATAATCAACAGGTTCAACAGAGTGTCTTCGCATAACTGTAGCAGTTATTCAGGTCGTCCTCGGATCTGACCCTGGCTGGTGATTAGATGAACACATCTAATTATAGTTACACGTTATCGAACCTGTAGGGTGGACACGCTTAAACTAGGATTGGTTAGTTGTGTATATTGGTTGGTTTGGAACATAGTGAGAAAGTGTCATCGGATTGGATCTGTGTGATAGATATATTTATATATATCAGAGAGATAATAAAAGCAGACGTTGGACGTCTCGAAATGATAGAAATTACTATCATTGTCGGATTTATTCCGAGGGTGTTTATATAAGTAGTAATATTTATCCAGAGTATTTTGTCTGCGTACACTGGGTGTCCCGGATCATGTAAAAGTGTTTTATATGATAAGTAATTAATTCGGTGAATATTCTGTAAAAGGAAATATTCAAATAAGAATTAATTTGACAACAAATATTTAATTAAATATTAATTTATTTAATTGATAAATAATTATTGGAAAATATTAAGACCAATAAAAGGTGGCTGCCACATGGGCCCTAGGGCCCACATGGCAGCCGCACCACGACTAGGTGGCGGTGGGCCGTGGCGGGTGTGGACACGGGCGGCCAGGCGGGCCGACGCAGGCGAGGCGGTGCGGCGCACGGCGGGCCCCACCCAGGGGTCGGTACGGCCGGGCCCCACCTGGTCGGTGCAAGGAAGGAAGAGGGAAGGGAGATGAGTTGGAGTCCTACTCCAACTCATACTCCCAAACCGAATTGGGCTAGGGGTCTTTCCCCTTGCCCAAGTCCCTCCACTCCTTAGGCATCTATATATACCCCACCCCCTCCTATTTGGATATACACAATAGACCCAAGTCTAGATCTCTTCTAGTTGGTTTAGAGGGAACCTCTAATTAGAGGCAACCTCTCCGATTAGATTAGATGTAATCTCTCTCTTTCTCCTTCTCATGTGTTGAGATCTCCACCTTCATATACGCCAGTAGTGCTTCAAGCTTGGACGGCGAAACCCAGCTGAACCTTTCCAGGCGTACACGTGCGAGCTCTCAGAGGGGCGAGACGTCTGACCCTCACTCTGCTAGACCATGGAGATCAAGCAAGGAGAAGACGGCGAGATCTCTCTACCATGCTTGGTTGAGATAATCGGCGATAGGCTACTTCGACTACGTCATCGACATCGACGGGCTACATCGACTACGTCATCAATACTTTTTCCGCAACTTCGGTGTTGGTAACGTATTCTATCTAGATCTTCGGATCTTCGTATTCGCATGTATCTTCATAGTATAGATCTTGGAGCGTTGCGTAGCAAGCTGAACGAAAATTTTAAATTTCCGTTGCGCAACCCAACAGCAGCGGCAGAGCGGGATGCCATGTGCCGGGCGGCGAGCGTGCTCCGGCAGGAGAGGCGTGTGCGCTCGCGCTTGGCCCAGAGCCAGAATGCCGCGCACGACGAGGAGGCTGGCCCGAGCGGCGGTGTTTAGAGTAGGATTTACTTTAGTTTTAGTTTGTACCGTTTTAGGTTTAAGTTTGTATCGTTTAGTTTAAATTTGTATCGTTTAGCTTAAGTTTGAATCTAAAAAAAATGGCCGTTTAGTTTAAATTTGTTTGAGTTTGAGGCAAAATTTGATTTCCATTTGGCGGTGGAGGCCACCCACAAGGTGTTTGTAGTTTGGTCGGCATCTCGGACCGTTTGGGGGGCGGGCCTTTGGGGTGCGCCGCTATGGGCGGCCTCCAAAACATGGCCGGACATGTGTCCGGCACCTCAATTGGGGGGTGCCGGACACCGATTTGGAGGCCCCCGGTGGAGATGCTCTAAATAATATACGACTGCCACATAGTCCGGTTAATCGTTTGGTGGCTCAGGTGGACACGTCCAAAACGTCCACCGAGCTGACCATTTACATCCTGACCACTGAGCCACGCTGCTCCTCCACCCATCCCATCGCGACGGCGAGGGTTTCATTGGCCGCCGTGGCGGCAACGGTGAGGGACATTTTTCCTGGCGATTGGGGAATGGCGGAAGAGATGAAACAGCGGCGCAAGGCGGGATCTAGGTCCACACCCGAGAGGAAGAACTAACGGAGGCGACCGGGTACGGGCGGAGTGCCGGAGTGGCAATTCATCCGTGATAACCGATGGTCGAACCAGTCAGGCAGCGGTTCAACTGATTCACTTGCTGGTTTTTTAAAGGAAGAAGTCCATTTTAAATCTCGATCTTGTAGAGATTAGATAAATTGAATCCCAACTCTAATTTTCCGAGTTAACACTCTAACCTAATAAAAATCCCGGTTCAAATCGAACGTTGGAGTTGTTTGAGGCCGAAAATGCTGACGTGGCATGAGTCAACCGGGATTGTTGTCATTGGTGGGCCAGCAAACTAGTGGGTTTAACCACGTCGACTTTCGAACCGTATGAGAGAGAGATTCGGGGAACACAATTTGGGTTCAATGCAGTCTTCGGTGGTGAAGGCAATTTCAGGGCGGACGTTGCTCTCGAGTTTGCTGGGACAAATGGCTAGGCAGCTTTGTAGGGACAAAGTCTCTCGACTGTCTGTCTCACTTATCCTCGAGGAGCTTTCCTAGAGTCTCTAATGCTCTTGAATCTGAAATTTCCCCTTCCCTTGAGCTTTCTCCTCCTTCCCAAGTCCAAATCCCCATCTATGTGAATGGAAAAATGTGGATCTCAAGTCACTGGTTGACTTCCTCCACTGTCCCTCCTCTCCGATCTATCCATAGGATTTTTTCCTTTCGGTAAAATTTGAGAGAGATGGGCTTGTTGCAATTGCTTTGTCCTCTCCCATTTCTCTATATTTTTTATTGTTTTGGGTGATATTTGAGAGATGGGGTATTTGAGCACACTTATGTTCTTGTCCTTCATTTGGTGCATTGGTTTAAACTATCCGCGTTGATTCGTTTGAGCGAAAAACCCATGAGCTTGTTACTCTTGAAGGCCATCACCTCTTAGAAAGTTTGGTGCTGACAATTGCCAAGTCCAACCGTGCACCAATTTTTCTAGGAGGTGCAAAACAATGCGAGAAGATCTCAGTTCAGGTTGGACTTGACAGTATCTTTCCTGAAGACAAGGTGAATTGTGGAGGTGTTGCAGGCCGTGTGGAGTTTGTTGCCGATTACATTTTCTGTCTAGTCGAAAGCCTTGTCCGATAGTGCTGGTATCGACAATGGCAACAACCTCGGTCGTTGTTTCTCTCCCTAGGGGTATTGTTGTAGACCCCCCTATACCCTCCCATGTAGTCTGGTGTGTCCAAGTGTGTCTGATCGGGCGATGGCAACACTTCAGCATCGTTCTTCCTTGCGGCGTCCCTTTGGAGTCTTGTACTATGTCGATGCTTTGGATCTACATCGTGCTTGTGGTTTATTCGTTCTTGGTGGTGGTACACTTGCGAAGTCAATTCCATGGAGTCTTGCTAATCCGTGGACAAAAGGCAGGGAGTTCAAACCGTGAATAACCTCCTCTTGTTATTCTTCACTTTAGCTTGTAGCTCGTTCTTTTCGTCTTTATTTATTTATCCGTCTTTCTTTTCTTTTTGTGTGCACCCATGTCGTGGTTAATTTTTGGCCATTAAGTACTTCAATTTATAAAGCCGGACGAAACCCTTATGTCTACAAAAGTCAAATATGATCAATTTTGTCATGAGAACTACATACGCGTACACTAACTGTTGCTCAAACCTGTGTCCTAATCAAAATGCACCATACATCTCCAGATGGAGTGTAATCACAGTACAACCCCACCCCGACACACCAGCTGCAGCACCACTTAAAACACTCGTACTGAAGCAACATCATGAACCCAATTTATACTCGAGCTACCAAAATAAACAGAGTGACACCAACTACACTGGACAGAAAGTTTAAGGGTGTTCACCTAAAATCTATATGAGAGGTGGATCCAACTACTCTTGACCCGCTAAATAGCATCATGGGACGTTATTTCGTACAATTTTCGAAGGAAAAAGAAGATGTTGAATGTTAAGTACATGGAAAAAGAATATGAATACAATGTTTGGTTTTCAGGACAGCAAAATATAGCCGAGTAGATCATTTGACATACAAATCTTCTTGTGTACAGCCAGCTTGGGTTAGCTATGAAAATTGGTCGGATCCAACATGGAAGATTCAGAGCTCTCCTGGTCGAGGAAAGTTACAAAATTTTCTTCCATGGTGATATGTTATTGCCCAAACAAACTAGATAAAGCCGCTAGATAACTTGCTAGCTGCAGAAGTGGACAAACATAAGATCACATATTAGTAGGGCAGAACGATTATCTTAAAGTTATGGTAACTACGTAACTGTGGTGTTCTACAGTACACAAAATAATAATTTGCTGTAACATTCTTAGGCAGAAAACAAGTTATTTTGGTTTTTGAATACTACTATCTACTAATTAAGATGAACTTTCTCTTCATAATCAACTTATGTACCTGTCCCAAGATACCGTTTCCCGTGCGACCTTCCAGTACCAATCCTGCAGTCAGTCCTAACACTGCCAATGCGCCATTAATAGCTTCTGCTTGACGACGGTTCTGCAAAACAGACAATTATGATTTAGTAAAAAGTTAAAAATATATAACATAGCAATATGTATTGATTGTGAAATTCATAGGGTCATACAACCGATGGGGTCTTCAAGAGTAACAGAGATCATGGTAATGAACTAGGAAGCTTTGTACATATTCAATACATATTGTAACTCCCTTTGTAAATAACTTCTTGCTTTATATTAATAAAAAAATGCAGTGGGAAACTCTCCCATTCTTGCACCTTAAAAAACTGAACTAGGAAGCGGCCCTATACTCAAGGCTGGTTATAAGATTATTTCTGTGATATTTTTATAAAAAAACTTAAAATAACATGATTAAACACTTTATATATGAAAATAAAATATGTATCCCTAAAGCACTGAAGCCTGGCAATTAGCAAGAATAAGTTTGGTACTGTGAATATCATTACAATCAGCGCTTGCTATTATGTTTGGTTCCTCCATTTTGTGACACACCATCATTTTGTTTGACAGTTGGAATCATGGAAGTAGACATGAACTTGGCAAATTAAGAAAAAACTCAGAACCTCATATGTCTAGGGAAAAGTCATGTTCTGATTCCAGTTGATAAGCAATAAAAAATTTAGCATGTATCCTCTAGAAGTTTCTCTACAAATTTCTAGGGATATGGTTTCAATCATTTAACCAATCCTTGATCTGCATAGAATTGTTGTATGTATTGTAAAAATAACTCATGTATGTTTAGATATTACAACTCGAACAAGAGGAAGGCACGATAGTTGGCCAGGAAAACCTTAAGATTTATATCTCGGAGTACTATAAGAAATTATTTGGAGCGCCGGTTACAAATAATTTTTCGTTGGACGAGAATGTGACCCATGATATGCCGCAAATTTCAGAAGAAGAAAATGAGATTTTGACTCAAGACTTCTCTGAGAAAGAAGTGTTTGAGGCAATTCAACAAATGGAACATAACAAAGCTCCAGGACCGGATGGGTTTCCCGCGGAGTTTTATCAAAAGTTTTGGGGAATTATAAAAGCTGATTTGATGGCTATGTTCGCGCAATTGCGTGCGGGAAATCTGCCTTTATTTAAGCTAAACTTTGGTATTATCACCTTACTACCAAAAAAAGAAGATGCGAGTAAAATTGAACAATATCGTCCTATTTGCCTTTTGAATGTGAGCTTCAAGATTTTCACAAAAGTTGGGATGAACCGAGTCACCTCTATTGCGAGTAGAGTTGTTCGCCCCACCCAAACTGCGTTTATTCCTGGAAGAAATATTCTTGAAGGGGTTGTTGTCTTATATGAGACGATACATGAGTTACATAAAAAAAAGATGGATGGGGTTCTTTTCAAAATAGACTTTGAGAAGGCATATGATAAAGTAAAATGGTCCTTCCTGCAGCAAACGTTAAGAATGAAGGGGTTCACGCCACAATGGTGCGAGTGGGTGGCTAGGTTTGTACAAGGCGGGAGTGTAGGAATTCGAGTTAATGACGATATCGGTCATTATTTCCAGACACTCAAAGGTTTACGACAGGGAGATCCGTTGTCTCCGCTGTTATTTAATTTAGTTGTTGATATGCTGGCTATCTTAATTTCTCGTGCAAAGGAGGATGGCCAAGTGGGAGGTTTAGTTCCTCATCTTGTCGAAGGGGGGTCTCAATACTCCAATATGCGGATGACACTATATTATTTCTTGAACACGACATTGCGAAGGCCGTGAACATGAAATTAATACTGGCCTTGTTTGAGCAACTTTCGGGGTTGAAAATAAATTTTCACAAGAGTGAATTGTATTGTTTTGGGAAGGCTAAGGATGACCAGGAGATGTACCGTCGGATTTTTGGCTGCGAGATCGGTTCGTTACCTTTTAGGTATTTGGGAATACCAATACATTATCGAAAATTATTAAACAAGGAATGGAAAATAGTTGAGGACAGATTTGAGAAGAAATTGGCGGCTTGGGTCGCAAGAATGTTGTCATACGGTAATCGTCTTGTGCTTATAAACTCAGTTTTAACAAGCCTTCCAATGTTCTTACTATCCTTTTTCGAAATTCCAAAGGGAGTGAGAAAACGGTTAGATTTTTATCGTTCTCGGTTTTTTTTGGCAAAGCAATCAGCTCAAACGGAAGTACAGGTTAACTAAATGGAACTTGGTTTGTAGGCCAAAGGACCAAGGTGGATTGGGAATTTTGGTTTTAGAGGAGCAGAATAAATGTCTTCTTAGTAAATGGTTGTATAAAATTTTGAATGAAGAGGGAGTGTGGAAAGAGTTATTAGTCAACAAGTACTTAGGGGATAAAACGTTGTCTCAAGTGCGAGTTAGACCTATGGATTCACCTTTTTGGAAAGGAATTATGAAGGTAAAAGATGAATTCTTTAAGCGTGGAAGATTTTCGATTGGTAATGGGGAGCAGATTCAGTTTTGGGAAGATAGCTGGTTAGGTCCTGTTTCTCTTCAAACTGAACATCCATCTTTATATGCTATTGCCTCTAATAAGCACAACACGGTTGCTAATGTTCTTGGGACAGTACCTATTAATCTCCCTTTTCGCCGGATATTCATAGGAAATAATAGAACAAATTGGTTCAATCTAGTGGAGAGGTTAATGCGGGTGAACCTCATAGACGAGGAGGATAAATTTAAATGGACTCTTACTTCCAATGGAACCTTTACGGTAAAGTCGTTCTACGAGGACTTATTAAATGGGCACACTAGATATTTGCGTAAGTATCTATGGAAGTTAAAGATTCCGCTAAAAATAAAGATCTTCCTATGGTTTCTCAATCGAAAGGAAATCCTGACAAAAGACAATTTGATTAAAAGACGTTGGATAGGATGTAAGAAGTGTGTGTTCTGCGATGCGGATGAGTCCGTCGAACACCTCTTCATTAAGTGTCCGTTTGCTCGTGATATTTGGCGGCTAGTGCACTTCACTTTCAATGTTTACCCACCTACAAGCATTGCTAATTTGTTTGGTAGTTGATTAAATGGAATAGATAAAATCTCAAAAGCTCGTATTCGTATTGGTGTTGTGGCCATTTTGTGGGCTATTTGGAACTGTAGAAATGACATTGTGTTTAACAAATCAACTTCAACTCATTATATGCAGGTTATTCACAAGGCGTGCTATTGGATCCACTCATGGTCATTCCTACTTCCTGCGGACCAGCGTGGACTTATGGATGCCGGATGTACCCGTATACTTACGATGGTGCGGGTTATCTTCAGCCGGAGTGGATGGTTTCAGCCTAGACGTCTAGATGCTTAATAATAATATTTTGTTTGAGTGGCTGATCTTTGTAGCCACCTTAAGTGACCCATGAATTGTGAACTTGTATTTTTGGATGGTTAAATAATTGCGGTGGGCTGTGTGCATCTTTTGGATGCAGAGGCCGGGGATCCGCACCCCTTTATCTAAAAAATGTATGTTTAGATATATGTGATGGGTTACGCAAAGATTTTTTTTCCTATAGAGGAGATATGATTAAGTGGAAGTACAAGGCAGTAATAATGCACCTTCAGCTTTTCTCTGGCACGAATTTCTTGCATTTGTTTCACTGCTAAGCGCTTAGCTTCGAGTGGATCAACCATTACCACGTTCTGACCTGAGCTTCTTTTGCCCTGTGGTGCCTGGTCCATTTGAGTTCAGCGTCCTTTTAGCTACCAGGCAATAATATCAAGAAGAAGAAGGCGGTGACTATAATAAAGAAGCTATTTTTTTCCAGGATCTCATTTAGAGGGCTGCAGAATTTCTAGAGAAGATGCTAAGGCGACATCCTACTTGGGATATAGGACAAAGCATCATGCTAAAATCAATATAATAGTTGATATGAAAACAAGAAGATGAGCATATTCAAACTCAGAATATTTAAATTTGCATTCTAAAAGTGAACGTTTATGTGTCTCCACTGCTAATTTACGTTGTATAGACCTACCAAACTCAGAATAAATTTAAAACCCACATATAACGGCCTAGAGAGAAAGCCAGAATCATACATCTGCACTAGCAAGTGCCAGGAAGTTCGGAACATGGTTTCTTTCATACAACGTATGTCCTGGTTGCTTGTATTGTATAGTCCTACAAATAGAGAGGTGTATAACTGAAATATCAGCAAATTTAGATTGATGCTAATCAAAAGCACATCGAGAAAACAGTCATTAGAGCACTGATACAATTAATTAACTACGCCCTCCTTCTCCACATAAATTCATGTGGAAGCTTAAACTCACTAAACATCAAAACTTTCACATGGTTAGTGCTTCCCTGAAGCATTCTTATAAAAGAAACCTGTTGAAGAA
The DNA here is from genome assembly GCA_947311845.1 of Poa pratensis. NCBI lineage: Eukaryota > Viridiplantae > Streptophyta > Magnoliopsida > Poales > Poaceae > Poa > Poa pratensis. The sequence goes on from CAMZMU010000111.1 coordinate 684,389, forward strand.
AGAATGGGAAGGGGATGCTAATTGCTTGTTTTCTAGGGAGAACAGATCAATCGACCACCTAATGTTTTGCCGCCCTCTTGCAAAGTATAATTGGTATGTCATCCAGTGTGTTTTAACTTGAGAATGTAAACCTAATATTCTAGGCACGCACATACCATGCCGTATGATTTCTTTCATGGCTGGAACAGGAAATTTGTGGATCTGTGTACGGTGCAATACTTTGGGCATATGTCTGAACTTATTGTTGGGCATTATTATGGAATTAAGAACCAAAGCAGGTTCCCACATATCTGTACGATAATTATATTTATCAACAAGTTTATTTTGGGCTATTCTACAGAAGGTACACCAAAGAAAGCTATTACACAAAGGCGAACCAAGGCTAAGACTAGTAGTGGGCGAGGTGTTTAGCAGGAAAAGGATGTGCTCCAGCAAATAAGCATTTTAATGTGATCGTCATGAAAGACTAGAGTTATGGTTTGCACTCCCTTTATGTTACAAAATCCTAAATGCTATTGCCCCTGACGGTGTTTATTTTATATGCCACTGGAGTCTTGTCAATTGGCAAGATGCCATTTGTTTTTAGCCATTTTCTTCCACCAAAATGAACAATAGTTGATACTCATAAAATTCATCCGAACTGCACGCATAGGCGCATAGCAATTGGAATAGACCAAGAACTAGTAACACTAAAATTCATCCGAACGATTTCCTCGTGGGATAACCACCGCAACGACCACAACCTCCACAAGTGACCGGAAAAACGGCCAGTGGCGCCAGGAAGCAACTCGTTCCGTCCTTCAGTGAAGCACGAAGCATACGTGAACTGCGCAATCGGGCATGACCCAAGCAGAGCAGAGCACGAGTGAATCGATGGACACACCAAGAAGGAAGAGCCATACCCGAACGTGGACGGAGCCGCCGAGCACACATGCCCGACCGAGAGGAACGGAGACGAGGAAGAAGAAGAAGCAGGAGCACCCGGCGCCCGGTGGAGCTGCCGAGGAGAGGGAGAGCACGCCATTCTCGCTGCCCACCACCCGCCTCTCCTCCCCTCTTTTTTATGGACTCGAGCAGCCGTCGTCTTCCACCCTCTAGTTTTTCTTCCTCTGCCCTTTCACTCCTCCGCGTCGTAGTTATCCGAGTATGGACCTACCTACGTGGGCTTAGGCCGGCCCATCGCGGAGCCAGCACGAGACCATTTGCTTCTCCTTGTGTGAACTGAACTCGACTGGCGCCGCGACGGACGGACACCACCAACGTTACCTTCTGTGTGTGGCCAGTGGGGGACGCGTCGCGCGCCATGACGACCGCCACTGCCATCGTCGCCGGCCACGCCATCGCCTTCCGCCGGAGCCTCCACCTCCCGAACCCGCCGGGGAAACCAGGCTCCGCCTCCTTCTCCGTCGCACGCCACCCGCACGCGCACTACGGCCGCCTCGCCACGCCGTCGCCGAGGCCGTGCCGGTCCATCTCCTCCGAGAGCCCCACAGCCGCCGCGGCCGACACCTCCGAGGATGAGGAGGAGCCACCCGTGACGAATGAGGACGACGACGAGGTGCAGGACCCGCTGGCGGAGGTGTGCTACCTGGACCCGGAGGCGGACGCGGAGGGGATCCGGGAGTGGGAGGTGGACTTCTGCTCGCGCCCCATCCTGGACGCCAGGGGCAAGAAGGTGTGGGAGCTGGTGGTCTGCGACGCCACGCTCTCCCTCCAGTTCACCCGCTTCTTCCCCAACACCTCCATCAACAGCGTCACCCTCCGCGACGCGCTCGCCTCCGTCGCCTCCTCCCTCGGCGTGCCGCTCCCGGACCGCGCACGATTCTTCCGCTCGCAGATGCAGACCATCATCTCACGCGCCTGCAACGAGCTCGGGGTCAAGGCCGTGCCCAGCCGCCGCTGCGTCTCCCTGCTGCTCTGGCTCGAGGAGCGCTACGAGACCGTGTACAGCCGGCACCCGGGCTTCCAGCCGGGCACCAAGCCGCTGCTCACGCTCGACAACCCGTTCGCGTCCAACCTGCCGGATAACCTCTTCGGCGACAAGTGGGCATTCGTGCAGCTCCCCTTCTCCGGTCGGTGCTGAATTACTACTGTTGCAGTTCTACTGTCACATTTTATATATCTCTCTGCATCCATATGATCTGAGCATACTAATAAATTAGGCTGCTTATACGCATTGTGAGTGCCCGATGCTTCTTGCTGAATATTGTTGGCCTGTTGATCAGATGTGAGGGAGGAGGTGGAGTTGCTGGAGAGGAGGTACGCCTTTGGGGCGGGGCTCGATTTGGACCTCTTGGGCTTTGAGCTGGACGACACCACGCTAGTCCCTGGAGTTGCCGTCGAATCTTCGCGCGCCCAGCCTCTGGCCGGTAAGTTCCTTATATTGGTTGCTACTGCTGAAGCAAGATTACTGGCCAGCACAATTGTCAATTGTGTATATGTTGATGCTTTGCAGTATTACAATGGTAAACGAGTAACCAATGCGCGGAAAATTCAGTCCTAGGGTAACATATTTTAAGTGCGCAAAGGAATTTCGGTCACCAGTGGTGTGTTGCTTATACAGAGGATTCATTTGTACCATTTCTAGTTGCTAGGAGAATAACTTAGTCTTCTTACACATGAATTTGTCTGTTTACAGAGGTATTATGCACACAAAATTAAGACAGTTGAAGGGAAATGTTTTCCAGCCTCTGCATTATGAGATCCACACTGCCATACATATATTAGACACCAGTCTAACCTGTTATTCATCGCAACAAAAAGGGGCATGCGATTAATGTGCACTAATGCATACTAGTATTAGTCCCAGGTAAGTCTAGTGTGGCATATGACATGACAGTAGGAAGTTGGAAGTTTATAAGTTTGTCTATAGGAAGGATAAATGTAGCTTGCGGGTTAAAGAAATGATGAAGTGGATATCAGCCACTTAGGAAAAGATTTAGCCATCTAGAATGAAATGTTTACCTTATTTTTACTTAGATAAGAGGTGTGGATCATGTGAAATAATGAGAATCATTTCTATGCTTGCAAGCAAGGTTTAATTTGTTTGGCAACAGATTTTCACCGAGTTTTTTGAAACTTCGTAAGTTCTTGCGAACATCGATCTTTCGTATAATTTTGATGAATTTTGACCTAATTTATAAATGGTCTCAAATTAGTTTGAATCTTAATAAGAAATCGAGGTTACAAATAATTTTCTACCCATCAAAATTTCGGAAATTTCTGCGAGATTTTGAACTATGCACACAAGTGGCCAGTTTCCATTTTCTTGTATACAAAGCAGTGCTATAAGGCCAGCAGATTAATTAGGGGTGGGAAGGAGTTGGGAATTATTTTTAAGTCTGATAGTACTAAAACTGTTTTGTGCAAAGCAATTATACCAAAAAATAAAAAGTGTATCCTCATATATGCGCATCCACTCTGCATACCGATGTTAACCAAGGATACAATTTTCACATTTTGCAGCAGATTAAATTTCTGATCACGATGATCAACTGACTGAAACCATTGTGCAATGTCCTTTTTTCCATGTCTGAACTCTGAACGTTTGTGTTTTCCATCCTTGCAGCTTGGATGAATGGATTAGAGATTTGTTCGATGGAGGTTGATACCGGCAGAGCGAACCTAGTCCTATCCGCCGGGGTTTCAACCAGATACGTCTATGCCGGTTACCAAAAGAGCGCCGCGACGACGCAGGAGGCAGAAGCGTGGGAGGCGGCGAAGAAGGCCTGCGGCGGCCTGCACTTCCTGGCCATCCAAGAGAACCTGAACTCCGATAGTTGTGTTGGTTTCTGGCTCCTGCTGGACCTGCCCCCACCGCCCGTATGATCTGGGTAGCATGAGTTTTTGTGACTTCCAGTGCGATCACTGTAGTGTTATATGTAGTGCCAAAATCAGATTTTGCAATACAAAGGTGTATTATTTTAGTTCGTTAATTACTTATTGCTGCACAGAGATGTACTGCTCGAAAAAGAAAAAAAGGCAAGGTCATTATTCAAAGTTCATTGGCCGCTCCTGGTTGTTGTGTTATGGTAGCCTGCGTTATTCGCGGTTAGTCGTGTGAATATGTACACTGGGTAGTCTGGGTGGAATTTCAGTGTTACTTTTTAGATAAAAGGCAAAATGCCCAGCTTTGAATTAACAAAGCTATAGAGTTCACAACGGCACAGACAGCATGCTGGAAAACAGCTTACAAGCAAGAGACGCCTCAAACAAATAGAAGATACAATAAAAGCAGCACAGCAAGAGGCGTCTAAGTTAAGACTACACTAACAAGAACCATGGCAACCGAGGCCCCGACGGGAGCACCACTGGAACACGACGTCGTCTTCATCTCCAGGACGAAACTTGGACCCAGCTTCCGCCATCCTCGCCACCGGAAAGGGACCCCTGTCCCTCGCCCAGGCTCGAAAGGCGCTCCGTACCGTCCAACGGCGAGGAAGCTCCCCGAGAGTAAGTTTGCCGGATCGGAAGAGAGCCACCACGCTGCGGGCGCTCCGCTGAAAGACCACCACCACCAAGCTCTTGATAGCGACATTAGGTTCGAGCTGCCGGACGAAGAAGCCGAGAGGCAGAGACGGCGAGAAAATGGCAGCCACACCACCGCGGCTGAAACGGGACCACCGGAGCTCGAAACACTCGCCACCCAAGCTAGCCACTGTTGCCGAAGAGGGGAACCCTTTCCCCTCTCGCCCAGGCTCGAGGGCGCCGACCCATGGCGAACAGGGGCAACGGGGCGGGGAGGAACCAAGCAGGGCACCCGCCAGTCAACACAGAAGGAGTCGTCGCCGAACACGAAGCCGCCACGGTTCCCTCCACTAGCGCACAGCTCCACCACCACCCCAGCGACGCCGGAACGACTGCACCGCCGAAACCCCACACCAAAAGCACCCCTCGCCTAGGACAACACCATCCCCAGACGATGTCTCCAAGGAAAACACGACGCGCACGGCGTCGACGCCGTCCAATCCCGAAGGATTTTGAGCTTTCGCTCGGGAGGTGGTCGGGGGTGTGAGGGAAGGTCCACAACTGCGCCTCCAAGGAGGAAAGCGGCGCCCTTGGGCGTCGCCGCCGCCGGGCCGGGGCAGCCGGCCAGAAGTTTCCCTCGGACCCGCACCTACAACACCAGCGCACCGCCGCCACGGGCAGCTACGGCCAAGGCCGCCGTGCCACACGGAGGACGGGGAGGAGGGAGCCTGCAAGGTGGGGGAAGGGTCGTACCTGTCAGATCTGAAGTCGGAGTGGGAGAGGAGTGCGCGCCGCGACCACCGTCCGCCGGTGCCTCGTCGCCCGCGCGACCAAGACCTCTGGCCACCAGCACCTGCGACCGGCGCCCGCCGCCCAGGCTCTGTCGCCACACCAGACAGGGCCGCCGCCCCGGAGACCAAAGCCCACCGCGCAGAGCACGGAACGGTGAGATCCTCGCCGCCACCTTCACCGGCGTCCGCACGGGCTTTCCCGGCGTCCTCCTCGGGTGGCGGCGAGGGAGAGGAGAGGAGCTGGGGGATGGCGGCGCGGCAGAACCCTAGTCGCCCCCGAGTCGCCCTCGGGAGGATGACGCGAGGGCCGAGCGTTTTCAAAAAATTCAATTTCAGTGTTACTGATTTAGAAAGCATTAAGTTTGTTTCTGTATCTGTATTCAACATGAAAATGCAAATGCTTCCGAATTCCACCGCACGATGGCAAATGCACCCTTTGGAGTTTCTTGATTCAAATGATTTTCGGAGGATGCGTATCTCTAGTTTTTTTCCGTGAATTCCTTTGTGCTCCATTTTGGAGGAAATTTTCATCCACTCAAAGCTCTTGCCATACTTTCTTTGTTTTTCTCTGTGGTATGTTAAGCACTCATTGGTGTTAATCCTACATATTTCTAGAGAAAATGATGACCCTTTTTTTCTATCCTTCGTTTTATTCCTTAACACACTGGTGGGAACGAAAATAAGCTCTTGTAAAGTGAAGGGGATGGAAAATGAGGAAGGCGTTTTGGCTCCCGGGAGCACATGCTCCCGGTATGTTCAAAAAAATTGAACAAATTGAAAAGTTTTCAAAAAATCCGAAAAAAATCATGCACGTACCTGACGATGTCACGCACGACTGTGTCCTCATATTCTGACAGAATTTTGTCATTTTTGCACAGGGCGCATACGATGTCGTTTCGGTGCGAAATTTGACACGGTCGTGCGTGACATCGTCAGGTACGTGCATGATTTTTTTCGGATTTTTTTTGAAAAGTTTTCAATTTGTTCAATTTTTTGAACATACCGGGAGCATGTGCTCCCGGGAGCCAAATTGAATTTCTGATGGAAAATACACTAGTAATGTGCGTCACAATTCGAATTTCACTCCTCGTGGGCCGTGGCTGATATGGGCAATGTGAACACACGTAGGTCTCAAGTGCGTTGTTTTGGAGCTCGGCCTTCATGTTGCCACTTATTTGAAAAATTAAATATGGCATTTGTAAGTTTAAGAAATAAATCTTAGATGTAGATAATGATGAACTCTACTAGTGTTCAAAAATAAATACGAAATAATTTATATTCTAGGCTGAGAAAAAAGACAAAAGTTTGGATCTGTCTGCGGTGAACTGAGCCCATTTTTAAAAATTTGAACTTTTGTTAGATTTGTTATTCTTGTGTAGCCTAGAATATAGTTTATTTGTGCATTGCCTTTTTGCACAATGGTGGAGTTTGACATTATCTACATCTAAAACTTATGTTCACAATTTTATGAAACTTTAAAATGGAGATTTTGATTTTTTTTTTTAAATCGGGCTCCATGGAGCCCGTGCTCTCTTCGGACTTTTCGGTAGCTCTCGCATTATTCTCCTGATAATATGTCCATATGGTCCCATGACAGCTCCCCTGATGCTTTACTGTCACTAGCTTGCCTGAAGTGTTGCAAAAGTAGTTTTAAATATCAGCAGGTTAGCTGCTAAATTCATTGATAGGTATAAAACTTTAGAAAGCTTCAAGTGTGCAAAGGGTGGAAAATGAAGCAAAGGCGAGGCAAAAACCAAAACGCCTAATAAAAAGGAGAGAAGATTGATTTGCTCCTGTATTCGGACAATAAGAGACTCGATTGAGATCTCCATTGATTAAAAACCATTCAATTTATTTCCTTCCATATCTCCCAACATCCAAACATGCCGAAGGATTGGCTTCCCTACTGAGTTGCTGGCGGGAGAGGATTATCAAAAAAGGTTGAGCCAATCAGTGAGCGAAGTAATATTCTGCCAAGTGTCCGGCTCGAAGATGGGGTTAGCTGATCGCCCGAGTGAATCACAATATGGGACCAAACCATATTAGACCAAGGGTATTCTAGTATAACTGTATAAGGTGAAAGGGTGTCTCGAGATTGCGATAGCAAAACCGGCAGAAGTTGCTAGCCGGCCTCTTCGTTGGAGGACACCAGGCGTGAGGATGCGATCAAGAGCATCCGGCTAAACGAAAATTTGCACTTCTCAGGTGCCCAACATTTCCATATGGTAGGGTCAAGCCGACAAATTAAAGAAGATACGCTGAATGGGCCATGCATTCTCGAGACAAGGAAAACCGCCATCAGATCAAATCTTGCTGCGCTCCAAGAAGATTGACCTCATCAAGATTTGTGAGTGTCGGAAGCATGTTTTTTCTCGAAGCCATTTCCGAAGTTAAGCAGCCCTCTTTCATTAGCCTCTTTCATTAGCATCACAAACTGGTTGATTTTTTTGCAAGAAGTTTTGAAAAGACTTGGTGCAGTCTCATTAGGAATTTTTCGACCTAGCCAACGGTCATTCCTGAAATTTGTCGTGCCCCAATCGCCCAAGGCTACTCCAGTGGACATCGCAATAACCTCACGGTCTGTGGACCTACAAGTCCGCCATCTTAGTCGTTTCTGTTTACTACTACGGTGATTCCAAGTTCTCCAAAGCCATCTTAGCCGTAGGTTACATCCAAAAAAATCAGATCTTGAACACCAAGCCCACCAAGATGCTTGGGACGACAAACCTTTGCCCATTGGACTTGGCAGTGTCCACCATTGCAAAACCCTTCACCTCGCCAAGCAGGAAGGTGATGAACTGACATCATGTACATTAGTCAAGAGCACAATACAACTTTGAGAAACAGAAAACATCCTCCCTTATTCACGAGGGGCCGATGCAAGCTTTGGGTCAATCTTGTCTAGAAAGATGCGGCCTTACAAAGCCTGTTGGGAACCCCAAGAGGAAGGTTGTGAAGCAGCTAGTAGTAAGTTTTCCCTTGATTGCAAAACCAAGGTTATCGAACCAGTAGGACTTGGAGAAGGTTCTAGCTTGGTGTCACTCCACTCCGACGCAACAGCTTTGTGACGTGGACCTGCGCATACACAAACAAACTACTTTGCCCCAATAAAACAGGAAGATTGTCAATCCCCCTTGCTTGCTGAAAATAAAGGATTAAACGTATGGTGGAAAATATGATTAAAGTGAGAATGGTGCAGCGAGCAAATGATGAAAAAAAGTTAAGCAAACAGTTGTAAACAATATGGGGAAATTGGACCGGGGTCCACAGTTCACTAGTGGTGTCTCTCCGAAAGATAAATAACATGTTGGTGAACAAATTACAGCTAGTCAATTGACAAATGGTGGGGGGATGACAAAATATAGTTCAGTGTAATATTTAATTGGGCAATACGTCAAAATATATAGACCGCTTGCTAGTTGCATCTATGACTAATAATCCACTTCGGGATCGCTATCCAGTGTCACCCGAAAGTATTAAGTTGCAAACAACAGATAATTGCAATAAGCAAAGTGCGTAAACTAAGCAGTAAATACAACCGTAGTAGTAAACACCGTTGTTTTATCCCTAGTAGCAACAACACAAATGGTCTCAGTCATTTCTGTCAACTTGAGCCCAGACACATGAAAGAATGATCTACTATCAAGCATAAATACTCCCTCTTGGAGATGCAAACAACTACTTGGACAATGTAACCACAAGCACCGGAGAGCATGCAAGATCATAAATAAAACATAACATAGATAGCTAAACAAAGATGCTCATAATTTCACAATTCATCGGATCCTAGCAAACACAACATGTAGCATTACATAAAGATGATCTTTATCATGTTAGGCAGCTCACAAGATCTAAACATGAAGGCATTAAGTGGAGAGACTACCATCTAGCTACTGCCATGAACCTGTAGTCCATGGATGAACTACTCATGCATCACTCTAGAGGCTGGCATGGTGATGTAGAAGCCCTCCGGTGATGATCTTGAAGGGGATCGTATGCAGAAAACAAAAAAATTCCTAACAACGATAACCGAAATAGCCAAGATCTATTACTATGCAGATATAAAGTAACATAGGGAATCGGTATTCATGAAGACCGAAAGCGTTACGTTCGTGAGAACGTTGACAATGAAGATGGCGGCGCTGACCTCAAGGTCGTGTAGTCGTACCGGCGACAAGTGCCGCAAGTGCAGCACCTCGTAGCTCTACACACGTACTGTGCAGACGACGACTCCCGGACTCCGGTCCAGTGAAGCAGCGGAAGTAGGAGACTTGGACCGAAGAACCGACGGCACGACGGTGTGCGTATGGTGGAGAAAACCTCTACCCGTGCGCAGCTCCAATATTACGGAACCACGTTCGAGGGAGAGAGAGAGAAAACTTGGTGATTTTCAAAGGCAAATGGGCACCTCTATATATGGTGGAGGAGGGCTGCCACCCTCGGCGGCCGAGCGGCGTGGGACTAAACCCCACACCAGCCCGCACCTATATGGTGCGCCGGCCCCCCTAGTGGGCCCCATGCGGCTGGCCCACTAGGAACGGCTGGTCCTCCCCTCTTTGGGGTGCGCCTCCCCTCCCGGGTGAGGCCCATTTAAGGTGGCTTGCCCTTTTAAATAAAAATAAAAATATATTTAATTATTAGTTACTTTAATTTAATAATAAATACATATTATCTAATTTATTCTTGCTCCGAAACTCATTTCGTAGCCCTCCGATCTCCATCGGATAGGTTCCGGGATGATTCCGGTTCTCTTCTCTATTTTTCTCTTCGGTGTCAAATCAAACATAACCGTCGTCTACCCTTAAGTGTGCCACCCTACGGTTCGGGATCACTGCAGACATGATCGAGACTCTTCTCCGATCAATGACCAACAACGGGGTCTAGAAACCCATGATGGTCCTTGTGCGTCCACGATTATCTTTGTCGCTTGAAACTTAAACGTTGAGTCCCACTCCCTTTGCCATGCGATACTTAGTTTGTCCGAGATTCGATCTCCGGTATCTCCATATGATGTTACATCCTCGTTACCTAGTCACATGCTTGCAAGCTCAATTGATGCAATCTCACCGAGTGGGCCTAGAGTGTCTATCCTGCTATGCGGATTGGCAAATCCCGCTCTTGATGCATACACCTCAACCTATTCCTTCGGAAACCCGATAGACACCTTTATGGCCACCCTGTTTATGGTGTGACGGTTGATGCAGTCAAAGCAACCTCCGGAGATAGAGATTAAATATGATCTCACGGTCGAAGGTTTGGGAAATACGTTCTCCTATATATTGGGTGTGTGTCCATCACATCATTCATCTAACAATATGACTCCATTATCAATTGACACGAATGTCCATGATCAGGAAACCTTGATCATCCGTTGATCTCAATGGACTAGCAGAGGCTACTAGGGACCTGGTTTGTTTACATACCACACGTGTATTAATGTTTCCGCTCAATACAGTTAGCATGGTATAAAACATGTTATGAACATTTGAGATATGGTAAATAAAACATATTTATTAATTGCCTCTAGGGCATATCACCTTCAGATCTACCCTCCGGCAGAGTGCTGGGATGAGCTCCAGAACCCTCTCGAACTAGGGTTGACGACGACGGCGACGGAACTTTTCATGGAATTGTGTTCGGGTGTCTAGGGTATTCCCGTGAAGAGGTATTTATGAACGAAAGGGCGACGCGAGGCGGTGGCCGAGGCGGCCAGACGCCACCCCGGCGCGGCCAGAGGTGGGGCCGCGCCCTGGGGGCGTCTGGGCCCCCTGGGTTGCCTCCCTGGCTGCCCTTTGGACTTCGTGTTCGTGTCTTCGTAAAACTGTGCTCCGTGGATTTTCGTCCAATTCCGAGAATATTTCTTTAAGAGTTTTTTGGAACAAAATGACAGCAGAAAACGGGAACTGGTACTGTGGCATCTTGTTAATAGGTTTGTCCCAGAAAATGCACAAAAAATGCTATATAAGTGTAAATAAAACATGTGACATTAGTATAAAACAAGCATGGAACATAAAAAAAAATATAGATACATTTTAGACGTATCATAGAACAAACTGGAGATCGGCCTTCGTGAGAGATTAGGGAAGCGACATCCCATGATACTTTAAGGGCCAGGTTTTTGTTAGAATGCCCAACATGTGCAAGATGTGCTCTAAATTCACACCTTGACAGCAGGTAGGCACCAGCAATCTTTTGTCCAAATTCGAAACTAACCCGGAGATTTTGCGGAAGGACGTGAGAGCTGATCTCAAGAATGAAGCGTCACATCGAATGGGACTGATGAATAGGTGACACCATCTGCATATAATGAGATCTTGATCACAGTACGACCACCTGGGAGGCGAGAGAGAATACCATCCTTGGTCACCATGTGAAGAAGGCGTAGTGGGTCCATAACAAGGATAAATAAGAAGGGGGATAGAGGATCCCCCGGAGAGCGTTGGCGGTCGATGCACTGTAAAATAACCCTTTTTTTATCTTGGTCCACCCAGATTCAAAACCTGGTGGACTAGGACTGTTTTTTAGAATCACCCACTCTTTTTTGTCAAAAATTGCAGGTAGGTTTTGTAGGGTTACGTGCAGGAATTGAAAAATCTGCCGTCTTACATAACCGCACCAAGATCTACTATGAAGATCAGCAACACCCCATAATGATGAATCTAGAACGTACAAACATTGTTGCGGAAAATCTTGTGTTTGTCGTTAACGTTGTCGGTGCAGTTTGAATAAGATTCTCACGTCCACGTCGGGAGGTGAGAACGTTGCCAATTCCCCCGTGAGAATCGCTTGCATAATCGCTCTTCTAATATCCATGCATCCACTGAGCCAATCCATCAGCGCTCCGCCGTCTGTTGTTTCGGCGCAAACAAAGAGAGACAACATTTCGGCGTAATATATGTGGTAAATCTAATCAAATAGATTATATTTATATGAGACTAGAGAATTATTTCTCAACACTCGAGATGTAGAGAGAATAGAGAGCCTCGTGGGCAATTGGTGTGTCTCTCCCATTGGGGAGGGAGTATATATAGTGGGATCAAGGGGTAAGGGGGCTTAGGGTGTGTTTGGTTCAACTTTTCCAACCTGCTTCCTGGCAAAATAAGCTGAACGCTAACCAAACAAAAATTTTACCACCGCGGATTTTTCAACGCACCTGATTCTCGTAGTACAAATTCGGCAGCAGCCCAGACCCTGCTTCCATCGCGTTGAGTCTAACGAAGTTGGTGAAAATAACACACCATGCCACCCGTAAGTGCCGTACCGGTTCGATTCTTTTCTATTTTCCACGCGCTACTCTGCATCGAGCGAACACATGCGAGTAGGTTCCGAGCGCCGCCCTGCTCTCGCTGACCTTCCAGCGGAGCGCCGACCCTCCCGGCAGGTCGCAGCACATCCCCGCGGGCGCCCCACCTCCAGAACTTCCTCCAAGCACCCGCGTGTCCCGGCCTGCCCCATTCCTCCATTCGGCTGTGAGCACCGCCCGCCTTCGATTGGCCCTCTAGGTGGCGCACGCGTCCCTCCCGGAGCTCCTCCGTGCTCGTGCCACGAGAAGAATAGAGCGTGGCCGGAGAGGACGGCCGCCCGAGGGTTCTTCTTCTACGCCACCTCTCGCGCGACCCTGCTATTGCCGCGGCGGAGGACCAGCAGAAGGCGAAGTGGGTGCGCTAGCTGTTCCTCGTACCGAGAACACGAGCTGCTCTACCCGGCCGCCGGTCGGAAGAACGCTCGCGCCGAGGTGTTGGCCGCATAGCGCGTGCATGGGTGGCCTCCGGCGTACGTGCGTGCCTAGTGCAGCAATGGAGTGGATGGCATGGTGTACGTGCTGTTGCTTGAAGCTGTTGCTGGAACTAGTTTGATCGGCTAGTACTAGCTAGCTTGCTAGATTGTCTAGAGATGTTTCGGGGTGGCTCTAATAATCTCCGGTGAGGTTCGACGAGGTTTCATCAGGGGCCGGCCAACTCCGGCGACTGCCCGACGATAACCAAGGTGGCCGGAGGCGGTCCGACATGACTTCGTCGAGGTACGGCGTGTCTTTGCCGATCTCCGACAAGGTGTTCCGATGGCGGTGGGGTTCCAATCGGCAGAGCTCCGGCAAGGTGCTCCGGCGTGGTTGTTCGGCGAGGCACGGAGGTCCGGCGAGGAGTCGCGAATTCCGGTGAGGTTCTGACCAACTCCGGCGATACTCCGGCTGATGGCGCTCACAGGGTGTTACAGATGATTCGCACAAAATCCATAGTTTCACCGTTGGTCTAGCCAAAGAACTTTCAGCTTTACCACAGTTCTTACCTCACAGCAGGTTTTTCACAGCTCACAGTTCACAGCAGGTTTTCTGAAATCTACAGCTGAACCAAACACATCCTTAGTCCTCCTCTTTGCCCAATGCGGATTGTACTCTTAGAGTCTTAGTCCAACTATATAGCAAGAAGCAAACGTGAGGAAAAGGGTTAAACGAGCAATTAACTGCAGCCCGTCTGTTGGTTGGTCTTTGAGAGTGAAGCAGCCCAAGAAGTGGCCATTTAGAGCATCTCTAACAGAGCCCTCAAACCGCGGAACCTTAAAACCATTATAAGGTTCGCGAACGTCGCATTTTTGCGCGAAAACAACGCGCGCCATAGCAGTACCCGTAAACAGATCCTCAAAAGAGAATATTCTGTTTTGAGGATCTGTTTACGGGTGATAACCCCCAAGAGCAGGGGATCACTGTAGCACCTCTCAATGTGGAAGTAAGGTATCGATCCGCAGGAGCAAGAAGGAAAAGTTATCTATTCCCTACAACTAAAGTGTCACAAGTTTTAGTTGATTATGCCCTAAACAAGTTTAAAGAACAAGGTGGTTGATTTAATTGATGGAAGCTTAATGTAACAAAACAAGAATGTAAAAGTGTCCCAATCCTCTTCAATGCAAGAGGACAAGACAAATGTTTTCTCTTATTGGAACAATGGACATGGGTTCATAGGTTCACTTAATCCTCTCTCTCTCTCATCTACGGTGATTATCATGTTATAGATAAAGTACACACAATTGTCATGTTTTAATGGTAGCTTTTATGACGGCTATATGTCCTAAAACACATAGTTGAAAGAAGTACTCATTTGTGTTGCTAGGTCACCCTCGTAAGGCTAGCGTGGTTACTGTCACTCCCACATCATACTCTTCCTTTTTACCCCCAGATAAAGGATGTTGGGCTGTATTTCACATGTCACTCAATACATATGCCGTGTCACATCGGCCATCCCGTACCTACATACATCATACTTCATAATGGACAATATTCTAAACACTAGTGTAATGATTCATAATTCGTGTGCATGACCACATCTCTCTCATCTATCCACACTTGGTGGTGTCAATCACCTCATGACAAGGATAAATAAGGCATTATGCATAAATCAAACCATCACATGCATCATAGAATATCTCCAAAGTATGACAAATCATAAAAGCTCCAACACAACGGTAAATGTATAACAAATCATCTCATACCACAATATCCACCAAAAGAATTACATAGATAGATCCATACTTATGCAAGGCACATCATATGGACTCCAACAATGATCATACATAGAGAGATTAGATCAAGTTACCACCACAAACCCAAGGTCCAGGGGGTGGACTACTCCCCTTCATCATGGAGACGGTGGAGAAGTCGTTGGAGAAGATGGAGACCACCCCGGCAGCGCCCCGCCGGAGTTTTCCCCCTCCAATCTGCAGCTCCAGGTCTCTGTTTCGTGGTTTCTGTGTTTCGGCGGCGCTCCTTCCAGAGAACGTCGGGGGACTATTTTTATAGGCGGTTTTAGGTCGAAACGGAGTCGGTGGAGGAAAGATCAACGGCAACGGAGCTCCGAGGCCCAAAAGGAGGGGTCCCACGCGGCCAGGTACATGGGCCGCGTGGGCCCACCTAATTTGGCCCTCGGGTCTCCGCTTGTTTGCTTCCTTCGCCCCCAAGTCTTCTTCCTTCCAAATATTGACGCCCGTAAATTTGCAGGTCATTTGGACGTCGTTTGGGTCCCTGAAACATTAAAATAAAGAAATAGGGTTTTCTGCCTGCGCAGGGTTAATTCCATAAAAATAGGAAATAAATATAATATTCCCAAAAATCATTATAAAACATTCATATAACCCTTATATGATGCAAATATGATTGGAATACAAGTAATATAGTGCAAAGTTCATGTATGCATTTTACATGCATCAACGGGTACTGCTATGGCGCGCGTCGTTTCGCGAACCTTTAAACCACACAGTTTTCATCATTTCACCAAAGATGATCCATTTGACAATAAAAATTATTATGTAGCTCAACCAATAATCCATATATTTACAATAAAATGTCGACTCAACAATAATCCAATACAAGAATAGTGCCGAATGGAAACAATTGTTTCAATCATACATGAATAAAATGAAATCAAATGAAAAATGATGATCCATGAAGAAAATAGTAGACAAATTACTGCCCGTGCAACTGCCATGTGTGCTCAACGAGGTCTAGTTGCAGCTGCTTGTGTGTGTCCTCATTCTCAATCTCCCTGTACGTCTGAAGAAATGCTTCTACGCAATCAGGGTTTCTAGCTGGCTTCACACGGCTACCAACACTGTCATACGGCAAATCCAAGTTCAAACCCCTTTCATCCTCAATGATCATGTTGTGAAGAATCACACAACATGTCATGATGTTTTTAAGATTATTCTTATCCCAAAAACGGGCAGGTCCTCGAACAATGGCAAACCTAGATTGCAAAACACCAAATGCTTTCTCTATGTCCTTTCGGCACGCCTCTTGTGCCCTTGCAAATTCAACTTCCTTTTTTCCTTTTGGTTTGGAGATGGTCTTCACAAATGTAGACCAAGTAGGATAAATACCATCCGCAAGATAGTAGCCCTTTGTGTAATCATGTCCATTAACAGTGTAGTTGCAAGCCGGAGCATCACCTTCTGCTAGCCTACGAAGTAGATGGGACCTCTGTAAAATGTTGATGTCATTGAGCGTGCCCGGCAAACCGAAGAAGCAATGCCAAATCCATAAATCCTCGGATGCAACGGCCTCTAGCACAATTGTTGCATCACCTCCCTTTCCATAGTACTGCCCGTGCCAAGCCTTGGGACAATTTTTCCAAGTCCAATGCATACAATCTATGCTACCTAGCATGCCCGACCAACCTCGCTTCTCATTTGCCGCCATCAACCTCATCGTATCTTCTTCGTTTGGTGCTTGAAGATAGACTTTGCCGAAAACCCGAATGATCACTTTGGCAAATCTTCGAACCGACTCGATCGTAGTATCCTCACCAATGCGAAGATACTCGTCGGCGTAGTCAGCTGGAATGCCATATGCAATCACTCTCATTGCGGCCGAGATCTTTTGATACACCACTAAATCCTATCAAACCCGCAGCATTCCGTCGACGGGTAAAATAACAGCAATTTGCCTCGCAAACTTGAACTATCTTCACAAAAAGAGAACGACACATTCGGTACCTTCTCCAGAAGATGTGAGCCGGATACGTCGGGTTTTCGTCGAAATAGTCTCGCATGAGCAGCTGGTTGCCGCAGAAGCGGTTCCGAGGGATGCAGAGGCGGCCAGCTTTGGAACCTTGCCGCGTCCTTCTATACCGGTCCTCGAACTCCTTGATGGCGAGGGCCGGAACCGCCATCTGCGTCCGGCGACTCTCGAACAAGGCCTCTACGTCCGAGTCATCGGAGGAGGAAGAATCGGAGAGCAAAAACTCGGCGCACGGGGTCAAATCCATCTGAAATGCATACCAGACCTCAAGTTACGCCTAGAAGCGACGAAAAAAAAGAGTTAATTTGATCGGAAAATGGAGTACCGGCAGATCTGACGCGGCGGCGGCGATTCCCTCGACGGGATGCGCTGTTCCCTCGGCGCGGCGACTCCAAAAGGGCTGGAGAGGTAGATCGGGAGGCGGGGCTACTCTACTGGGGCGCGGCGCCGGCAGAGGCGGCGGGGGTGGGCCTAAATCGAAGGCGGCGGGACGGGCGGCGGAGGCGGCGGCGAGATGGGGGAGGAAGACGGGTACGGGCCAGCTGAAATGTCCCTCCCGCCAAGCGCTATTGCAATATACAGGGGCCCGGCGGTTCGTGGGCGAAACCTGTGCATTCGCAGTTCCGCGGGCCGATCTCACGGGCGCCCTCAAACTTTTTTATGGGCCCGCGCCTTTTAAGGTTGCTGCTATTTTCGTTTTTAAGGTTCCGAAACCGTCTTTCGCGGTTATTTTACGGTTCCGCGGCGTTTGAGAGCTCTGTTAGAGATGCTCTTAGGGCACCTCCAACGGCCTGGCGCAAACGGACCAGCCCAGTCCTCTTTTGTCCGAACGGACAGAGGAGGTGCTCCAACGGGCTGGCGCAAAGGGACCTGATGGGGGGATAATAACCCGGTAGGCTCATGAAGAGGGAAGCGTGACCCGCCAGGCAGGAGGCCCAGCCAGGCCAGCTAACCGTCAGCATGGGCCGGTTATGTCGCTGGGCCAGTAGCTTTGGCGGTAACCCGGTTCAGGAAGGAAAGGTTCTAGAAGACCAGAGGCGGTTCAGGACTTGGAGGACACGAAGGCCAGAAGAGCTAGAGTAGGACTCCGAGTCTGGGTAGAGCCCGGATTCATCTTGTAAAGCGCCAGGAGACCCGGTCGTCTATATAAACCGGTCACTGAGCCCTAGTTAGAGAGGACCTTTACAATCCAAGCTTAGGCGAGAGAATCATAGAGAGAAACCTACGCTACCAAGCGAACCTTGTAACCTAGATCGAGATCCAGCTCTGTTGTTGACGAGGTTATACCCTTCGGGTCCCCTATTATTGGTATACCTGGTGCAGCCCAAACGAAGGCCCACCTGGTGGCCCAGCAATTACTTCAAGCACAAGTCAAGGACTCCAAGACGTAGTCTACTAGGACTCTTGTAAACCCTAACTGGCTCCCTATATAAAGCCAGGCAGGGGCACCCGCATAGCCAGATCAATACTAGATCCACAACTCGCATAGGCATAACGAGACCACGTCTCACCATATCGCCATTACGGCCACCATGTAACCTCATATATCATCATAATCAGACAAGCAGGAGTAGGTCTTTACCTCACAATGAGGGGCCGAACCTGGGTAAATCCTTGCTTGTCAGCCGTCCGATACTACCAGCGCGCACATCTTCTCCCTCAAAATCTACCTGGGGTACTCGACCCTGGGATTGCCGTGGGCGTACCACGCCAATTGGCGCCGTCTGTGGGAAGAACGCGTGCTGGATCGCGGTTTCGGCGGCTCCATCATATTCATCGGCAAATCTCCATCGACAAAAGCGACCAAATCGCATCTAGCGGCGGCGTTCCGTACATAGCAGATCCAATCTACATCACATCGCGATCAAATTCATCGGGTGACAGCGGTGTTCCGTACGCAAAATCGACGACCCAATCTACATCAACAACTACGGCTGCGGCAGCGCAGAGCTATGCACGATCCAGTTTCTTTGGCCGACGACGGATGAATCAATCAAGCATATCGAGAGCCGCATCTATGGCGACTGCGACGCATCTCGTCAAAAACCAATCTACGTCATGTGGATCCAAAAGCTGACCCTGGCAGGAAAAGTGCACGACTGCATATGACCATCGCCGGCAGTTTCTTTATTCAATCTCTCTCTTATTGATTATTCATCTAATTTCTTTGTCACTAATCACATGTATTAAGGATCACATGCATGGATTACGCGGCCAGAACGCTAATCACGTCTACATGCATCCACGAGGAACTGAAGCAGCACAAGACAATTGAATCCAGATGGTACAATCTGAGGTTTACGTCTCGCACACGGCGGCGATCTGTGCCGATCTAATCTCGTCAGCTAAGCGGATGGCCAAAGTACTACTTCGACTCCTCACCGATCGAGAAAAGGATAAAGAGAGGGAAAAGCAAACCGAGTGCTACACTTCAACTTGCTCGCACGGATCAGTCCATGTGCAATCGTGCACGCGGGATCAAGGAGGCAAAATCTTTATCTTTACCTAATAATAAAAGCGCTAAGGCTTCCGCGGTTTGGTGTGTCGTTAGATTGGATTTGCCTATAAAGTTACGAATAATTACCCACCTATGCCACCCATAAGTTAAAAAAAAGGTTTTGTTTCGTATGTCAAATCCTTCCCATCGTATGCTTGGTGGCTGGTCGGTCGAGTATCCGATGCCGATGGTGCAGCCAGGCTGCAGGAGAGTCCGGCTCGAACCCGATGGAGACTGTCCTCAAATAACTAACCATCGTATGCTCCAGAATCGATTTCTGTATGATTGCTCCGTTTAATTTCTTGCCTCCTCGGCCCTCGCCCAGGAAAATCAACCCACATATAGCTCCTCTCTTCCGCGCGTGGCTCCCACGATCGATCGCACAAAGTCGCCGGGTTCGCTCGCCACTGAAGCTCGAAACCGAGCTTTCCGACGGATCATCTCTACACAGCCTGCTACGCATAAACAGCAGCACATGAGCACAAGCAGTAGCGCCGAGTAGAGCAGCTGAGTCGCCGCTGGCCGGAGTTGCCGCCTCGACGGAGCGGCCGCCTGCCGAAGTCCCGGTCACGCGCGGCTCACCCGTGCGGGCTGCGCGGTCTGCAGGTTGTGCATCCCTCAGCTAGCTGACGGGACGATAGCCGCTATTTGTGATTTTTCTTCACGGATTTCACTTTGTCGATGGATTTATCCCATGGACTTTTTCCTGTTTCCTGGATGAGGATGGATACTAGCGCTGCCCAGGTGCGCCTCCGCGTCCTCCCTGCTACCGGCAGCAGAAGCACCCGATGCCGCGCCGCCGCCGGGCTCCCATGTGCTGCAGCCCCGGTCGCAACTCCTCTTCCTGAGCAGCTCATCAATCCCTGGTTGTATTTCGCAAAAAAAAAATCCCTGGCTGTATAGACCCGCAGATGAGTTTCCTTGCACAAAGATAAATTTATTCTCTCCTGTCTGCTCTGTTTTGTAATTTTTTAATTTCGTGCTCCGGTCTAAACAGTGAAATTGATCAAATATATTGATCTTCTAACATTGTCAGGTTATATGAATTGCATTGGAATGAATTGAATCTAAATTGAATGTATAAAAATCGGTAAAAGAAGTATTTGTTTCTCGACAAAAGTTGCTCTTTAGAGAAGAGACTGTTTGTAGGGTAAATTTCTTCTTCAATCCGTTGAGTAATCCATGTTTTGTCATCTACTTTCAATCCGTGGAATAATCCATATCTTATATGGTCGGACAAATTTTCCTTACTATCGAGAATTTAAATAAATGGGTGTACATATATGTACACCATGCCAGACCTCATAAGTTTGGTCGCCACAATTCTTGATTTCAAACCATTTGTCGATGCCAATTATTTTTTTCCCGTTACAACGCACGGGCATTTTTGCTAGTCAAAGAAAAAGCAAGCAACATGCATGAATTTAGCGGCCGGTGTGCCGATCACTCGCATGAATTTACCGGCGAGAGTACTAATCAAGCAATCTCAGTCTACGTACATGCAATCAAGGCAAAACATTACGTGAAGACCCTCCAACCTGTACAGGACTACCGAAAAAACAATCAGGTGCTATCTTTCCATTAGATTAATTTGCACAGATTAATTCTTTCAAGAATATTTTATTTCTGGTTTGCGTTGCCGTATCCGCAGATCGCCAGATAAATCCACAGTAGAGACCAGCATTGAAGGCACAACGCCTTGGCTTCCGCCGTGCATACCCGACGGCTCGGCAAATCGGAAGTGCAATCGACAACCACGACCGCAATCAGTATTGGCGAACACATGCGTCACACGGCGCATTGGATTTGGCCGTGCGCACACAATGGACCGGCGAGTCGACAAATCGGAAGTGCGACCGATAGCCTCTACAACAACAAAGCATCGACATCGACATCAACCACACCCCTACAGCGGGCAAACCTCGACTCCCACAACTTCATCAACCAACACGGCAGTTCCAGCACACAAAGCCCGCTCCCTATAAAGGCACTATGTACCCTCGGGGGCTGGCACTCGAAATGAAAAATGGCATCATATTTGACTGCGCGCACCCGACAAACCGGCGACTCGAGAAGACGGCAGCGGTCAGCGTCCGCTGCCAGCACATCGGCTAAAATCATCACCGACCCGACGGACCATCGACTTCGTCCGACAATCACAATCGCCATCGACCCGCCGAGGTCAACTTCGACTACTTGACAATCGCATACTCTGCGACGAGATCGTCACAGCGTTCACAACTCGACATCAACAACGACATCAGCGTCGACTGCACATACCTGACAGACCGGCGACGCAGGTCGGCGACGACGCTGCACATATCATTGGCAGCTCGCCAACGTCTACACATATACATGGCGCTCCTGACACTCGGGGCTGGCGCTTCGACATCGAAAACAAATGGCAACTTCACCGCGGCACCCGACAGGCGACTCGGGCGCCTTCTTCGACTCACTTCGCCGTCTTCGGACTGCCGCGTCGACACCCTACGCCTTCATCGACTCCGCCTCCAACACTCGGGGGCTGGCGGCCTCGCCTTCATCGACTCCGCCTCCGACGCTCGGGGGCTGGCGCTTCATCATCAACGACAAACAACATATTCGTCGCTCCACACGATAAGGCGACTCCAGCATCTTCAACAACTCCGCCGCGTCGACTCTGGTCCGCCGCGTCGAGTCCCTCAGTCGCAAAATTCCGCCGCGTCGACGCTGGTCCGCCGCGTCGAGTCCCTCAGTCGCAAAATTCCGCCGCGTCAACACTGGTCCGCCGCGTCGAGTCCCTCAGTCGCAAAACTCCGCCGCGTCGACTCCGGTCCGCCGCGTCGACTCCCTTCGTCGCACAACTCCGCCGTGTCGACTCTGGTCCGCCGCGTCGATTTCTTCCGACTAAACACTGCAAGACGTGGCCACACCCGATGCTCGGAGGCTGCACTGCAAAGGACGTAGCAAATTCACCTTGGCCGCACCTGATACTTTATCGGGTGTCGCGCCGCACAAGCCCAAACTTCGCAAAACCTTGGCAGCACTCGGACACTCGGGGCTGCGCCGCACAGGTCCCAACTCGCAAAGCCTTGGCCGCACTCGAACACTCGGGGCTGCGCCGCACAGGTCCCAACTCGCAAAGCCTTGGCCGCACCCGAAGACTCGGGGCTGCGCCGTGCAGGTTAGCTACCTGAAAAAGCCTCAGCCGCACTCGACAATCAGGAGGGCACTCGCCATTGGCTCGAGTGCTGCGCCCCGGCAAATATCTACGCCAGCAGACGCAAAGATTGGAGCACCCACAAAATACCCGACAACAGCAAAATGAAGGCAAATTGAGCCTACGCCCAACTACAAATAGTTGCACCTAGCCTCGGGGGCCACTCCCATCGGGAGTGCTGCCGCGCACCCGATAGACATTACGAGCAAAATCAATCAATCGCTACACACAAGAGCAGTCGAACGACCATTCGACAGAGCTACTTAGCCTCATACATATTTCATCCACAAATCCCCGAGATTGCGTCCGCCGCATGTATAACTCGGATGCTGCACGCACGGTGCAAAGGTAAGACCCGCCGATCCGTCGAGCTGGGCCGGGACCCGCTCCTACAGCGTTTGACCTGCAACTTTCCGTGTCAACAGACATGAAGAAAATCCTGACGGACGCGTTAGGTCGCAAAGTTATGCTGCAGGTCGGCTTAGTAAGACCTCCGCGGCCTGAGTCGAACCTGACCAGCTTGTTCCGGGTTCGAGTCCGGGGACTCGAGCTTGATGTAGGCTCGTAAGGTTTTGCCCAAAAGTGCAGTTAACTGGTCCCGATCCGTCGAGCGTACCAGGCCTACTATGCCATAATCCCTAGGCAAAATAAACAAAGCATTGGTCGACGTGTTTTCCGACTGAGCATGCACAATCGAGACAATCTCGAATCAAAAATACATAGCAAAGTTCATGCAAAACATCAATCGACGTATTACCGACTCCGCAAAGCACAATCGAGACAATCTCGACTCAAAATTAAATAGCAAAATGATCAAAGAATCAGACAGTAACATACACCTGCAGATGAGTCCCTGCCCGATTCTTCGAATCGACCAGGCACTCGGGGGCTACTCCCATCGGGAGCGCTGCCGCGCACCCGATGAATTACCAAGTCAAAAGTACCAGAAAACGCAGCAACAGCGTGAAGACTAAGCCCAAGTTGAGAACATCCTTAGACAACTCAGATTTCATTAATTACTCCCATCGGGAGCGCATTCGCCATTGGCTCGAGTGCGTCGGATTTTTCAAAGTCAGGTTCTCTACAGGCTGCACTGGATTTTTCAAAGTCGGGTTCTCTACAGCCCGCACTGGATTTCTCAAAGTCGGTCTCTCTATAGATCGCATCAGATTTTTTAGTATTGGATTTCTTACACTGGATTTCTCAAAGTCGGTCTCTCTATAGATCGCATCGGATTTATTATTATTGGATTTCATACACGTACACTGGATTTCTCATAAATGATTCAACTCACGAAGAATGGATAATACAGTCATCACATGGTCATCAACACACCCGACGCATCGACTACGCCTACTCGACATACTGTTTTGAGTCTCTGCCCGATACTTCGAATCGACCAGACACTCGGGGGCTACTGACGAGGTTATACCCTTCGGGTCCCCTATTATTGGTATACCTGGTGCAGCCCAGACGAAGGCCCACCTGGTGGCCCAGCAATTACTTCAAGCACAAGTCAAGGACTCCAAGACGTAGTCTAGTAGGACTCTTGTAAACCCTACCTGGCTCCCTATATAAAGCCAGGCAGGGGCACCCGCATAGCCAGATCAATACTAGATCCACAACTCGCATAGGCATAACGAGACCACGTCTCACCATATCGCCATTACGGCCACCATGTAACCTCATATATCATCATAATCCGACAAGCAGGAGTAGGTCTTTACCTCACAATGAGGGGCCGAACCTGGCTAAATCCTTGCTTGTCAGCCGTCCGATACTACCAGCGCGCACATCTTCTCCCTCAAAATCTACCTGGGGTACTCGACCCTGGGATTGTCGTGGGCGTACCACGTCAATTGTCGTAGCCGGGTTATCGAGATCGAGATCAATAACAAGATAGCAGGAAGTAGGTCTTTATCTCCAATGGAGAGGCCGAACCTGGGTAAACCCTTTGTCCCTGCAATGCTAAACAATCTCCCAGATACCAGAGTCGCCGTGCCCATCATCTCAAGCTACCCCAAAGTAGCATCTGCCGTGTTATCTACCCCACGACAGTTGGCGCCGTCTGTGGGAACCGCGTCCAAAGGTGTCACCATCATGGGAGAAGCAATGCAAGGAGTGGAGAATTTTGTTTTCGGCGAGATCACCCTCAACTCGCAAGGAGAGCCCATCGTTGATGATTCTGGCTGGGGGCCGGAATCAGATCTACTTGAATCAGGTGATGTTATTCCAATTGGCAAGTTTAACGTTTTTGTTGGTATGATTGCAACTAGATCTGCTAGTGATGGAGAATATGAATCTGTGTCAGGAGCCACCACAATTGTTCAATCTGATGGAGAGGAATCAGTTGGTACGGCGGAAGATGAGCTGCCCCTGGACGCACACAAGGAACGATCGGAAAACCCGGCTCAAATCCCGGGTGATGTGGTGGACCATGCAGATTCAGAATTGATCTTGCCCCTGTTTGAAGGCCGGTTCGGATATGGAGCAGAAGAAGAGGATGAGGAGGAGCAAGAGTCCAGCCCAAGCCCGGTTAGGAGGGTGGCAGTTTACACCGCCCCTTCGACCAACGTGGGAGCATCACCGTCAACGGTCGTGCCACCTGCTTTTACTCCGGGTCAACAGCAGCAACAATTGCCACCAGTACTGGAGCTGGCGGGTCAGAGGGTTGATGGAGACCCGGCTTCGGTGTCAGAGGAAAGTGAAGACACGGCACGTTACAGGAACAGCTTCGGTTTTCTCAACAACCGGGCTCAGGGCGAGGAAAGAAACAACACGACTGGGGCCCAGGCCTTGTTTAACAATGGCCTGGTCCTAGATCCATCAGCACTCACGAGGATGGTTACCCCAGAAAACGCAGCAGCTAGAGCTATAGAATTGGATACAGCACGCCGGGCTTTGGAGCAGATGCGCAGAGACACAATGGCAGAGAGGCAAGACATGGAGGCACCGGGTTACGGAGATCCTGCACTCTTCATCAGGTATCGAGCCCAAGGACGCAATTTCATCGATGGAGAAAACTTGCAAGTACGCTCCCTTGGTCCAGAAGCTGGGTCGCATGAAAGAGGGACACCGGGTTAAGCCTGTTACTATGGCAGAGTTGATGGATGCGTGCAACAGACACGCAGCCACGGACAAGACCCAGGATGATAGTGAGGAAGAAAAAGGGAAAGGTACTGCGAATAATGGAGGAAGGAACAACAATGGCCCGGGAAACAATAACAACAACAATCAGAATCAGCACAAGCGTGGGCATCAGGAGGGAAACTCAGAGCTAGTGGCAAACGCAAATGCCGGGTTTCAGAGGCAAAGGATGGACGGAAATTATCAGGAAAACAGAGGTTATCAGGAAAACAGAGGTTATCAGGGAAACAATGGGAATTACAGTGGTGGAAATAGTTATCAAGGATCACGTCCAATGAGCACTGAAGAGGCCTTCAGGATGCCGTGTCCTCGTCATAGCAAGAACGGCAGACCCGCCAATCATTCATTGGCCCAGTGTGTAGATCTGAACAGGTGGAAAAACAATGAATTCAGAGAGCTTTGCAAGGAGCAAACAGAGGGGGAGGACCCGGCCCGAGTGCTAACCCGGCTGCGGGGCCTTAACTGGAGCAAATGCGGTACCTACTGGCAACAGGACCCGGCCAAAATACAGGTAACCAGGGTGGATTCTCAAACCAGCCAAGGCAACTTGGCCAATATCATATATATACTAGTGGCACGACCAAGAGAGAGAGAAAGATAGTCAAAAGGGCAGTTAACTCAGTGGCTGCAGGGGTACCAAGGTATTTAAGATGGTCAGAGCATACTATTACGTGGAGTAGAGCAGATCACCCGGGTGTGGTGGAACATCCGGGTCTGCTTGCTTTAGTTGTGGCTCCTCAAGTTCATGGCTTCGAGTTAAAGAAGGTTTTGATGGATGGTGGTAGTAGCATTAATATCTTGTATTGGGAGACATTTGTACGCATGGGTCTGAAGGAATCACAGTTACAGAAAACGTCAACAGTGTTTCATGGTATAGTTCCTGGGAAGTCAGCTACACCAGAGGGAAAAATTTCATTAGAGGTTGCTTTTGGCGAGTCTATCCATAACTTTAGGTCAGAGTGGCTCACTTTTGAGGTGGTGAAATTTCCAAGTCCTTATCACGCGTTGTTCGGAAGGCCGGCTTATGCCAAGTTCATGGCAAGGCCGTGTTATGTGTACTTACAGTTGAAGATACCGGGTCCCAAGGGGATCATCACATTCATGGTAACAGAGAAATTGCAGCAGAATGTGACGAGGGAGATGCAGCCCTGGCAGAGCAAACTTGTGCTAGAGAGGAGTTGAAAGCTTACAGGTCTAATCTTGACCCGCAGGACAACAAGGCACTCAAAAAACCAACAACAGAAGATGACAGGGCAAAGTTTAAAGCAGCAAAAGATACCAAGATGGTGGATTTTGTGCCTGGGGATTCCTCCAAGCAGTTCGCCATAGGGACCAGCCTAACTGATAAATAGGAAAGCGCGCTCATCGAGTTCATCCGTGAGAATCGGGATGTTTTTGCATGGACACCTAGTGACATGCCAGGCATTCCGACTGAACTCGCTGAGCACCGTTTACATGTTGATCCAAAGGCAAGGCCGGTAAAACAAGGTTTGAGAAAAATGAATGCAGAGAGAAGAAAAGCTATAGGAGAGGAGATAGCCCGGTTATTGGAAGCCGGCTTTATCATGGAGGTTTTCACCCAGAGTGGTTGGCTAACCCGGTTTTGGTTCTGAAGAAAAATAATGAGTGGAGGATGTGCATCGATTTTACAAGTCTCAACAAGCATTGTCCAAGGACCCGTTTGCACTGCCGCGCATCGATCAAATTGTTGACGCAGTTGCAGGCAGCGAGCTCTTGTGTTTTCTGGACGCATATTCAGGTTATCATCAGATCAAGCTTAATAGGCAGGATTGGGAAAAGACATCGTTCATCACCCCTTTGGTGCTTTTTGTTACAAGACCATGACTTTTGGGTTGAAGAACGCAGGAGCAACTTATCAGAGGTGTATTCAAAACTGTTTTCATGATCAGATTGGACGCAATGTGCATGCTTATGTGGATGATGTGGTGATCAAGTCAGAAAAAGCCGGGTCATTTATTAGTGACCTTACAGAAACATTCAAAAATTTGAGGAAGTACAAGATGAAGCTCAATCCTACAAAGTGCGTGTTTGGAGTTCCAGCGGGAAAGTTGCTTGGTTTCATTGTGTCAGAGCGTGGAATTGAGGCAAACCCGGAAAAAATCAGAGCCATCCAAAGTTTGAAAAAACCAGAGGAATTGGCAGATGTTCAGAAGTTGACAGGCTGTGTGGCTGCGCTAAGCCGGTTTATATCCCGGCTCGGAGAAAAAGCAATCCCTTTGTATAAGTTACTGAAGAAAACAGACAACTTTGTGTGGAATCAGGAAGCAGATGAGGCATTTGAAGCTCTGAAGAAACAGTTATCAGAAGCGCCAGTTCTGGCGGCCCCGGGTCCCAAGGAACCCATGTTGTTATACGTCGCTGCCGGGCCTCAGGCTGTGAGTGCTGTGGTGGTGGTCGAGCGTAAGGAGGAAGGCAAGGAAAACCCGGTTCAGAGGCCGGTCTATTATGTTAGTGAGGTGTTATCAGAAGCAAAGCAGCGCTATCCACACTGGCAGAAACTAGTGTTTGGTGTTTTCATGGCAAGTAGAAAGTTGAAACCATATTTTCAGGAGCATCCAATCACAGTGGTGAGTTCAATACCCTTAGCAGATATCATCAGAATTCAGAAGCTACAGGAAGAATTGCCAAGTGGGCAATAGAGATGGGGCCGTACCACATTGACTATGTGCCTCGCACAGCTATCAAATCTCAAGCATTGGCTGATTTTCTTAATGATTGGACACAGTTGAGTGCACCACCCTTACCCCGGTCTCAAGCCTTGGGTCATGCACTTTGACGGGTCTAAGCAAGCACAAGGTTCAGGAGCTGGAGTTGTGTTAACTTCTCCCAAGGGTGATAAGTTGAGCTATGTTTTGCAGATTCACTTTGATTGTTCTAACAATGTGGCAGAATATGAGGCCTTGTTGCATGGTTTGCGTATGGCAAAGGAGATGACATCAAGCATATCAATTGCTATGGGGATTCAGATCTTGTGGCACAGCAAGTTTCAGGAACATGGGATAGAAAAGATGCGACAATGGCGGCTTACAGAAGAGAGGTGGACAGGGTAGCCGGGTTTTTCTCAGGCTATCAGGTGGATCATATTGATCGCAGGAAAAATGATGCTGCAGATGCTTTGTCAAGACTCGGCTCACGCAGAGAGCCGGTTCCACCTAATGTTTTCTTGGACGAGCTATGGACTCCATCAGTAAGCTCAGGACGTGGAAGACTGCGGGTCAGGAAGACCCGGATTCGCAGTTAGTAGCAGCAACTCATGAAATTCCAGAGTGGACAGAACCTTACTTGGCGTATCTTTTGCGTGGAGAGCTGCCAGAGCAGGAAGTTATATCCCGGCAAATTGTGCGCCGGGCTAAGGCTTACGTGGTTATTGATGGCGAGTTATATAAGAGAAGTGTTTCCGGAGTGTTTCAGAGATGTGTGTCTGGAAAGGAAGGCCGGCAAATTTGAAAGAGATTCATGAGGGAGATTGTGGTCATCATGCTTCAACAAGGTCTTTAGTAGCAAAAGCTTTCAGACACGGTTTCTTTTGGCTCACAGCCCAGGCAGATGCAGAGCGCTGGTAAGCAGATGTGATGGTTGCCAGAGATATGCAAGGCAAATTCATGTGCCGGCTCAGGAGTTGCGAACAATACCTTTGACTTGGCCTTTGCAGTTTGGGGGCTTGATATGGTGGGTCCTTTTAGCATGTCTCCTTGCAAGAAAACCCACCTCTTGGTTGCCATTGACAAGTTTACAAAGTGGGTTGAGGTGATGCCTGTTACAAATTGTGAAGCAGCTACAGCAGTCAAGTTTTTGAAGCAGATCATACACAGGTTTGGGTATCCTCATAGTATCATCACAGACAATGGCACTAACATGTCCCTTGGTGAGATGGCAAAGTTTTGTGGAAACAGGGTATACGTTTAGATGTTGCTTCAGTTGCTCATCCGCAGGCCAATGGACAAGTAGAACGAGCAAATCAGGAGTTGCTTCGAGGTTTGAAACCACGTCTCCGGGTCCCGTGCATCAGAGCCGCCGGAGCGTGGGTTGAGGAGTTGCCATCAGTAGTTTGGGGAATCAACACAACACCAAACAGATCCACCAAGATGACCCCTTTCTTTATGGTGTATGGGGCAGAGGCAGTTTTGCCAAGTGATATAATTCATGACTCGCCTCGCGTGGCGGCTTACGTTGAAACAGAAAATGAGCAGACCCGGCAGGATTCTGTGGACCTGCTAGAGGAGAACAGAGAACAAGCATTGGAGAGATCAGCAGTATATCAGCAAGATTTGAGGCGGTATCACAGTCGCCGGGTTAAAACTCGCACTTTCCAGGAGGGAGATTTAGTGCTGCGATGGACGCAATCCAAGGAAGGGATGCACAAGTTATCTCCTCCTTGGGAAGGGCCCTTCATCATAAGCAAGAAATTGAACAATGGTTCATATTATTTGGTGGATGCTAGAGAAAAGTCCGAGTCTGTAAATGACACATCGCACTCTACCTTTTCATTAGAAGAGCGTGAGCGGCCATGGAACATTGCCCAGCTGCGCCCATACTATACTTAGCATGAGAAAGAGATATGAGATGTAATACACGATGTAACAGGCAGCAGGTTTCAGACGCGCTCTTTTCCTTACCAGGGTACCTAAGGGGGCTGGAAGGTTTTTAATGAGGCGGCTTGCTGACCTAACCTTTTCTATCAATAAAGTAAAGGTTGAACAGAAATTTGTCTTGTTTCAGTTCAGTTTATATTGGCAAGCCGTTATTTTCTTTGTTTACATGTATGCCGTAGCAGTTTTTTGTTCAGCTTGGTCTTGGGGGCTGGTCATTGAGGTGGCAAAGTTTTTCCCCAAGACCCGGCTCATACGATTATCCGGGTCTCGAAATTTTTGTGACCCGGTAAGAGCAGTTTTTAGCTTTAGTATTTTGGATTCAGTACTATGCATGTTTAGTTTAAGTATCAGTTGTTTATGTTTTTGTCATAGAACAAGTGTTATAGTTGTTTTTTATCTTTGAGGACGCCCAGAGAGCGTGTCCCACCAGTATGTGGATCAATGGGGTAATGTTGCATAGTTAAGCCATTACTTTATAAACATTGATCCAGGTCTTGGGGGCTCTTACTTGAATAGTTTGCAGCTGCAATCCCAAGACCCGGCTTTTATGCCACTAGTTTATTCTTGGTTATCTTGCTGTTGAGCTGATGTGACTCGCAATTATATGGCCTGATTGCTCACCTGGAAATTCAATCAACCATGAGGCCCATTGGGACTTGGTTCGACCCTGTTTTTCTCAGCGAAGTTGCGACAGGGTATCCATGCGAAAGCCGGCTCACAGTTAAAGAAATCAAAAGGGTCATCAAAACCATAGACAGACAAGTATTTGGACACAAAAGCTTTCACATGGTTCAGTAAAGGTCTTAGCAGTGCATACGCACATCATCACAGGCATAGTATCAAAAGAGCTAAGTTATTACATCAACTGCCTCAAGGGCCGAATAAAGATTGTTTTTCGCAGCGACGCAGCGTCTGCATAAGTTTTTCAAGCACCGGCCTCAGGTGCCGGGTCTGTGGACGTAGTCTTGGCTGGGGGGTCATCCTTGGCGCTCGCCGGGTTATCTTTGTTGCTTCTGCTTCCGTAGCCCGGGTCTTGGGGGCTCATCTCCGCGCCGGTAACAAGGTGAAGAGGTTGGAAATAACCTTCATCTTCATCTTCCACTGCAGCTCGCGAGGGTGGAGGCACGGTTGGAGTAGATGAGCTTGGGGCAGTAGATGCAATGGGAGCAGATTTATCCGCAGCGATGGAGTCCTTGTAGCTTTGCAGAAGATCAATACGTTGTGGTTCTCGTCAATGACCTCTTCATTGGCTTTATTGTAGCCATACTGCAGCGTGTTGAGCGTCAAGCTGTTGGCAATTTTGTGGCTATGTACCGGGTCTGCTTCGCAACCCGGCTGAAGGATTTTTTATCAAACTTGCTGCCATCAGCATTGTACTGGGGAAAGCCTGAAGCAAGGGGCGCGGGTCTAGGTTGGGGTGGTAGGCCTTTGCCAAAGCAAGACCGCGCATCACCCCGGCTCTGCAAGCGGATCTTTTCAACAAGTGGATCCAGCCTGGCATAGTTGATAAGTGCCCAAGCACTTCAGTATATGTGCTTGGCGGGTTCTCCCAGTTCTGGCTGCTTTGATTACTTCACAGCTTCCAAAGTATAGTTGGCGCACCAGTGTGTACATACATTTGATCTTCTCAGTAGCAGTCTTGCGCATGTTGCCATCGCGTGGACCTGAGTGGAAACACACAGTAAAGAAGTGAGGATTCACAAACGGGTTTGAAGTGTGCTAGTTATACCGGGTTAGAGAGTTTTAAACTTACCAACTAGTGAGGAGACCATGTAGGAGATCATTTGCTTGAGCCGGGTCAGCTCACTGGTGGTGTCATTCAGCTGCTTCTGCAGTGTGTTCAGTTGCTCCTGGAAGTTTTCCTCGTGCTCCTGCTTATCCCTCTCCAAGTCAGAATTTTCTTGTGTCAGAGCAGTGATTTTTTCTTCTAAGGCCTGAAGTTGGGTTGCATGATCAGCCCGGGTTTCAGTTTCGGCCTTCAAGATTCCTTGGAGCCGGGCAATTTCTTCACTGCTTTTGCTCACGTGTTCCTGTTCACAACAGCAGAGAGTAGTATGTGATTAAGCCCCAAGTTGTTGAAGGAAAGTTAACCCGGCACTTGGGGGCTACATGCGCAAAAAGTCTGAAATTTTCTAAGTGTTAGTCCCAGGTAGCTGTGGACAGCTAACCCGGCACTTGGGGGCTACAGTGTCAAATTTTGTTCTGAAAGATAAGCAGTTTTAAGTGATGAAGTTTTAAGTCCCAGCTTGTTGTAAACAGACAACCCGGGCCTTGGGGGCTACAGGGCTGAAATTTTTATCTACTGCATTTGTTTTTCAAGCACCAAGTTCATCAATATGTGATAATCTTGGAGCTTGGGGGCTAGGCAGAGTATAGTTATGCAAGAGGTAGCAAGAAAAATGAGTACCTGGTATCGTTTCTGGATCAGGGAAACAAGTTAGTCTCCAGATTCTTGTGGTGAGCAAGGCGAGTGAAATATTCTTCGCAAAGAGACGGTGTGGACATGGAGTCCAGAGCCGCCAAGTCCAAAGAAGGAACTGGGTCTTTGCCTTTGGCAGAGGGGTCCAGTTTAATTTCAGGCATAGTGACCTTGGCAATGACTTGGAGACGCCAGGTGCCGGGCCTTGTTTAGACCCGGTAATCAGCACTTCCTGGTCATCCTCTTTGGTGCCAGACCCTAACCCGGGTGACTGGGTAGTGGGGGATGGCTGTGGAGCAGCTGGAGGAGGGCTTCGTGGAGATGCAACCACGTTTTCAGCAGCAGATTCTTCCTTTTGTGCCGGCTCCTCGACGTGTACCTCCGTTGGAGAAGGTTCTGCTGTAGCATGGGGAGGAGATGCGGCGGAGGAGAGTCCGAGTCTTCCTCCATAATGGCCTTGGCACTGAAACGAAAAGAGAAGTGGTTAGTCAAAAAAGACAGCAAAAGTACTGAATAATGGAATAATGGGAGAGTATTTCTAACCCGGTATTGATCTAGAAGTCCTCGGGTGTGCTAACACCATCCGAGGAGGAATCTGATAAACGAGATGGTTTAGCAACCCGGATCTTGCCAGCTAAAGGGTACTTTTTGCTGGGCGTCTTCTGGATGGATTTGGCCCAGCTTGATAAAGAGCGTTGAGGGATACTGGGCTCAGGGAAACGTGGCTTGCAGAAGATCGGGTTCGGCACCTCTTGTTCGCCTCAGCCTCCTTCTCAGCTTCTGTTTCCTGTGTTTTTGCTTGGGTTTGAGATGAGTTCATCATATAAATTGAGAAACGAGAGTACGGCACCTTAGCAATGGCGGCCCGGGTCCTCTTTTGAGTAGGAGGTCCAGCAGTTTGGGGACCCAGCGGTACGTCAGAAGCCGGGTCAGTAGGGCCTGGAATAAGATTTGCCGGGTTATCAGTAGAAGAGTCCCCTTGAGATATTTCGTTGTTAATTTGGTCGAGGAAGAGCCGGCCTAGGGAGTCAGGCTCACCTTCTTCTTCTTCTTTTTCTTCGCTGGATTCAGTGTCTTCTCCATCAGGAGAAGATGTGGGGTAAAATCCACGCTCCACCACTTGGAGTCCTGGGAAAAAGAAGTTAAACCAGTAAGATGTTATGGATGAAATTACCAGGTTACGGTTAGCAGAAATGAGCAAGGATTGGTTTCTACCATGGAGGGTTTGTTCTTAGCACTAAATGGGGCAAGACCATTCAGTGCAATGGCAGCTTTGTTTTCGCCAAGTAGTTTCTTGGCATTCTTCACAACTTGGTCAACAGTTAGCGTCATCTCAGAGTAACGCATGTTATCAGTGGTTTCACCAGTGTATTGGCAAAATAGCCGGGTCCTGATGCTGAGTGGTTGCATAAACCAACCAATCCAGCACTTGACGAGGTCCGTGCCTTTGAGGCCGTGGGCGAGTAAAGCTCTGGCCCGGCGAAGTGTGGGCTCGAGCTTGACTCGGTCAACATCATCAGCATAACTGTTCATCTTAGCCTCATACGTCAGGCCCGAGTTCCAGAAAGCCGGGTAACGAGCGTCGTCTGACTCGGGTGAGGTGTCTTTGCAATAGAAGTAAGTGTTTTGCCACCCCTTAGGGTGACTGGCTAAAGCGAGAGCCCGGAAATCGCATTCCCTGCGGCGCTGGATCGCCACTCCACCGTATGGGATCACTTGGTCCTTGCGAGATGGATTGCAATAGAAAAACTCGAGGAAAAGATCAAGGCTGGGAGCCATTTGCAAGTAGTCCTCACAGAAGACAACAAAGTTACTGATGTTCAATATAGAGTTGGGGCCTATGTCCTGGGGCCTAAGGCCATAATATTTGAGAACCCGGCGGAAAAATAAGGAACCCGGGGGCGGAGACCACGCTGATCGTGATCAAGGAAAACGACGACCTCACCGTCCTTGGGGTTGGGGCGGATCTCTTCTCCGGCCGCACGCCAGTTGATCTCCTCTTTGGGGGGAAGCTCGCCGCAGTTCACATATTCTTGCAGCATCAGGTTTGTTACTGTGGACCTGGTCCAGTTGACCTGAGCAGCAGCGGGGGCGGCGGAGCCAGATGCACTGGCGTGGGAGCTGGGAGGTTTCTTCGCGATCTTCTTCGCGGCCCGAGGACCCCCAGACTTCACCTTCTCCTTCACCATGATTGCGGCGCTTCGAGGTTTTCTGGCTGCAACAATGGCGATAAGGAACCCTAGCTGTAGATGCGGATGTGCGGAGAGGATAATACGAAGAAAATTTGGGCGCGATTCAGAGCGGAATCGAATGCGAAGTACGGATGCATGAAAGAATCGTACCTGCGGATCTTTGCGCGGAGATTTGGAGGCTCGATCTGAGAAGGGATCTGCAGTTGCTACAGTGCGGGTGCGAGGAGGATGACGAAGATGAACGGAATGGGGAAAAAGACTGCGCGTCTCGTGGTCTTCTATTTATAACCGTGGTGAAAACCCTAGGGGTATTGAGGTAAAAAGTGAGTGGATAAGATAAGTATCTTCTCCTGAGAGTTAACATCGAGTCGAGGAAGCAAAAGGAATATTCCTTGGCCACATTTATAACTGGTAACAGGCCCGCAACAGAGTTGTGATTTTCGCTAAGTGTCGAAAGTGAAACCCGGTGGAATATGAACCTGGTGTACCTGAACCGGGTTACGTCCTAGGTCGCCAAGAAGGGCTGGCCAAGTTCAGGAGAAAAGTGATGTAACCTGGCATTAAATTTGTTGTATACTACTTTGTGTTTCAAGTGGTTAACCCGGCTGACCAAGATAACAGTTCAGCTTAAAGAAGCAATATTCAAGAATAGAAGCAGAACATGTCAACTTGGCAACCAGGTTAAACTGGGGCTACTGATGGGGGGATAATAACCCGGTAGGATCATGAAAAGGGAAGCGTGACCCGCCAGGCAGGAGGCCCGGCCAGGCCAGCTAACCGTCAGCATGGGCCGGGTTATGTCGCTGGGCCAGTAGGTTTGGCGGTAACCCGGTTCAGGAAGGAAAGGTTCTAGAAGACCAGAGGCGGTTCAGGACTTGGAGGACACGAAGGCCAGAAGAGCTAGAGTAGGACTCCGAGTCTGGGTAGAGCCCGGATTCATCTTGTAAAGCGCCAGGAGACCCGGTCGTCTATATAAACCGGTCCCTGAGCCCTAGTTAGAGAGGACCTTTACAATCCAAGCTTAGGCGAGAGAATCATAGAGAGAAACCTACGCTACCAAGCGAACCTTGTAACCTAGATCGAGATACGGCTCTGTTGTCGTAGCCGGGTTATCGAGATCGAGATCAATAACAAGATAGCAGGAAGTAGGTCTTTATCTCCAATGGAGAGGCCGAACCTGGGTAAACCCTTTGTCCCTGCAATGCTAAACAATCTCCCAGATACCAGAGTCGCCGTGCCCATCATCTCAAGCTACCCCAAAGTAACATCTGCCGTGTTATCTACCCCACGACAGGACCAGTGTCCGCCCGGACACGAGATTTCGCCCCAAACGCAGCCCAACTTTGGTCCAGGTTTGGGGTGGGACTGACAGCCTCTCGGTCCGCCCCTTTGTCCTCCCTGTCCGCGTCGGGCCCAATGGCCAGCCACACATCCTATCCCCATTCCATTCGTCCCCAAACCCTTGCCCAGCCGCCGCCGCCCCAGCCTTTGCCCCGCGATAGAGGACGGGCTGTCGAAAACCACGGCCGCTGCCGGCGCCGCCCTGCTGGTGGTGAAGAAGGAGAGGAAGCCGGAGTCGGGCAAGCGACAAGGCCGGAGGGAGAGGACTCGGGAGCGCTTGGCCGAGGAGAAGGCCGCGAAGGCAGCGGCCGAGGAGAAGGAGAGGCTCGCCGCCATCCAGGCCCAGGCCAACTAGGATCTCATCGCGACGCAGGCCGCTGCCCGAGCTGTGCTTCTCCTCAAGGGTGAGGTTTTTGCACTCCCATTCGGTGGCCTCTCCCCCACTCTGGCCGCATCGGCCGGAAGCTCGGTCTCCTTCGCCAAGCCACCAAGAGCGTCCTCCCCGGCGCCCTCGACGCCCTCACCGGTCGTCGCTCTTCACCAAGTGTCGCGGCTGGGCTCCCGTGAGGCCTCGCCGGAGATTTCGTCGGTCTCGTTGGACCCGAAACCGCTCGACCTCAACTTGACACCGAGTGCCGGCGATGGGCTTTCGCGTGGCAAATCGAGGTCCATGGCGGCCAAGATGACCATGACCGAAGCCCGTGCCCTCATGTTCAACGACGACATGCCTCCCACGACGCCGACCGACCCGTCCTACTTCGACGACACAATCATGCACGACATGATCAACGGCCGCACCTACATCGACCCTGCCGACGCCGAGACACAAGACCCGAGGGCGGCCTTCTTCGACCCTGCCGACGCCGAGACAGAAGACCCAAATGCGACCATGCCCGAGACGGAGGCCGATGTGGTCGACATTGAGGATGAGCCCTCGATGTCGACGAGGAGCACGCTCGAATCGCGGCGAGCCTCAAGAGGAAGAACATCCGCACGGCGTCGTACACGGACAAGGAGGACAAGATTCTTTGCGAGACTTGGATGACTTGTGGGCAAAATGCAAAATTTGGTGCCCAACAAAGAGGCTCGGCCTTTTGGTTTAGGTGCCACAAGCATTTTCATGAGATAAGGAAGTTGCCCCCATACCAGATTGAGAGCGATCGCAACGAGGGCTCTCTCACAAAGAGGTGGCAACACATTTCGGCCGAGTGTTGCAAATTCCAAGCGTCCTACGAGCATGTCAAGAACCGGCCGGTGAGTGGCTTTGGTGTTGAGGACAAGATCGTTCAAGCACTGGAGTACCACAAGGCCTTCTTCAAGAGCAAGTTTACATTGCCCCATTGTTGGGACATGATCAAGGGGTGTCCAAAATGGCAAGAGCTGTACAACTCCTTGAAGAAAGGGACCGGCGATGGATCGAGGAAAAGAGCTAGCGGTGAAGACGACGGTGTGGATCCCGGCCAAAGCTCGGGGTCCCGGGCTGTGAGACCGAGAGGACACAAGTCCTCCGCACAAGACTCGAAGCGTGAGGCGGCGGCGGCACAATTGGAGGAGACGTTGAAGGCGTTGATCGCCGACAAGGAACAGTCCACCGCCGCAAGGTATGTCGAAAAACGCAAGGACAAGGAGGAAGCAATGGCATGCTATATAGAGATGACAAAGAAGAAGCTCGAGATCGAGCAAGAGAAGGTCAAGGCCGAAGAGAACCGCGTGAAGCTCGCGTTGCTTGCCGAGGAGAACCGGATCATGATGGCCGACCTGACCATCATGGACCCGGAGCAACGAGCATGGATCCTCAAGAAGCAAAAGATGATCCGTGATCGCGAGGACATTTGATGTCCTATTTCGAATTTATTTGAACCATTTTATTGTTTTGATGAACTATGTATCAACTTTTTTTTTAAAGGGCCAGTTTTTGCTCCAGGCCGTTGGGGGCACCTCCACCCCAAACGGACAAAGGGCCAAAATGTGTTCGCGGTCCGTCCCCAAACGGACCAAACCGGACCAATTTTGGTGTCCGTTTGCTCCAGCCCGTTGGAGGTGCCCTTATAGCACCATGCCAGCCCTGATATCGTAGGCTGGTTGGCATGGCCCAACCCACGTATAGCTACATCAAGGTCTTTGAGGCACTGCGTAGCGACGAACCACGTAGCTAGGTGCGCACGTGCGTGCGGCAATGGAGCAAGCAACCAGGTACGCGCAGTACTGCTGAACAACACACATGCAAGCAAAGTGCATCATCTTTCTCTTGAGAAGCGTTGGACGTATGCATGTGTCGTCGTGTCTTTCACCCGTGTTGCGCTCGCTGGCTTGTACTAGAAGAAGCAGAGCAGCAGGGCTTGCTAGCTACTCCGCCCTACCTGTGCGCGGCTAGCTAGAGCACCTCCTCGGTAGTCGCGTATCGATCCTACTAGGCACCAACACACCGAGTATTTTTTGCCAAATCTGGCCGTTTTCACGGACTATTAGCGCATCTGGCCGCGACTGGAAACTATTTCCAGATCTGGCCCCTCGGGTCGGCGCCAACCCTGATGGCGCCAAGGTCGTGCAGGTCGGCGCCATCCTGTCCAAGCGCCGAAGTTTGCAGCCGGGTCCAGCCGAAATCCGACGTGGCATAGGTCGGCGCCAACGGGGATGGCGCCGACACCATGAGCGTTAACTGAACCTAGTCGAGGTGTTCGGCGCCAATTGCGATGGCGCCGACCTCCTAGGTTAAAAACCCTAGTCCTTCTCTTTCCCGTCCCAGCACTTCTATTCCTCCCCACCGCTGCCCCCAAGCACTCTCTCTCCTGTTTTCCGCCCCAAACCTCAAATCCACTCAAAACTCGTGGATTTCTTCAAATTAGACCATGACAACTCTTTTTGGAGGTATTCTCTCTCAAATCACCTTATTTTCATCCAATTCCATCTATTTTATTATGAAATTTGATGTCATTTTGGTTCGAATTTGTAGAACCAAAAATTGTGGCGTAATTTTTTTGTTGAAGTAGTTAATGTGTGTGTGAATTACTTTGTGGTTAGTACTCCTTTTGTATCCCACTGTGCAAGTTCTTTTAGAATATTATAAGGTTGGTATATTTATAGGAGACACTAGAATGCAAAATTATTTGTACATGGTGGATAGCTTTGTAGGAGGCAATATGTGGGGACCCCGGACTAACTGTCCGAAATACCCTTGTGCCTACATATCAGCGATCCCATGATCAGTGCGTCGCTGAAGCACAATTAAACTTGGTAACCAAAGAACATCCATACATACCGAATTTATTTACTTACTTGATGGAAGTGATCAGCTTCATCAGGTGCTTGCAGCGGAAATCACCAAACAACGTGGAGCCCAAGTCATTTGCCAGAACCCTACAGGCAGCAACTGACTGGGAAGCGCCCTAGTTCGCACTGACGTCATCGAAACCGTCTTCCTTAATCTGCTCTTCTCTAGAATCTGGCTAAGACAATAGCCAGGGACGAAACCAATATGAGTACATTTGATTGTACTCGCAAACTACCCCAACTTGAGTATGCACTATTTTAGTTTTATTTCTATTTCAAAGACTTTTATTATTGAAAAAACATCTTTATATCTTTATTGAAAAACATCTCTATATATTTATTTAAAAAGGTAAGAAGAAGTTTATAACTATCCTTTAAGAAATCATTATTTTAGTTATTTCTCAAAAACTCCTCCTTTTTCCCGACCATAACTCATTATGGTCCAATTAACTTCAACAACCTCATACTAACTCATTAGTATAGGTATGTAACAGCATCTCCCCTTCAATTTCATTTTAAACTTAAACACCTTTCAAAACTTGCCCAAAACTTGCACATGGTCTTAGCAGTTCTTCCCAACTGTCCATATCCGAGGACTCGGCTATTCGAATAGTTTTACCCTCTGCAGAGGTAGCACGCTTTTCCCACACCCATCCGGTCACTCATCGTGTCAGCCACGTCCCGCCATACCAGGGGTATGCGAAGTTGAGTTCCCGGCCATAGCCTGTCCTTTGCTCATGCTAGTATAGGATCCTACCGCTACGAAACCGGTTCCATCGACACTTAAATCCATGCCCGTCGGAAACTAAGTGTGAGGACTTCGTAGTTCTGCCCGGCGGACCCAAGGGAGCCCTTCAATCCTCTTTCTACAATACAATCATACCGGCTTCCGGTAGACTTCACTTAAGAGGACCCAGGTCAGACGCAGGTCACCAAACCATCCCCTCATGGAACGAGGTCATCCTCGTTGTTGAGGCAT
This sequence comes from Poa pratensis, assembly GCA_947311845.1. Taxonomy (NCBI): domain Eukaryota; kingdom Viridiplantae; phylum Streptophyta; class Magnoliopsida; order Poales; family Poaceae; genus Poa; species Poa pratensis. The sequence goes on from CAMZMU010000111.1 coordinate 724,810, forward strand.
CCAGTACTAACACGAGCAAATTATATGACTACGCCCTTTCCCATATGTGGGTAAATGTGGTCGCACAGATTTTCGGCTGGGGATGTAAGTACAAGGACACAATGTGCATTTTTCATAGACATTCCCATTCACTTCTTCACTTCAATACCGACCTTCCGGTATTTCATCTCCAGCCAAGTATTTTCAAAGGAGTTTTGAATAAACTTTGTTTTACCCAACCTATAGTTTTAAATAACTACCCTATACTTCTACATAGGGTGGCAAAATAGTTTTCATGTATTTGTAAAAAGGGTTTTTCCAAAATCATTGATACTTTTGAACAACTCCTGAGATTAAAATAGATGTATATAAATGCAAGCTCAGTGAAGTAGCTTGCCTGATTTCAGCATGATGTCCCTGGACTTCTCCTCACTGATCAAAGAAAATAAACTTTGATTCTTCTCTCATAAATCCTTTCCAACGATCACTCCGGTAGCGTTTATATCTAGCGTTGCAAAAAAGGAAGGAACACAATCAACATACCGTAGGACACTACAATAACAACATCAAGCAATACTAACAAACAACAATCAAGAGGGAAGACTATCATTTAACAAACAAGTTGGGCAATCACCACGCTACTCATGTTTATAAAGATATGATTAAAGTTGTGGGTAAGCATCTTTATTTGAATAGGAAATACTTCAGACAAAAGTTATCTGTAATTCAAGATATCTCACCATGCTAAGATGAAGACATTAACATGAACAAGCAATACATACAATTACTAAACTACCCAACAAGCATCAACAACTCTCAAACATCACACATAGCTATTGCACACACAAAGCAACACAAATTGATTTCAAATTTAATTAAATTGACTATTATTTAATTAGTTCTTAAATATGGCAGAATCTAGTGGTGCATGTTTAATTGCATAACTTGGGTTCTGTTGGTCACAAAAATACAAACTAAACTTCTACAGAAAGCTACTGATGTGTAGAAGACCACACACTTGGGTTTGATTCATTTGGAGTTATTAAACTCCCTACACAATTGTTTTATTACAAAAACTACTTAATCAGGTTTTCGCTACAACTCAAGTTAATGTTATCTATATATTAAATCCCTTTAGGTGCAACTAACCTTGACTAACTGTGACCTAACAAAATTGGTCCTAACCCATTTGGATTAACCTTATTTTTCTATAAATGTTTTAGTCCAGGAAGGTTTTCTAATATTTACCCTAATGTCAAATAATTAATGATGCTCAAATAATTCTACCAAAATTAGGGGAGCTAAGTTATCACAGTACTAAGCTAACAAAATTGGATTGGCAACATTTGGACTATTTGAGTATCAGAAACAAACAAGTTTAGAATTTAAACCTTCTGTGGTATTTTTAATATCACATTTTTAATATTAATCTAAAAGAGATGAAACTACTTCAGTGAGTTAAAGAATTTCATAAGTTTTCCAGAACATTTGAGTTTAATTTATTTGGATTCCTAGATCTTGAGATATGAAGTTATTTACTTTCTATAAGATTTATTTTAGCCAACAATTAAAAAGTCTATTCACCCAAACTAATCTAACCATAAAATAAACAAGCATAGGACTCACTAACAGTACTAACATAACTTAATATGTTAAAGATCAGTAACACACATGTCGCAGTACCAAAACAATCAACAACAAACATAACCCACAATTTCATAGTAAAAACCATTTAATCTATTTCTTGCTTAATAGTGGCAGAACCACATTTTTACTAAAAATTGCACCTAGAAAGTTCTGCCCAACAAACAACCATGAAATCTTGGATGTGTGTTCTCTATTGCTATTAGAAACTATTCCAAGTGAGTTTGATCCAAAATGTAATTTACATAATTTAATAAAAATGCACAAAGTGCTTGCTGGCCTATTCTAGAAATGCATGCAACTATTGTTCTAAGCATCCAAAACACATGAGACCAATTTCTATTGAAAGGTAATGTGAATATCTTTCCAAAACAATTGGGTTCATAAATTTTAGATCAATGAAACTCAAGTTACACATAAAATGGTGATTTGGACCAGTGGCAGTATAACAATTTTCATGGTTACACCATTTAATATTTTTCAGATCTGTAAGTTAGATATGACTCCAAAACCATTAGGTTACTTGGGTGATTTTTGGTTTGGTCAACATTGCATTTAAACTATTTTAAAACGATTTAAACTAAGGTCTAGAAACAGATCTAGAAGGAAATAGATAAACAACCTAAGAAAAAGGGTTAGTGGGCTGGATCTGGCCCGGATCTGGGCTGAGCTGCAAGGGGAGGGAGGCCCAGCTCGCGGCCCATGCAGGGGAGCGAAGCGGTATCGGGCTGGCTTCTCCTTCCTCGATACTGCGACGGCGAGGCACGGTGGGGAACACGGCGATGATGGCGACGGCGACTCCGAGCTCCTAAAAAGAAAAGGTGAGGTCCATGAGAGAGAGCGTGACGAGGGGAACACATGGATGCAATAATGGAGAAGAATGGTGGGCTGAGCTGCTCGCAAGCTTGCTCGACAAGCCACGGCCGGAGAAGAAGAGGATCGGGACGGCCTGCTCGATCCAGGGCTCCCCTCTGCGATTCCTTGCGCAGAGAGGGGGAGTAGGGCACGGCGAAGGTGCTGGTAGGTTTGGATTGGGACGGGGAGGTTTGAATCATCGGCGATGCGTGTCGGTAGCGGCGGCCGTGGTTTGTGTCCGTGGAAGCAAAGTGGAGAGGGGGAGAGTGAGGGAGCAGGGATGGGAGAGCAGCTGGGCGTGCTCCTTATCGTCTCACGGGTCTGCGCAGAGGAGAGGGGTCCAGCGGTGTCGACATTGCACGGGGAGAGCACGGCGACGACGGTGTGTGGAGCACGGTGCCTGTGCCGTGCCGCATCGCTGCAACAGGGGTGATGGGGGACAAGGGAGAGCAGAGGAGGCAGCGTGCGGTGCTCTCATCGTCTCCTCCAGGGCGAGGCGTGCGTCAGGGCGAGGGTCACGGGTGAGCACGGCGTCGTCGGCGGAGGGAGCACGACGTCGGTGGCGTGCAGCGTTGCTGCAACAGAGGGTCAACGAAGATTTTGCAAAACGCCCCCTGAACTCCTTTTTCCTCTCACAGATAGGTCCTCGGCTAATTCTTTTATCCCCCTTTTTAAAACCAGTAGGTCTTCAGGGATTTAATTGGGGTGCTAAAACATTTTACAAAATTCTGAGAAAATTCAGGTAGTCTCCCATATACATGTAGAAACTCCACAAAAATTGGTTTTTGAAAATAAAATGTTTTGAGCAATATTTGTTCATAGGGTTTAAATAAATCATTTTTGGAAATTTGTATTTGATACTCCTTTAATATTTTTAAAGCATGTGATAAAATATGGTTTTGAACTTTTGGAACTTCTTTGACAAATAAGATAACTTCAAATAAGTTTTATTTTCATAGAGAAAACATTTGTTTGGAGGAAAAAGAGAATTGGGGAGGGAAATTATTTATGAAGACCATTTCTAATTCATGACCTTCATTTCCTTTTTAATAAATGATTTGAGGGGTTTGATTTAAATCGAAAAGTAAGTTTACTTAAGGAGGGAGTGATATGAAGTGGGGATGATTATTAGTTCATCTCACTCCTAGAATTTTGATAAAGAAAATATAATTGTTTTCATAGAATAGAGGAATAGATAGAGAGGGAATTTCAATAAAATCATTTCCATTAATTTAGGACTTTAACTTAGGTTTGAATGATTTTAGAGGATTTGTTTTTATTCAAGTCACACCCCCAATTTGCTGCCAAGTGTGTCCTAATTTTAGTATTAACACCACTGAGGAATTATCCTCACAAGCAATCAACACATAATATCAATAGCACAATAGCAACAGCACAACAATATCAACAACACAACAATATCAACAACACAACAATATTCACATCACAAACAAGACCACACAATTCAAACCACAAGAATAAATCACACCACCTTTTCCATAATTAACAATACTATTTTGTAAAAATGGTCACACTCAATTATGACAAGATGTTGTTTAAGGGATATATCAACTCATAACTTAATAGTTTTCAAGAAGGTTTGATAAAGAGAAATATGTGGGATAATATATTTCCCGCTAGTATTCCTTTTAAAATGGAGTTGAAACATAGGAGGTTACAAAAATAGGAATTGTAAAATGTCAAGGTTGAAGAATAGATAGGAGATCACAGATAGTTCTCCATATTTTATAAACATGTAATTTTGGAAATACTTTTACTGTCTCAATTTAAAGGGTATTTTATTTGTTGCTAAAACCAAATCATTATTGAAATAGACTTTTGGCCAACATAAGAATGGAAAAGATATATGGAATATATTCTTGTCATAACATGATCACCAGAGTTTTAAATATATTTTTACTTAGGTTGATTTCTTGGGTTGACATTTACTAGCCAAACAATCATAAACATCAAGTTATACAAGGTCAAACAGAACAATATAAGGGAAACACAATCATTTGTGAAATAATTCAAAAAAAAATTTGTTGGTTCTGAATTTTGGGTCTTATTTATTCTTGTTATAAATTTGGGATGTTACACAATACTTTTGTACATGGTGGCTATCTTTGTAGAGCTTTGGGTGTGGTTAGTTTAAGTATTGAGAGTATTAAAAATGCATGTGAATGGTTGTACAAAATATTCTACTTCCATTTGGTATGTGGAGCTTGGTATAGTTTCTTATGTTACATTTTTTGTTTGCTAGATTCCACTGACATTTACAAAGAGATTTCACGTAAGATGAAGTTAGTAGCAACAACCGAAGGCAAGTATCCCAATGTATCATGCAAAGATGCTCCGGTGCCACCAAGGTATCCGGTTCCGAATTGTCCTTGCGGCAAGCCTTGTCAAATATCACAATCTATGCACGCCGCTACAGCCGGTCGTGCGTTCTACATGTGCAGCGATTCTCGCGTGAGTTTTCTTATTTTTTATTTAGCAACTATCAATTCGACATGTATTTGTATTTGATGTCCTATTTGCTTACAAAATTGACAGCAATATTGTACATGCTACTTTTTCCAATGGATTGATGGGCCTGAGGTGTATGATGACTACCTTCTTTCACCACATGTCTGGATGCATAAGGGCCCATGGCCGGCTGAGACTTGGACACGTCTTGTGCGTCCACCTCCATCTCCACCGGCTCTATGGAAATTAGACGCAACCACACCGAAGGCTCCTCCAATGGTTTGGTGTGAGCATTGCCAAGACATGACACGGTGGTGCCCCCTTTACGGTCCCGACACTTTGGAAGAGTCATGGAAGGTTTTTGATGAAGAACAAAGGCAAGAAAATGAGATATGGAAAAGGGAGCGCAAGAGGAAGCAAGCTGAAGAAGTTGTGAAGAGACAACTCTTGGAGGAGAAATTAGAGAAGGACCGGAAAGAGAGGGAGGTACAAGCCAAGAGAAGGAAGGAAGAACAAGCAAGGGAAAGGGAAGAGGAGAGGAGGAATGAGCTGAATGAAAGTAAGGAATTCTTGAAGAAATACAACGCGGGCTATTTCAAGAGTTGGTATCCATAAGCATTTGTGGTTGAATCTGCAAGGTTGTCTTCTAGTCATGTTGTGGTTTTTGTTTGTCATGATGAACTTTATGTTGAACCAAGATGTTTTATTTAGAAATCGTTGGAATATTTGATAATTATTGTAATGTTGAGTACTCTGTTTATGTAGTTGGTGTGGACCATAATGTCAAATTATATGTTCTGTCCTTACGTATAAGGTGAGTACCATGCGTTTCATATTTGTTGGTAGTGCATACATAGGACAACCATTACGTATAAGGATAAATGACAGACAATTACATTTATTTGTTACAAAAGCAAACATTACAATGATGGTTCTCGGGTTCTTCGGTTCGCCATCTTTTGAGCAGCCCATGCTTCAAATTGTTTTTGGTAACACTCTCTGTGTTCTTTTTTCCTCTTCTCCTCTAGATTTTGGCCTCTTGGTTCTGTACATATGTTTCTCCATACCAATACACTTCATAGTGCCTGTCTGTTTCGAAAAAGTATTTCTTTCTGCAACGAGCTCCCTCCTGTTCGAGAGTAGAAAACTTAGTAACATCGGTTTTTAATTAGTAAATATGGAAATCGAAAGAAAACTAACAAAATATGGCGCAGGACCCGTCGTGTGGCCGCAGACAAATCCCCAGCTTCCACCGTATCCACCACTTTGGATCTTCTCATCATCTGCTGTGTAGCAGCACTCCACACCGCAACCGCACTGGATGATCCATGGCACATGACCATGTAGCTCTTCTCTTGGTGGCATGTCTGGTGGCATGAATGTGCCACTACGAGGACCAACAAGTTCCATGGCCGGCCCTATCCCTTTCCCTCCGCCTGAAGAGGATCCCGCACCGGCCATTGTGTTTCTGTGTATCTGAATGGTTGAGTGTGGTTGATTGGAATGAAAGACACGGAGCCAGCAGACGCTATTTATTGACAAAAGGCGGACGTAACGGACGGAACTGAAGTAAAATTAATATGGGGATGACGATCAACCCGTCACTTTATTATATTTGAAACGACATGACAACTGACAATGTTGCTGGGATAACTACAACAGTGAACACCACTTGAAAACATAATATTCAATCACTTTACTATTTGCAGCAGTAATTCAATCACTTTACTATTTGCAGCAGTAAACCAACATGCTCTCTGGAGTCTCTCTGGAAGTGCTAAAGTCCACAAAAATTTGAAGTCCCAGGCTAGCTTTTCCTCTGGCGCCGAAAACTGGGCGCAATTTTGCGAAATTGGGCGACAGGCGTCGGCTCCATCTCAGATGGCGCCGACATGAAGTATGTCGGCTCCGTCTCGGATGGCGCCGACCTCCTGCGCCAACCAACATGCTCTCTGGAGTCTCTCTGGAAGTACCGAAGTCCAAAAAAATTTGAAGTCCCAGGATTCGGCTCCAATTGGCATGGAGCCGACATCCTTCAGGTCGGCGAGCTTTTCCTCTGGCGCCGAAAACTGGGCGCAATTTTGCGAAAGTGGGCGACAGGGGTCGGCTCCATCTCAGATGGCGCCGACATGAAGGATGTCGGCTCCGTCTCGGATGGCGCCGACCTCCTGTGCCATCCAAAATGCTCTCTGGAGTCTCTCTGGAAGTGCCAAAGTCCCAAAAAAATTGAAGTCCCAGGCGTCGGCGCCAATTGGAATGGAGCCGACATCGGCGAGCTTTTCCTCTGGCGCCGAAAACTGGGCGCAATTTTGCGAAATTGGGCGACAGGGTTCGGCTCCATCTCAGATGGTGCCGACATGAAGGATGTCGGCTCCGTCTCGGATGGCGCCGACCTCCTGCGCCATCCAAAATGCTCTCTGGAGTCTCTCTGGAAGTTCCAAAGTCCAAAAAAAATTTGAAGTCCCAGGTGTCGGCGCCAATTGGCATGGAGCCGACATACTTCAGGTCGGCGCCATCTAAGATGGAGCCGATATCGTGGCAGAGAGCATTTTAACGAAAATTTGGACAGAGCCTCCCCTCTTTTTTGTAGCCAAAACCTGTAACATACAGCAGAATTGACAACAATACATGGATAACACATGTAAATCTCACAATCCATACCAGATTTGTTCACAAAAGCATCACACACACAATTCACAAACCATAGTTCTCAAACTAACACGGATGGTCCGAAACATAAGGAAGCAACAATCTCATAACAACAAGAAACACTTGCGAACATGTCGGCGACATTATTTGCGTCCCTTTCTTTTTCCTAGCGCCTTCGAACCAGGGTGGTCATAAAGACCGGCTTGCGTTGACGAGATCCCCTACGAAGAATAGCTCGACTTGTCTCAAGGGGCATGCGGGACTGCTGGCGCTTCTGCGTAGGCCTGGGTTGCTGGCTCGATTCGGGGCTCATCTGACTCGGCTGCGGTGCACCCCTTACCTGCGATAGCGACATTGAGTCATCCAAACGGTCGTGTTGTGAACTAAAATTTGATGTGAACCAAAAGATTACCTGAGACAGCAACATTTGATCATCATATTGGTCCTCCACTTCCGTGTCCCACTCATTGGACGATGAAGAATTTTCAGTGCTAGGTTGCACCTCATCCAAGTCTTCGGTAGGATCCCGGCATGCGAGCCTACGGACCAACTTACGGGAACGCTTCAACATTTTCTGCAAAAACAATAATCAAGTAAATATCTTGGTAATGCATAGGCAAGTAATGCAAGAAATATAGGAGAAACACAATCAGCAACGCATGTTTATTTAAAACTCATCATTCCAGGGTTGCGATGGGCCATAGCCGCCAACATCTTTGGTAGCCTTCCATAGGCTTCCTCCCAATCACCGTAGGCCATCTTCATAGCCATCTGCTTAGCTCTCCACGCCTTGCCATATGTGACACGATACTCAAATATGAGATGTATAAACTTCATCAAAGAGGCCGCTGAGAGGGTAGGCGTAGCTTTGATGGCTTCGGCGCACCGGTGAGCAATAAAAGTAGATGTCAGTTGCCGGTGTGTGCGCCGGACAGTCTTGTCACCAGGGACCGTGTTGGCAAGGACCTTGTCGCCGCATGTGTGTGGGCCATCGTAGCTGCTTATCTTCCACCAACCTTGAGGAGTCTTCCTTGCTCTCACCTTCCAATCACACTCTTTGTCCTCGCACATCACAACATATCGCTCTTTCTTGTTAGACTTGAACACAATGTACTGCCGATGATGCCTAACGGCGTACTCCTGCAGCCAGATCTGCATGTCCAATAGACCCTTGAATTTTAGACCTGCATATATCAAAGGCCTTGCCCTAGGACGTCGGATTGCTCCGTCCCCATCCTGGATGATGGGTTTAGGAGGCTGCGGGCCATATTCCCGCAGGTTCGAGTCGGAAACGGCTAGGTAAGCCTCCCTGACATCCTTGAACTCATGAATACTAGGATGTCTGCCCCATACCTTGACAAAGGCATCTGTCTCGTCCACGGACCACTGGGGCTCCTCACGATCCTCATCAGAGTCAGCCGCATAAGCCTGATCATAACCCTCGTCTTCGGGATTGTCATCTTCGAAAGTATATGGGTCTCCATCAAGTTCAGAGGATGCCACCTGAGGTACAAATGGTGGTGTTGGAATGTCGATTGGAGAGACACCAACAAACTCGTCATTCACCGCCTCCAAGTGTGCAACATTTAGTTTCTCCTCAATGATCTCTTCTCTACTAGGCATACTAGAGGACACAACACGAGTTGCAGGTCGTGCTGCACCCTTTAGTTTCTGCTCCCTAAGCAACTCCACTTTAACTTGATGGTCAACATTCTCCTTCTCCCACAAGAGAGGTTGGCTTGGACCCGCATCATACTCACTACGGTCATCATTGTTTTTTTCAACAACCGTTGGATGCTTGTTCAAATCAGGGAGAACTACGGTACGACTGGTGAAGTTGACCTTCACGGCAACGACAACAATTGACTTGATTTCAGAGTTGTCGACAAGCTCTTTGTACAACTCCCAACCTTCGTTGTCTCGGATGGGTATCATCTAAATATAAGACCTAGAGCCACCGGCATCGTATCTTCCTTCCAAACCAACACCAATGCCTAACCAACCCAACGCCGTTTCGATCTTCACAACAAGCTCACGCAAATTTGGACTATGCGGGAAGAACAATACTTTACTCGTCATCTCCACAAACTCAACACGGCAGCTAGAGGACACAACACGGCCTCCGTGATGAACATGAACAATCTTTGTGTAGGCCATCTATAATCGGAACCAAAATATAGCTCTACCATTAGATGATGATTTATCTAAACAAAGAGCTCTCAATAACAAATTAATTCGATACCAACCAATATAGCTACTATGAAAAAATTGATTCTACATTCCATTGCCACCATTGCCACTTAATTAACAAATGTATTCTCCAAACTAACAAATCTATTCTACACAAAATTGGCACCGTTAACAACCAGAAACACAAATCAAAATTCGGGGACCAAATTTCTAATACGGTCATCCATTCTATCTCCAATCTAGACAACATTGCACCAAAATAATTCACAAAACTATTACGGTCATCCATTTTATCTCCAATCTAGACAAAAAAAATTGCAATACATATTCATTTGAAAATCGGAGAACAATGAGTGTGGTAGGAGGGAGGGGGACGGGTGGGCGCGCATTATACCTTCACGGCGGAGGAGAGGCCGCGCCGACGGGCTCTTGACCGGCGCCGGCGACGGAGAAGGAGGCGGGGCCACGGTTGTTCTGGTGGGAGGCGGCGGCTTCCGTCGTGGATGGGTGCGGTGGCGACCGGCGATGCAAGATGGCGGGGGTAGACGGCGGGGATGGCGGCGACCGGAGGTGAGGCGCGGCGGCGGCGGGGAAATCGGCGACCGGCGGCGTCGGGGGCGGGAACGGGAATGAGCGGGGGTTGGGGAAGGATGAATACGGGACAGGTGAGGTGGGGATCCAGATCAGGGTTAAGTCAATAAACTTATGAGGTCGGCGCCATCGCAATTGGCGCCGAACACCTCGACTAGGTTTAGTTAACGCTCATGGTGTCGGCGCCATCCCCGTTGGCGCCAACCTATGCCACGTCGGATTTCGGCGGGACCCGGCTGCAAACTTCGGCGCTCGGACAGGATGGCGCCGACCTGCACGACCTCGGCGCCATCTGGGTTGGCGCCGACCCGAGGGGCCAGATCTGGAAATAGTTTCCAGTCGCGGCCAGATACGCTAATAGTCCGTGAAAACGGCCAGATTTGGCAAAAAATACACACCGACCTGGGAGGACCTGCATCTGTATGTGTACTAGTAGCAGTAGTAGTAGTAGGTACAGAACCGGCAGCAGACGAAGCATCCGTCGAATCGGATCCACCGTCACACGCCAGCCAGCATGCATGCTTGTATTTTGTACGTGCATGCGCGTGTTATCACACCTCGATCCATCGTCCTGGCAGACGCATGTCCAGCTGAGCCCGGCCCTGCAGATCCTGAGATGGCCGCGCCGGATAACTTTTCGATCTGCACGGAGGCCGAGCTGCTTCGCCTGTGCATGCAATGCCACCATGCGCGGCGATGTGAGAGGAGAGAAGAGTCGAGGAAGGATCATCTGGACTCGATCAGGAGAAGGAGGCAGTACAGACTACGGTACAAACCGTCTCGATGGCCTTGCCCTGCTAGCTGTGCCTGTTAGCATATCGGCGAGAGCCCTGATCGAGACTGAGAGGAGAAGCGAACGCAGCTAACTGGATCTCCACGCAGAGATTCTATTCCCTTCATGCATGCAGGTGCAGCAGGGCTTCGGCCAATCGGCCATGCATCATGGTTACGTACGTACGCCCTCGCCATAGCAAGCTAGCCACCACGGTTGGAGTACCAAGTACGAACACAGTGGCTACCGCCTACGTATACCGTAGCTACCTAGTTGCTCGATCGATCTCTTCGATCGGCACTGTCACGAAAGCTAGCTTATAGGAGTAGCTAGCTAGGATCGTGTACGCAAGGTTGATCGGTGTCTGCTGAGATCTACTACAATGTACGCTAGCTTAGCTGCTGCTAGCGGATCGATGGGGTAATTTTGACAAAATGGACCCTTTTTTTGAACTTATCGTACAAAATAAACCAAAATCTAAAACATTTCACGATCTGGCCTTTTTTCCATAACGCCGGCCCCGGGACACCATACTTGGTAAAACATGCCACGTCAACGAGCATGGACCGTAGCTCCAACCAACATTAAACATAGCGAGCATGCATGCAAGATACAAATCGTGAACGCTAGCACAAAATAAAATTTCAGATGCGTGGGTACACGCTCGTCGACGTGGCGTGGTCATGACGCCTTTGACCAAGGCGTCGTATAGTGCAGTATGGCGCCCCGGGGCCGGGTGCCGTAAAAAGGGTTAGATCGTGATTTTTTGGTTAATTCTGTGTGATAAGTTCAAAAAAGAGTCAATTTTGTCAAAATTACATATCGATGGAACTAAGTCGCCCTAGTTATTGAGTGTATAATTGATGGCTGAGTGCCACTCGGTAATATATATGTTGTACGCCGTGCGCAAGAAAAAAAACACGGTAAAACGAGACACGAGGCAAATTTGAGAGAATGCCGAGTATTTCTCAAAAGTGGCACCTGGCAACAACCGACGCTTGGTAAAATGGAGAGTGCTGAGTGGGACACTCGCCAACAAGACAACCCTACTCAACAACATGCGTACCACATCACCAGCTGCCGTAGCGACAAACATGATGATATACGGCACCAAGGTGGTTGCCTTGTTCCGTATGACACTTCGCGAACACAACGGTGTAGTGTTCTCGGAGTGCCTTCTCACATGGCACTTGGCAAACAGTTTTAATTTGGAAAAATCCTTTATTTCTCCTTTTCCCTTTATTTTATGTTCCGGCCATTTTTCTCCCACCATCTCTCTTTCCCTCCATCTTTCTACACCGACGTCTTTTCCCTCTCTTTTCTGCCCTCTCTATTTACCCAGCTCTTCTCCCAACCTTTCTCTTTTTTGGTGGTAGCTAGTCATCTTCTCCTTACTATAATTTTTTCTAAATATGTGTTTTAGATGTTATTTATGTTTGTCAAATACAATCATCAAGACAAGACCGAGTATATTCATCAAGAAAAGTGATATCCTTCATGGCCTTCACGAGTCTCCAATGGATATATCCAATCTCATATGTTTGGTTTGCTGCAACTGTACGTGTTGTAGTTGTTCTTTTTGTTTTTCAAATAAAAATCATCCGGACATGACTATGTATATTCAATAAGAAAAATGATGTTTTCCAGGAGCTTCCGCTGAATGTATCTGGTCTTACCATATGTTTTGTTGACATAATATATTGCAATCATTAACTCTAAAATTTAGCACTTTGTCCCTCCTTCACTCTCTTTCCCGCCATTGCTTATCACAAGAAGATTCTGGACCCGTAACACGAAACCCCCACTTTGAGACCACCGACCCAACCCTTGTAAAAACACATCCTCCTTTTGGGTTATTCATGTTCCTCGGGTTCATATGCAACACTGCTACCGCCATGGGGACTAGATTTGAGCTCTATTTCTCGCCGATGGTACACCTTCTCGTCGGCCGAGCTCATCCTGACGCCCGTGTCCACCTCACTCGCCAACTATAAGATGAACTAGTTGGCCACATGTGAAAGTTTGTCATGTGTTGTAATGGATTGAACTATATATTTTTTCAGAACTTTCCGACTATTAATTTCATTTGAATTATTACATGGACGTATATTTCAATGCTTTAATTGTTGTTTAGTCAATTTTGGTGTAAAAAAAGGATGCAATAGAATTGTTTAACTGGGGGCGCCCACTGCAGATGCCATTACACTGTGTTTGGATGTAGGAAAGTTGGCCTGGAATTGGGGAATCAGGAATTGAGGCTCAGTTTCCACCGTTTGGGCTGGCTTAGGAATTTCGGCCTGGAATCTTGGACCAATTCCGCGCGCACCCCGCCGTAGGTGTCCGCTCGGACCAAAACATTCCGAGGGCTGAGGCTGGGAATCGCACGGAAACTCCTCGCTCCGCTCGTTCCCTTGTCTCTCTCGTTCGACTCGCTCGTCCCTGGCGACTGGAGCTCGACCATCCCGACGGCGCGAACGGTACCGGTGACCCAGGTGTGTCCTCCTCCGCCCCTCCCTCGCCTCCTCTGCATGTACCTCTTCTCCGCTCCTCCTCTGCCCCTCCGTCTCCTCTGCTCCTCCCTCTCATCCGAGGGTAACCCTAGATGAGCACGACGGCGGGATGCACGCACGGCGACACGGCTGCGGGATGGGCACACGGCGGCGGGATTCCTGCCCCGTTCGTCATCTGAGCCGCGTCGTCCTCTCTCCCTGGCTGCCATCTCTTCCTCCTACCGAGCTGCTTTCTCACATTTTCTAATTTCTTTTCTGTTTGGAAATTGCAGATTGCTGCCAAGAGATTGTACTAGCAGCTGAAATTGCAGATTGCTGCCAAGAGATTGCAAATTGCAGATTATTTCTACTTGTGTTATTGTCTGTGACTTGATTTTGAATTTTTAATGTTATTTTGTGTGCAAAATAATATATCTATATTCAAATATGCTCATATAATTGTTTTCATACATTAACAAGTTTTATATTGTCCAAACTCAACAAGACATCCAATTCCAAGATTTATACATCCAAACAGGAATTGGAATCATGGGCTACCCTTCGATTCCCGCCATAAATTTCATTTACAACCAAACAGCGGAATTGAAATTGGAGTTTATTTCCTTTCCATCTGGGAAATGGAATTGCTAGTCCAATTCAGTTCCCAACAAACTTTGCTACATCCAAATTGGTGTGACCGACCGTATGAACAACTGAGCATGTTATGTTCAGGGGCATTGAAGAAGGGCGCGCAGTGCTCTCATCATAGCGGAGCCAGGCCGGGCATTTACTTGCATGCAGCTTGCTGTTTGTGCTGTGTGCGAACCAGAAAGGTGCAAGTCAAAATGCAGTGCCACTTGGAGGGTGGCCTTCTTCTTTCCCATCACCCGATCGACGCTGACATGCATGCATGCACGAGATCACCATGATCTCTGCATTCTCAGCCTACTGCCTCACCGCTCTCTGCATGCATGTTTGCGTGAGTTTGAAGAGAAGAGATCAAGAGATCGATGTGATACACCAGTGATTGCAGCTACGTGTACTAGTGGTGCAGCCTAGTATCCTCCCCTGATGCATGGGTGGGAGGTACGTGACCATGCGTGTGACTGCAGTTGCCAAACCGCCGAAGAGTCACAAGTCATGGCAGCAGTGACAATTCTCTTTTCTTTTTCACCAATTATTATATTTTCCTTTATATCAAGAAGCAAGTGCTAGGACTCTGTCCAAGTCTTGGTGCTAGAAGCATGTACAAGTAATACTTGCAAATGTACCTGCTCATTACCTTTTTGTCCAAGAAAAAACTTGTCATCACCAGATATATAATGTGGCGGAAGGCACATCAAACCAAAATGTATCTGCAAGACATGAGAGTTGCATCCACTGCTCTCAGTCCGTCATATCACATTGTTGTTTTATGTTGATCCAAATTCATATGAAGATAGAGGCTAACTTCGGAGCGAAGCGGAGGCCCGGTACGGATCGGTTCCGAGTCGGACTGCAGCCGACTTAGGGTTTTGCACCACCATATATATCTCTTATAAGCCGCCGGTTTGGGATAAGTCGCATGTTGTAAATCTCCGATGTTTGTAACCTCATCCGATAGAGTTAACTATTGCTGGCTGGCGTCCGTGGTTTTTTCTCCTCCATTGTTGAAGGAGTTTTCCACGTTAAATCTCGTGTCCCCGTGGTTTAATCTTCCGCTTTTTATCGTTTCTTTGCATACCGTTTATAACACACATCACACTCACACACCTCTATCCTCACCCACACGAATGCACTGTCAGCTCATTCCCATGCATCATATGCACACGGTTACAGAATTGATGTTGCATGCATGTTACGCATACGACGATGACCCCAGATATACTACATGGCGATGGCTTATTAGTAGTATTAACTTTCACACGCCTCACTTTACTGACAGCGCGTAATGACTAATGCACTACTCTCTCAGTTCAATGATTAAGTCAATAAGAAGTGGTCCAAATTTCGTCTAAAGTCTATGCAATAAGAAGAATTCTTCCATTCTCTTTTTCTTTGGTTGTGGGAAAAGCCAGACTCAAACTTCTATAAGGAGCGCGTTCCTAGTAAAATTATCATAAGATCCTTCCACTTACATCAAAAGGATTTTTATCAATAGAACTATGGAACCCCGAACAATTGCAGTTGTATCTGTAATATCGGAATGTAAAATTAAGAAATGCAAAAAGGGGGGCCTAATCTCACATCCGTATGTAGCATATTTTTTCTCCTTCTCTAAAAATTAAAAGAAGTTTTTTAATTTATTTATTTATTATAAACTTATCCAATAAAAATAGAATAAGAACTAATCCAAGCGAAAAGGCAAAGTAGTTGAGTTGGTAAGTACTAGTAGAAGAACAAATCCCCCAATTAGCACAAGAATCTCACGTATTGGTTCAGCTAAATGTGTTTCTTTCTTCTTTACATGTGGAAGAAGAGGGCACTAGTTTCGAAGAAAATGAAAACAGATTCACTCCACCACTCTGTACTTTCCAAAAAAGATTAACAAGTACATTCACTCCACCCTTGAGAATCAGTCATTGTCTTCTAGACTCTACCAAAAGTCTGGACGAATTAATTGCTCCTTCCATATGTGTAAAAGATGATAGTCGCACTTAAAAGCCGAGTTACCATTGAGTTAGCAACCCAAATAGAAAAAGATCTTAGATACGATCGAAATACAAAAATCAATGAAAGACGAAATCTAACATTGACTGATGTCATAGAAGAAACATATGAACAATTAGAATAGTATCAAGATAATATGAATAGATTGACCATATAAATACATTTACTAGTATTTTCATAGCGTATTTATTTAATATCGTAGACGTTAGTATTTTTGCGGTCAAACTTATCAAGATATGACCTTTGACTAAATGTACACACCTTTTTATTCACTGGAACGGAGGTAGTAAACCCATTATAACATGCCTGAAATTGAATCTCTCTGTTCTGGATTATAAGATGTTCTAACCTTTTTTTTTCTAAATCGCATGTATACATACACGTTTTACCGTGTTTGTTCACTTATTTTAATCCTTATGAATCCCACATTACGGGTCTCTTTGATTTGCAGGGTTAACAACAAAGAAATTTTAAAAACACAGAAATTTCATGGATTTACAAGTATAAAACAGAGGATTACAAAACACATTAAAATTGTAGGAACTGTCGTTTGGATAAAACGCTGAAAAAACACATAAAATGTGTCTCGTTCCAATGCCCTTGAATCTAAAAATAGGCTGGAATGGATGTTCAAATTTCTATGGGACCGAGGCATAGGAATCCAATCAATATGATTTTGGTAGCATCATTCTTTTAAACCAAAGACAATCCATAGGAAAAATTTCTAAAGATTCAAATACCATGAAAATCATTTGAAATTCCTACAATCCAAAAAGGTCTTAAAATATTCAAAACATCTTAATTCGGTAAAGAGAACTCTTAGGCGCAATCGTGATAGTACTAGTATAATTTTAGATCATTTATTTGCTCTTTTCACCATGAACAGGTGGGACCAACATGGTGCGGCTGCGGCAGCACCTAAGGTCACACGTGTCAGGTAAATATATGCATTGATGTTTTAGCAAAAATACAGCTCCACGTGTGCACACTAGAATGATTTAGACCAGCTTTGCACTCACATCACAACTATTTGGATCATCTGACCACTATCTGTAACCGGAAAACACGAGCGCGCCCCGCTCGCGCGGTTGGTGCAGCGTGCTGCTCGTGGGGGGTTCCGCTCCACGTGGTCTTTTTTTTCCTCCTCGTCCTTTTTTTTTCCTTTTGTGCCCAAATTTTTCCACCGATTCGGACGGGCCCAGGCTGAGCCGGAGCGGCGGCTGGCGGAGGTGAGAAAACACTTAACTTGGGGAGGAGGGGGGAGGTGAGAAAACACTTAACTTGGGGAGGAGGGGGGGGGGAGGGGTTCGCTAGCGACGATCGGACCGGCGGAGGCCGTGCTTCGAGCAGGGCGTGGCGGGGCGGTCGCAGGCGGTTCGGCGGCGGTGGCAACGGGGGCGAGCTCTTCTTCTTCCTCCGAACATGCTTGTCGTTCAGCTGTCGGAACCACACGTGCGACGATCGGAAACCTTGCTAGCGTAAGCTAGCCATGCCCATCTGTAACTTGTTTGAGGTGTTTGCACCGACCGATGCAATCCTCCGGTGTATATAGCTCAAAAACTAAGTGATCGATATACTCAAATTGTGGAATGAAATCCTGCTCCAGCTTAACCTTAAATCGTCACAAATCTCAAAGTTCTTATTTCCTAGAGTATAGGGCAAAACTCCGTGCGTGACCACCCATCTTAAACTTTGATTGCAGGAGTACCTCTCTGTTTCAAACAAAAGAGAGTAGTACATTTATTTTGTTGCCGTGCTCATAAACGGGCTCTGCTTCATGAGATGAGTCCTTTCTGTTCCTACCATTTATGCTTGCACTTACACCCAATCCTGCCATGTGGGAGGGACCAGCTAACGCTATCTCCTGGGCCATGGCATGCACCGTTGCATGCATGCGCGGAGTTGATGTTTTGTCCCTTGGGAGACTTGGGAGCTAATACTTGTTATGTGTCTACTAGATTCAACAACGAATTCAACACACACACTCAGCAATTCACAGGGTTCTCAGATTTGGATACAGCTCGCGTCACGCGAAGCAGGTGAATCAGGCACGCAGGCCGTGGGGAGGAAGAAGAGAAAGTCTAGTGACTTGTTTACTACTCAAGAATGACCCCCCCCCCCCCCTTTCCTTCCAGGCTGGTGTCGTGTAAGCTACAGCCCCTTCGACGACTTGGTCCTCCTGGCCGCGTGGGTCCCACTTGTCAGCTCACGGCGCCTATCAGCGGTCTTGCGCCGTCCCAGCTCCGTCATTGCCTTTGACATAAGAGGCGTCGTGACATTACCCCCCTCTGAAGTCACGGCATGTCCCCAGGCCGTCGATGATGGATACCTCTGCAACATGACGTAGAGCGGCTCCCAGGTGCAGCAGCCCTCAGGCATCCCCTCCCACTGGATGAGCAACTGCGGAACGAGCTTGTTTCCACGGCGGATCATCCTATCGGCGCATACACGGGCTGGCCGCACCGAGATGTTAGTCAACAAGTAATTAGGTAAATTCTTGCAAACCTGCGTGTCGTTGGAGACCGCCTTCTTGAGCTGTGAAACGTGAACCACAAGATGAATGCGAGCCGATGGAGGGAGCTGCAGTTTGTACGCCACCTTGCCAACACGCTGAAGTATCAGATAGGGGCCGAAATATTTAAAGGCCAACTTTTGATTGGAACGCTGCGCCACAGATGTTTGCACGTACGGCTGGAGTTTCAGATACACACTGTCCCCCACAGCTGTGGCGCCCCGACCCGACTGCTATACAGTGATACTGTGTCCCCGGTTATCCGATACCACCAGACACACTATCAAAGCATAATAGAGAGATCAAGACTTGTGGAACAACTAGCACATCACAGACTCTACGACACAAATCATATAGTTCAACTCTTATAATAGAGAAAGATAGCAAAAGACAACCAGAGGTCACAGACCCAACATTACAACAAGCGGAAGCAAATTAGGTTGTTCTAAACAATAAGAATCAAATTATGGCCTAAGAGGCCTACAAATAAACATCCAGCGCCAGCTGTTCCGGGATGTCCCAAGCTGCCACTTGGTAACCCCAGACTACTCGTCGACGTCCACAAAGAACCCACCTTCGAGGTCGGTGAAGTCCTCCTCTGAAACAAAACAAACGACGTTGAGTTCGACGAACTCGCAAGATTATATATAGAGCTTTAGCTCGATGAGGCTTTCAAGGTTTTATGACTGTTTTGCATAAAACTGATTTTATTTATGAAAACATAACTCAATGGCATCGACTATTCAGAGTATTTTCAAAAAGGGGGTAAGAAGTGACTCTTTTCTCTTGAATCACCTTTCTCATCATCAACCACCATCATCAACCACAGTACCTGTTTCACCAAGGCACCTCCCCGAATCACCCTCGAGGAAGTCAACCTTACAATCCTGAGTGGTACCTCTAGTACCCAGTTTTTAATCATTCCGTTAAAGTTATCCTATGATCCTACCTTCACTTCCCAAGTTCGTCCATAACCGCAGACACGGCTTTTCGAAAAGATTTACCCTGCAGGGGTGTACAATGTTTGCCACGCGTACCGTCCGGCCCATTACCTGTACAATTAGCTCTCTTCCTTGGAAAGCCGGCTGGGTGGGAGCGGTGTCGACTTCTCCCTCGTTAAGGACTTTCCAGGATCATCAGTGGCGGTAGGGCAGCCAGTGCCTGCAACACCCGCCCCACGGCCACTCATTTTCTTAACACCACCATCCTCATCTCAGTTCATTCCACCATCATCACGCACGCGCAAATGGAAGCCCGAACTAGAGGACCCTGGCTAGCCCCGCCCGAGTTATTTAGTCTATGAGGGTTCCTGCACTGCGAATGCATAGGCCTCACGCATGGTTGCACGCTCAGTCTTGGTTCAAGAGGTAAAGAACTCGCACCTAGGCGGCGAGAACGAGACAAAACACCACAACCACAGTGGCCTCTCATCCCCACCTTTAAGCATTTTATTACCTGTCTCCACAATTCTCCACCATCATCTGAACAATTCATCACCTGTTTCCAGCATGAACCATCCATCGTACAGCTAAGTATATAACTAAGCATGACTAATCATCGACATAGCATAGTTAAGTATTTCAGGCCAACAATACAATCCTATGGATAATAGGAGGGAACAGGTAATGGCATCGGAAACCTAATGCAACTATGGGATACTCTAATCTAATAAATTGACATTTGGAACCGCATGCAATATTATAGTGGAGAAAATATTTGCGGAAAATAGGATAAGATATGCTCAGAGGGGGGATTACGCTTGCCTTGTTGAGCGGAGTAGTCAAACTGCTCGTCGGGGTAATGATGCTCAACTCCGAACTCGTGATCTACCGGAGAGCAAACAACACTGGAAAGCAAAAAAAACAATCAACACATGGCAATTGTGCAATGCATACAGAAATGATGATATGACATATTAATGCATTTAAGTTACCCTTAGGGTCCAATTAACAATTTAACAGGGGTAGCATATTATTTTTAGCAAATTTGGGATCAAACCTTCACAATTTAAACAAGGAGGCATTTTTTTAACCTTCCATATACAGTACCAAACTAAGCTCCAATGAAGCATGGCACTGGTACCATTGGATAGGCCCAAATTTTCTAAGAATTTTGGTACCTTGTTTGCAGTTTTCCGATAAGAATTAAATTCGATATGAATTTTCAAAGTTTCTATAGTTTTAGTAAGTTTTCAAAATTGTTCGAAATTATTCAGGTCCAACATGCATGAATATGATGTAAAAATGTTAGGGTTTGTCTTACTGAACATTTTGATACCTCAATTGCAAATTCTGGATCAACAACTCAAGTGTTATTGATTTTAGAAGTTTACATTAATTTCCTACCTTTAATTATATCCTTTTTGCTAAATTATTTTAAGCAACAATAAAACTAAATAGACAGGTTTGGAAAGGGTGAATTTTGAAGTATATTAGGTACTGACTATTTTGGAATATCCGATTATTTTGGTCCCGGAATATCCGATGGGAGGGAACACGATGTGGTTTGACGTACTGGCCTCAGCCGGATATTCCGGTTGGCCTCGACACGGATTATCCGACGCCTGGGCCAAAACGCAGTGCGACGGCGACTTGCGGGCGACGGCGACCCAGCGGGTTAGGAGGAGAGTGAAGGGAAGGGAGGGGTCTCGGAGGACAGAGAGCTCACCACGCGCACGTGGAGCAGCTTGGCGAGGTCGCAGGAGCACCACATCGGCGGCGCGGTTGCTCAGAGCTCGGCGGCCAGAGGCGAAGAAGACGATGATGGCGGCGTCGATTCGATGCGCTCCCGGGCGATTCCTCCAGCGTGGACGTAGAGGAGAGCGAGGCGGTCATGCCGGTGGGCTCGGATTCGTCCGGGGCAACCTCAATCGACGGCAATTCGGCGGCGAGCTCGAGCTAGAACTTCCGCTGTTTGGGGAGAAACAGAGGGAGACGAAGCTAGGGTTAGGGCTCGGGGAGAGGGCAGCGAGAGAGGGCGTCGGGGTGCTCTTCTTATCCTCACGGGGACAGCAGCGAGCAAGGAGGGCTGGGCAACGGCGACGGGCTGGTGCGGTCGAGCTCGTACTGCATCGGTCGCTACAGAGAAAAAGGTGTTTTTGCATATACCCCCCTCGCAGACTTTTTACCATCACCACTAGGTCCTTATCTCTGGAATAAAAGTAACCAGCACTGTATTTGATTTATTTGGGACACTTAGACATTTTAGAAAATTATGAAATAAATTGTGTAGCCTTTTCATATCATGTGGAAGCTCCACGAAAATTGGCGGCTCAAAATAAAATGTTTTGGACAACATTTGTTTGGAGAGGTTGGATATGGCATTTTGATAAATTCAAAAGTGTTGCTCCTTTAACAATTTGGAGCAAGTGCAAAATATTATTTTGGAGCTCTTGGAACTTCCTTGACAAATAGGAGATGTCAAAGTGTTTTGTTTTGAAATTTTGAGTGCCTTCCTTAATTTGAAATTTGTTGAAGCACATTTGGCAGTTTGGTTTTAAATGGTGCCAAACCACCACAATTCCCTAGCAACCACACAAATCCCTAGCAACAATTCCCTAGCAACAATATGATGCATGTATGCCATGATGCAATAAACACAAAAGCGAAAATTTTACTCGGGTTTTTAGGTTCTCAAACTTCGGGCTATTACAATTCTACCCTCCTTACAGGAATCTCGTCCCGAGATTCTAGAGTAGGAAAGAGGGAAAGGTTACGACGGTCTTCAACGGTCTTCTCGGTGTAGATTGATTCAGCGCATCCTGAAGATCTTCATCGGCCTCACTTCGAGTTCATCATCCACGTACACCATAGGAAAAGAAGGGAACCTCACCGGAAGGATGGATCTTGGGGAAGATACAACGACCGAGTACCTCCTAGTAGAATCTAGGATGAGACTTCGAGCATCCCTTGAATTGACAGTTAGGGGACACATGCTGGTGATGGACGATTGATTAGAAGTTTCCGGTTGGCAGACCACTTTTTCTCAAAAGGTTGAGAATATGAACTTTGCACAAGGCCTTGAATTCATGAAGACGAATGTTGAACAAGATTCCAACAGAGGAGGAGGCAACTTCTACCAACAGCTTGAGTAGAACTTTCCTCACGGAGGAGCATTCCCGATCACTGGAGAAGGGTCGAGAAGATGGACCGGGAGAACTTCAGAAACTCCGCAAACGTTAGTATTGGGAACACTTCTTGATTTTCCAGACATCGGGACAAACTTCTTGAGGATCACCAACTATCGTTTCGGATTGAGAGTCAAATCTGGGAAGTGTAGAGATACTTCAGACTCCACATGTATGAATAGGGAATCTTTGCAAAGCATACCAACGGGTTACAATTGCTAGGACCCCAGGAGTTGGACTAGAAGGTCAAACTCCAAAGGAGGGACTAGATTGGGGAACCCGCGGATTAGCAACTTGTCAGGAGACAGCTGCCCCAATTGAATATCTCGTAGCGAGACACGATTGAGTTCTTGACGGGAAGCACCATAGAAGACGAGGAAGTTCTCAGACTTCCTCCCTTTCTGGAACAATTCAACCAGTGGCTTGGATGCATAGACTAAATTCTGAAGGAATGGAGGTAACAACATACCATTCCGAGAATATCCTACACATGCTTGATCGAGTTGAGAGGATTCCGAGGAAACCAGACAATTCACTCAGATCCACGGCGACATCTTTCAGCAATTGCACGTGAACCAGGGAAAGTCACTTCTAACTCCAGAACACATACCTTGTGAAGACACAAAGTTAGTTCCAACAATTTTCCAATGCTAACGCCCAATCTCCAATATAAATCTCCTCAAACATGGAGAAGATAAGAAGGTAGTTGATGGGCTCAACCACAAACTTATCCAGATACTCCAAGACGGTAGACTCATATTTCACCAGACGAGGCATAAGTATTGGTCAGACTAACACATTCAGGTAGGTAGGTCTGAGTTTGATTTGACGATAGCCCAATTCAAATCAAAAGATTTAGAGGTTAGCATATCCAAGAGGAGATACTTCCTGCTTCACACGAAGGACTAGACATCCCTTTGAGAATGAACTATGTCAGATAGAGCTTTTGTCTTTTAACTCTCCAAGTTGTTTAAGCTCAACCGAATAATTCAGGGCATCCACACGATTTTCTTGGAGAAGGAAGTTGTTCAGAGAACCAGCTTACTCATAAGCTCAACATCACGGTCAGGTGACAACCTGGCGATACTTCTGGAAAGACCTCCAGAATATCACGATCCACATATAGGATATCACGACATACCGGTGGATCTTGAGTTCAAGAGAGGATCATGCCTTTCAAGGCACAACGAGGTGGTCTTGGGAGCTTCGGCACGAACCTAGCTCTTTGACCGAGGGAGTGCATCAGAGCCAACTGACTTGGTAGCACTGTCAAACTCAACTTATTGATTGGCTAACCAATCATGCTAAGGAGGACATAAATGTCCTTGGATTTTTGCGCAGTAAGAACTGCTGAGAATATCCGATAGTTACATTATTACTCACGTCTCATCACTCTGGAGTAATAAGTCACTCGGAGATCGGAGAGTAACAAAGTGTAAGAGCATCACTTCATCAAGAGGATCATGATACTTAGCTCGATACCCTGATATCAAAGAGTGTGACACTCTAAGTGGAGCAGAACAAAAGCTAGACAAGGCCCTTATTCTGCAGATTACAATACTTTGACCTGGTCCGAGAAATGGACAAGGTACTGGAGTTTGTTTCTCCTAGAACGAAGTGGAAGTCTTGACGGATCAAGGGAGTGACTTGCATCGGAACATACCAACGCACGATAAAACTTTACTGTCAAAAGACAGACAAAGGTCGGAAAGCAGATCAGAGTAAGAAACATGCTCAGGAGAAATCCTAAGATGTTGAAGATGCACCGGTTATTACTCAATTGTGATAACCATGCCCAAAAGGAGGATGCAGCAGAGTCACGAACATAGTTGGGAGACTCGCTAGGGAATCTTGGTCGTAACCCCTATGGTTCCAAGACAGAACCTAAAACAAGGCTAGGGAAGAGCTAAAGTTACATAGCCATCCGAGGTGTGGGAAATTAAGGTTCAACCATTTACCACACAGACCACATAAAGGACTTGGGTTAAAGGTCAGCTTCATGTACCGGGATTCACAATTAGCATGAGGATCACATGGGTAACAACCCACATAATTCAACACACCAGAACCAAAGTACAATCCGGGACCTTCGGTTCAAGACCTTGGGCTCCTCCATTCTCTGGGTTTTAACCGTGGTCTTGAAGAATTGGAGTTGCATCGGTCCGGCAAAAGGAGTTGGAGACTCTGATCCGACAACCTGATACATAACTAGAGATGGATCCCAGCCTTTAAGATCTCGTGGTTCCTACTCCGACGCCTATTTGTAACTCGTGAGCTGGAGTAACAGGTTAACAGATTTAGGAACGGCCCACCCAACGTGTCACCTAATTTTGAAACACCAGATGAGATAACGAAACCTTTTAAATCAAATAGAGGTAAGGTTGCTCAGAGTTGGAGCGATACCAGGTAAGGAGTAAAAAGAATCCTAAGCAAGTTTTCACAACTCATTTTTAGTTCAAAATATTTTCACAAACACTAGACTCAACATCGACCAGTAGAAGGGTTTCCTACAGGCAGTCCTGCTCTGATACCAACTTGTGGCCCCCGACCCGACTGCTATACAGTGATACTGTGTCCCCGGTTATCCGATACCACCAGACACACTATCAAAGCATAATAGAGAGATCAAGACTTGTGGAACAACTGGCACATCACAGACTCTACGACACAAATCATATAGTTCAACTCTTATAATAGAGAAAGATAGCAAATGACAACCAGAGGTCACAGACCCAACATTACAACAAGCGGAAGCAAATTAGGTTGTTCTAAACAACAAGAACCAAATTATGGCCTAAGAGGCCTACAAATAAACATCCAGCGCCAGCTGTTCCGGGATGTCCCAAGCTGCCACCTGGGAACCCCAGACTACTCGTCGACGTCCACAAAGAACCCACCTTCGAGGTCGGTGAAGTCCTCCTCTGAAACAAAACAAACGACGTTGAGTTCGACGAACTCGCAAGATTATATATAGAGCTTTAGCTCGATGAGGCTTTCAAGGTTTTATGGCTGTTTTGCATAAAGCTGATTTTATTTATGAAAACATAACTCAATGGCATCGACTATTCAGAGTATTTTCAAAAGGGGTAAGAAGTGACTCTTTTCTCTTGATCACCTTTCTCATCATCAACCACCATCATCAACCACTGTACCTGTTTCACAAGGCACCTCCCCGAATCACCCTCGAGGAAGTCAACCTTACAATCTGAGTGGTACCTCTAGTACCCAGTTTTTAATCATTCCGTTAAAGTTATTCTATGATCTACCTTCACTTCCCAAGTTCGTCCATAACCGCGGACACGGCTTTTCGAAAAGATTTACCCTGCAGGGGTGTACAATGTTTGCCACGCGTACCGTCCGGCCCATTACCTGTACAATTAGCTCTCTTCCTTGGAAAGCCGGCTGGGTGGGAGCGGTGTCGACTTCTCCCTCGTTAAGGACTTTCCAGGATCATCAGTGGCGGTAGGGCAGCCAGTGCCTGCAACACCCGCCCCACGGCCACTCATTTTCCTAACACCACCATCCTCATCTCAGTTCATCCACCATCATCACGCACGCGCAAATGGAAGCCCGAACTAGAGGACCCTGGCTAGCCCCGCCCGAGTTATTTAGTCTATGAGGGTTCCTGCACTGCGAATGCATAGGCCTCACGCATGGTTGCACGCTCAGTCTTGGTTCAAGAGGTAAAGAACTCGCACCTAGGCGGCGAGAACGAGACAAAACACCACAACCACAGTGGCCTCTCATCCCCACCTTTAAGCATTTTATTACCTGTCTCCACAATTCTCCACCATCATCTGAACAATTCATCACCTGTTTCCAGCATGAACCATCCATCGTACAGCTAAGTATAACTAAGCATGGCTAAGCATCACATAGCATAGTTAAGTATTCAGGCCAACAATACAATCCTATGGATAATAGGAGGGAAACAGGTAATGGCATCGGAAACTTAATGCAACTATGGGATACTCTAATCCAATAAATTGACATTTGGAACCGCATGCAATATTATAGTGGAGAAAATATTTGCGGAAAATAGGATAAGATATGCTCAGAGGGGGGATTACGCTTGCCTTGTTGAGCGGAGTAGTCAAACTGCTCGTCGGGGTAATGATGCTCAACTCCGAACTCGTGATCTACCGGAGAGCAAACAACACCGGAAAGCAAAAAAAAAACAATCAACACATGGCAATTGTGCAATGCATACAGAAATGATGATATGACATATTAATGCATTTAAGTTACCCTTAGGGTCCAATTAACAATTTAACAGGGGTACCATATTATTTTTAGCAAATTTGGGATCAAACCTTCACAATTTAAACAAGGAGGCATTTTTTTAACCTTCCATATACAGTACCAAACTAAGCTCCAATGAAGCATGGCACTGGTACCATTGGATAGGCCCAAATTTTCTAAGAATTTTGGTACCTTGTTTGCATTTTTCCGATAAGAATTGAATTCGATATGAATTTTCAAAGTTTCTATAGTTTTAGTAAGTTTTCAAAATTGTTCAAATTATTCAGGTCCAACATGCATGAATATGATGTAAAAATGTTAGGGTTTGTCTTACTGAACATTTTGATACCTCAATTGAAATTCTGGATCAACAACTCAAGAGTTATTGATTTTAGAAGTTTACATTAATTTCCTACCTTTAATTATATCCTTTTTGCTAAATTATTTTAAGCAACAATAAAACTAAATAGACAGGTTTGGAAAGGGTGAATTTTGAAGTATATTAGGTACTGCCTATTTCGGAATATCCGATTATTTTGGTCCCGGAATATCCGATGGGAGGGAACACGATGTGGTTTGACGTACTGGCCTCAGCCGGATATTCCGGTTGGCCTCGACACGGATTATCCGACGCCTGGGCCAAAACGCAGTGCGACGGCGACTTGCGGGCGATGGCGACCCAGCGGGTTAGGAGGAGAGGGAAGGGAAGGGAGGGGTCCCGGAGGACAGAGAGCTCACCACACGCACGTGGAGCTGCTCGGCGAGGTCGCAGGAGCACCACATCGGCGGCGCGGTTGCTCAGAGCTCGGCGGCCAGAGGCGGAGAAGACGACGATGGCGGCGTCGATTCGATGCGCTCCCGGGCGATTCCTCCAGCGTGGACGTAGAGGAGAGCGAGGCGGTCATGCCGGTGGGCTCGGATTCGTCCGGGGCAACCTCAATCGACGGCAATTCGGCGGCGAGCTCGAGCTGGAACTTCCGCCGTTTGGGGAGAAACAGAGGGAGACGAAGCTCTTCTTATCCTCATGGGGACAGCAGCGAGAGAGGGTTAGGGCTCGGGGAGAGGGCAGCGAAAGAGGGCGTCGGGGTGCTCTTCTTATCCTCATGGGGACAGCAACGAGCAAGGAGGGCTGGGCAACGGCGACGGGTTGGTGTGGTCGAGCTCGTACCGCATCGGTCGTTACAGAGAAGAAGGTGTTTTTGCAGATACCCCCCTCGCAGACTTTTTACCATCACCACTAGGTCCTTATCTCTGGAATAAAAGTAACCAGCACTGTATTTGATTTATTTGGGACACTTAGACATTTTAGAAAATTATGAAATAAATTGTGTAGCCTTTTCATATCATGTGGAAGCTCCACGAAAATTGGCGGCTCAAAATAAAATGTTTTGGACAACATTTGTTTGGAGAGGTTGGATATGGCATTTTGATAAATTCAAAAGTGTTGCTCCTTTAACAATTTGGAGCAAGTGCAAAATATTATTTTGGAGCTCTTGGAACTTCCTTGACAAATAGGAGATGTCAAAGTGTTTTGTTTTGAAATTTTGAGTGCCTTCCTTAATTTGAAATTTGTTGAAGCACATTTGGCAGTTTGGTTTTAAATGGTGCCAAACCACCACAATTCCCTAGCAACCACACAAATCCCTAGCAACAATTCCCTAGCAACAATATGATGCATGTATGCCATGATGCAATGAACACAAAAGCGAAAATTTTACTCGGGTTTTTAGGTTCTCAAACTTCGGGCTGTTACAACAGCGAATTCTCTTTCAGACCGATTCTTGTCCGCTTGATGCTTCATCCTGCTCTGGGCACGAGTAAGGTGTTGGCGAATCACTGGAACCATTTCTTCTCGTTCTTTAATCCTAGCATCGAGTTCTGCATTGCATGTGTCTGCATTTACAGTAACTCCAAACTGTCGTGGCTGTCTGCCAAACATCACTTCAAATGGGGAACGACCGCGTTGTATGCACTGTGGTGTTGTACCAGTATTCAGCCTGTGGTAGCCACTTGGCCCACTGGTTTGGATTTGCTTGAATCGTGCACCGTAAGTATGTTTCAAGGCACTGGTTTACGCGCTCCGTTTGCCCATCAGTTTGGGGATGGTACGAGGAACTCATGTTCAGTGTGGTATCTGCTAGCTTGAACAGATGTTGCCAAAACACACTGATGAATATCTTGTCTCGGTCGGAGATCAGGACCTTAGGCATGCCATGGCGACAATACACATTGTCAATGAAGGCCTGAGCCACAGTTTATGCCGTGAAAGGGTGCTTCAATGGTATGAAATGCGCATACTTGGAGAATTTGTCCACCACCACCATAATTGTATCAAATTTGTTTGATTTTGGGAGCCCTTCGATGAAATCAAGTCCCACACTGTGCCACGCATCTGGAGGTATCGGCAGTGGTTGCAACCTGCCGGGCATCTTCACCTTCTCTGGTTTTGCTTGCTGACATGTGCTGCAAGACTTCACATATTGGATAATATCGTCCTTCATGTGTGGCCAGTGGAATAATTTCTTGACTTTGTGATAGGTGGCCTGGATGCCCGAGTGACCCCCAAGGCACTACCATGGGAGCAAGTAGCACAGCATCATGAGCAGCCTTGTGTGTGCCCAACCACACGCGCCCTTTATATCTGATGATACCATCATGCAGGGAATATCCATGGTCATTTGACCCTGTCACAGCCAGCTCTGTTAGCAATTTTGTTGCTTGTTCATCATTGTGGTATCCTTCCAGCACTGTCTCCAGCCATTTTGGTTGTACTGCCGAGATGGCATAAGCATGTGCGACATGGGGACGACGAGACAGACCATCAGCTGTCCGGTTTGTGATTCCCTTTTTATACACAATTGTATACTGTTATCCCATCAACTTGAAGAAAGCCTTTTGCTGGATGGGTGTATTGAATTTGTGATCTCCTAAATGCACCAAATTCCTCTGGTCAGTGTGGATTGTAAAGTGTCTATGTTGTAGATAGGGTTTCCATTTTTCCACTGCCATCAAAATTGCCAGGCATTCTTTATCATAGATACACAGAGACTGATTCTTAGGGCCCAACGCCTTGTTCAAAAATGCCAGCGGGTGTCCTTGTTGCATGAGTACCGCGCCCACTCCTGTGGCACAAGCGTCTGTTTCAATCACAAACTCCTTGGTGAAATCTGGCATGGCCAGAACAGGTGCCTGAACCAGTGCTTGCTGAAAGGACAAGGATGTCGCTTAGAGGGGGGGTGAATAGGCGATTAAAACTTTTCCGGTTTAGACTTGATAATTGCGGAATAAAACAATGTGTTTAAATTAACAAGCCAACAACCTAAATAAACTAGGCTCACCTATGTGCGCCAACAACTTATGCTAAGCAAGACAAGCAACAATGTGATAGCAATAAAGAATACTTCAAGCACGAAGGCTATCACAATGTAAAGTGCATAAGTAAAGAACTCGGGTATAGAAATAACCGAGGCACGCGGAGACGATGTATTCCCGAGTTCCTCCTTTTTAGGGGAGTACGTCTCGTTGGAGAGGTGTGAACCAACACAATGGTTCAACAACCACAAAGGTTTCACCTTCTTCTCCGATGAACCGCACCACAAAGGTTTGGTTCACCTTCCACTATCGGAATCCTTCGAGGCGGAAATCCGGAGCCTTTCAACAACGATCCGGGGCACAACCCACAACAGGATTGGGGGCTCCCGAACAGCTACAAGTGACCACCAAGGGTCTCAACCACCACACGGGCGTC
This sequence comes from Poa pratensis, assembly GCA_947311845.1. Classification (NCBI taxonomy): domain Eukaryota; kingdom Viridiplantae; phylum Streptophyta; class Magnoliopsida; order Poales; family Poaceae; genus Poa; species Poa pratensis. Next base: position 755,725 of record CAMZMU010000111.1, read on the forward strand.
TAGGGTCCAAAGACCCAAGAGTAACAAGTTCACAAGCTTTCAACTTCCACGAATCCTCGTGGAGACCACAAACCGATGCAACGAAGCAATGGCAAGAGCACAAGGCTCAAATCCTTCACTCTCAAATCCCACCACAAGCAACTAATGCTTATGGGGGGAGAAGAGAGGAAGAACAAAGAAGAACTCAACAAATGGAACTTCAAGAACTAGATCGAAAGAGTTCCCCTCACTTAGAGGAGAGATTGATTGGTGGAAATGTAGATCTAGGTCTTCTCCTTCAATCCTCCGAAGATCAAAGAGTTTGTGTGGAGGGATTGAGAGATATTGAAGATATGAGCTTGCAACAATGGAGGAGAGAGAAAGCAAATCGTGTTGGGCAGAGCTGGTTGGCTGGAGGAAGGTGGAGGGGTATTTATACCCCTCCCAGAAAAAGAGCCGTTGCAGCCAACTTCACACCGGAGACTCCGGTCAGAGTGACCGGAGACTCCGGCCTACACACCGGAGACTCCGGGAACATTCCGGTAAGTCTCCGGACAGGTTCCAGGGGCTGAACCACATCTGGCAAGGAGCAGCTCGGGCCGGAGACTTTTCGACCAATGACCGGAGACTCCGGCCTGGGGCGGAGACTCCGGCCATACTCCGGCAACATTCCGACAACACTCCGGACAGAGTCCAGGGAGTGAACCAAGCTGCTTATCTTCGAAAAAAACCCCTGGGCCCGAAGACTCCGGTTGAGGCGCACCGGAGACTCCGGCCTAGAAGGCCAGCAAAACTGCAAAACCTGAAATGTAATAACTTTTGGAAGGAAACTTCAAACGAGATGAAACCAACGAGGTTGGAAAGGTAGCGACAAGAGCTAATCACAAGGGTCACAAATATGGAGGAGATATCACACATGGGAGGTGTGGACCTTATCTCGAGGAGGACCGGTAATATTTCCAACACCGAGAACATAACAAGTTTTCCATCCGGACTCCGTTTTCAATGATCTTGGGCTTGCTCCGAAGATAATCACAAGCACTACAAGATCATGCATATAGACATCATAGTCCATAATGTGAGGAGGATAACACAAGAGGAGAGTTTGACCTCTCTACAAGAGACGAACCGGTAAAACTCCACATAAAAAACTCCACAAGATATCCAAATGAAATCCGTTTTTGATGAACTAGAGCTTGGTATGGAGATGAACACAAGCTCTAAATTCTCACATGGATAAAAGCCAAATAAGAACCAAGAAAGATGATATGCCAAATATGCAAAGGTTTGAGCTCTTCACAAAGATGCGATCAAGACTCACTTGAGAGTCCCTCTTGATAGTACGCCATCTATCCTATAACCCGATCTCCAAACTAACAACATGAGACCGGTAAAATAAAAACCCTATCAAGATCATACCTTTGCCTTGCGCATTCCACTTGAGCTAGATGATGACGATCTTGACTCTCTCAAGTTGGAACACCTTTCTTGATTGTGCTTGCTAGCACATGCTTGATGAAGACTTCTCCAAATGCTCCCCCATACTCCATTATGGGAGAGCCTCGCTTAGCTCCGTCTTCATATATCCACTTGCGCTTCATATTCTTCTCTTGATATAGATGATGGCTTGGAGATAAACACGAAGTTCACTCAATCTTCTTTTCCAAGCCATGCTTGCAATAAGCTCAACTCTTCACATGACCATTCTTCATATAAACCCTTGGATGGAACCTTGGTCATCATGTAATCTTATAGAGTCCAACACATGAACTCCAACCTTTTCCTATGGACAAGATCTACAAGTATATCTCAATGCAAACATTAGTCCATAAGGATTGTCATTAATTACCAAAACCACGCATGGGGCAACACATGCCCTTTCACTTGCTTCAACGACACGAAAGCTGCATTTGTTTCAGGCGTCCACACATAAGGAACACTTGCTCTTCTTGATGAACAGCTTGTTTTGTTTCAAGATTTTGAACACAGCCTTCAAATGTTCAGCATGGTCTTCCAGTGTCTTGCTGTATACGAGAATGTCATCTACAAAGACCAAAACCATTTTACGAATGAGTTGTGCAAAGATGTTGTTCATAGCTGCCTGAAAGGTTGCCGGGGCACAAGACAACCCGAATGGCATTACCCTAAATTCATAATGTCCACTGTGGGTTTTGAAAGCCGTTTTGTTCTCATCCTGCTCCACCATACGGATTTGATGATACCCTGAGTGGAGATCGAGAGCTTTGTGAAATATTTTGCACCAGCTAACTCATCTAACAACTCATCCACCACAGGCATTGGGTATCTGTCCTTGACAGTCACTGAGTTGAGCCGTCCGTAGTCCACACAGAATCTCCAAGTTCCATCTTTCTTCTTCACTAATAAAACAGGTGATGCAAATGGACTTTGACTGTGCTGGATAATCCCATGTGCAAGCATGTGTCGGATTTGCTTCTAAATTTCGTCCTTCTGTTGTGGTGAATACCGGTATGGTTTCACATTTACTGGTTGCACACCTGGCATGAGTGTGATTTTGTGATCAAACTTTCGGTGTGGAGGGAGTCCTTCAGGAGTAGCAAAGCAGTTTTTGTTCTCCTCCAAGATTTCCACAATGCATTGGGGAAGCCCACTTTGCTCAGTATTGGCTACACACAGTTCTACCACATGAGCTACTGCATTGTCAGCAAACAATTCTTCTAGTTCGAGTCCAGTGATGGCAGTGCAGGAATTTGTGGCCTCTGACACTCCTCTCACAGTTACTCTTTTCTCCCCTTGTTTGATTCTGAAGGTTTTCTTTTTCCAATCTATCCACATGGGTCCCAGAGTGTCCAACCAATCCATTCCTAGGATCATGTCGTAGTGCGGCAAGTCGAACACCCTGAAGTCAGTGCAAAAGTTTGCCTTCTGGCACTTCCACTGGACATTCTTCACAGCAGTATTCACACGAGTGGTGGCTCCATTGGCCACTGTGACTGTTACTGCAGGCACTTCCACTTTTGTGAGCCCTAGCAGTTCAACTGCATCTGTACTGATGAAACTGCCGCAGCTGCCCGAGTCCACCAACAATAGTACTTGCTTGTTATTGATCACTCCTTGTAACCGGAAGCTCTTCTTGCGCACAGTACCATCCATGGCACACTCCGAGATGGAGCACAGGGATTCATATGTACTGCTGCTGTCGGACTTGTCATCTTCATCGTCAGACTGCGACATTTTTAAAACAGCCATCAACTCCTCCATCATGTTCAGAGGTACTGTGCACTTCACTTGTGCCCTGGATGGAATTTCTCTCCACAGGTGAAACATTCCCCTCTTGCTCGGCGTTGAGCCTTCAGAGCTTGCAGTTTGGCATTCCATGGCGGTTTTGCTGATTGTTTCTGCATCAATTCTTCAGGTGAGCCAGCCAACACTCCCCTATTTGTATTGGTGTGGAATGACTTGAAATCCTACCGGAATCGCCCACTCGACGTGTGTCGAGCCTCCTCCAGCATCTCCTCCTGCGTTTCAGCCAAAGATAGAGCAGCATCAACAGTTCGAGGCTTATGCAAACGTATAGCTCTCTGAATATCTTTCCTAAGCCCACTAATGGATTTAGTGACAAAGAAAGCCTCATCATAATGATTGTTATGCACCAGCACCTTATGCCTAAGCTCCTCAAATTTTAAGAAATATTGCTCTACAGTTCCTGTTTGTTTGCAGCGCTCTAAAGCCTCTAAAGCCCTATGATGCTTATCTTTTCCAAACTTAGTGTGTACAGCTACGCAAAGCTCTTCCCAATTTTCTATGTCATGTTCAGCCTCAATATTTTGCAACCACAAGGCAGCATTGCCAATGAAGTGGATAGTGGCATAGCTAGCCCAGGTGTCATGGTCGACATCATACATAGCAAAATATTTCTCACAAGTTTTCTTCCACCAACGTGGGTTTTCACCGTCGAATTTAGGGAAATCCGACTTGGGTGGCCTAGCATTTCTATATCCAGAACGAGACTCGCGCATAGCAGATTCACCATCATGATCGCCACTGAGATCAAATGTAACAGGAGAGTGGCGAAAGGTATGCGTACCCTTTGCCAAGGCAGGCGCCATTGCTTTGCGAGCAATGGTCGCAATGCCCTGTGGTGCTGTTTCTTCGCCGTGCCCATGGGGCCGAGGAGTGGCGTCGACGCCTGAAGGGCGGTCGGCTTCCAGGATGGCCACGCGCGTGCCCACCCCCTCAAGGGATTTGTGCATCGCCCTGAGCGAATCATCGATCGCAGGTGCCCAGTTGTTTAGGCCCTGGATATTCTCCACAATTTTGCCCTGGCTGTTTTCCATGGCCTTCAACGAGTCCTTCACCGCCGTCAGAGCGGAGCTTGTGTCTTCGCCTTGTTTGTTGAACAAGGTTGCCAAGGACTGGAGCTCGGCCTTTAGTTCATCCATGTCGACTGCTTCACAGATCGCCCACGTCTCAGCTTGCGACGCGAGGGTCTGCCTGCGAGAACCGCCACCAATTTCTTACGGGGTCGGAAGAAACTCGTCGGAATTTTACCAACCGCGGCTTGGATCCGCAGTCAACCGCGATTTCCCCTAACTTCTACCGCCGCCAACGCCGATCTCGAGCACGCCCGTACTCCACACGCCGCCGCCGCCTCAGACTCGATCTAGGAGGGGATTTTACCAGTGCTAGCCCGAACCCACCTCAGATCTAGCCCTCACCATCGCCGCCCCAACTCTCCCTTGATCTGGAGATTTTCGGTGTCAATTTGCAGGGAGAGAGTCAGATCGAAGAGGCTCTGATACCATATGTTATGTGTCTACTAGATTCAACAACGAATTCAACACACACACTCAGCAATTCACAGGGTTCTCAGATTTGGATACAGCTCGCGTCACGCGAAGCAGGTGAATCAGGCACGCAGGCCGTGGGGAGGAAGAAGAGAAAGTCTAGTGACTTGTTTACTACTCAAGAATGATCCCCCCTTTTCCTTCCGGCTGGTGTCGTGTAAGCTACAGCCCCTTCGACGACTTGGTCCTCCTGGCCGCGTGGGTCCCGCTTGTCAGCTCACGGCGCCTATCAGCGGTCTTGCGCCGTCCCAGCTCCGTCATTGCCTTTGACATAGGAGGCGTCGTGACAATACTCCGGCTAAGCTGAAAGAACACACTAATGGTAATAATCTCCAGCGGTTCTTGTTTCAGAGATGCGGGTATATCTTCAGATAGGATTATAACTAATTTTTTGGAACTCGGCTAGCGCTCGATCAACTAAGAAACACGACCCTCAAGCCTATTTCTCCAACATTGGCGACCCCATTCCTCCCCGCCCGCTGCCGCGTCAACGTCTCGTCCTTCCCAATCTCCTCCTTTGCCGGTCCACCGGCATTCTAGGCATCCCTCTAAATCCCCCACCCCTTGTCTTCTCCATCAGCGGCACCCCTAACCCCTAGTTAAGTTACTTGCTCGCCTCCGCCAGCGACTGACCATGGCTCTGGCTGCTCCGGCTCGCTCCTATCCTCGTGAATGCCGCACCAGCTGCATCGTCGTCGACGAGGAGCTATGTATCCAGCGGTGGAGCTAGGGTGATAATCATGTGAGGCCAAAACCTAAATCCTCACATATTGCCTATTTTGTAAAAAATACGAAAACACACGTGCATTCGAAGTTTCCTAAAAAGATGTGGGGTCGGCTACCCCCACAGATATAAGGTGGATCCACTATTGTCTATATCCTCCTCGTTCTTCCCCTCTTTTGTTTTGGTACTGCGGGAATCCATCAAGCGTCAATTTAATTCGCGGTATAACCGAGAGCTAGTAAAAATGTATTTCTTACCAATAACTCCAGCATGTTCCATGTAGGTCCGTCGACCGACTAGCGAGTGACGGACTTTTTTTTGTTTAACGTGAGAGGGCACATAAGTGCCTAATTCATTTCGCTCAAAAGCAGAGTACATAGAGAGGTACAATGCCATGAAAATTCACATTTGCAATGATGTCCAAAACAGGGCATGCAGATGGGCTATGAGCTGAGTTCCTACATGAACTGGTAGGCTCGGATCGCAAGGATCTTCTCGCCTGAGAGCATCCCCACCGGGGGCCTCCAAATGACCCCAAAGGCCCATTGGGGGTCTGGACATAAAAAACCGCCACCAGCGGCACCACCCAAAGGGTCGCCCCGAGCGAAATCGTGTCCGGCACCCCCGATAGGGCCTCAAAGTTTGGAGGCCCTCTCGGGGGTGCCGGACATGGGGCGGACATGCCCTCCGACAGGGGTGGCCCGCCCGTCATACACACTGCCCGGGCGCCCTTGGTAATGAGGGCTATGCAGGAGGCCGTTCCGCCCGCGTTAATGGCGAGGCGACGAGACGGCGGCACACGTGCCAGCACGCGTCGTAATAACGCCGCGCCCGTTCCCATGGCGCAAACGGATGCGACGCGTCGAGACACGCCATCCACGTGTTTAAGTCGCAGGGCTTCCCGCGGCGGCACCCTGCAGACGCGTCGTCGGTGTCAATGCGTGGCCAGACGAACCGGTGGGCTAGGCGTTAATGCAGGCCACCCAACCCCGCTCCTCCGTCCGCCTTTAAAACGCGGGGCGTCGCAACCCTCCTCTCCACACACCACCTCTTCTCCCTCTCACTCGCCACAAGTAGATCGGCCGCCAAGCATGGCGGGCAGCCGCGAGACGCCGGAGGAGCGCCAGCTTCAGCGTCATCGCGACTTCCTCTCGGTGGAACGTGCTCGCCGCTGCAACGAGCGTCGCAGCCAGCAACGCCGCGAACAGCTGGAGGAACGCCGCCGCCGCAACGAGGAGGCGGAGATGGCCAAGGCATTTCAGCGCGATATGTGGTGCAAGGAGATTGCCAACGCGCCTCCGTACGCGCTGTCGCTGGAGACCGCGCGGCTGTGCAGCTGCCACAGTTTGCCGGTGGAGGACTTCGCCACCCTACCGGATGGGTGGGTGAGGAACGCCGTCAACGTGCCGGTGGCGCCGCGGCTCAGCGGGCAGGAGCGCGTGGACTACATCATGCGGCAGTGGAGGGAGATGACATACGAGCAGAAGCTCGACCCCAAGTACTCCATCTCGGCGCCCTACTGGCACGTCGTGGTGGACGTGGAGTACGAGGCGCGTCGCATTGGCGTCTTCCTCCCCACCGCCGCACGGGAACCTACGCCGGAGTTGTCCGCATCGGACGACGACCGCTCTGACGGCGAGGACGACGACGACGACCCCGAGCTGACCGATCTCCCCTTACCACCGGCAGGCGCATCTTTGTCAGCAGCGTCGCCGTCACCGGAGAAGGGGCACCGAATGAAGCCGGAGAGGCTTCCCATCAGGCGCCCCTCCGCATGCCACGACGCTAGATCAAATCCCACCACGCGCCGGCCGAGAAACCAGAAGCCTCAGCGGCTCAGCTGAGACTATGTTTCTAAAGGCCGTAGCCGACGGCAATAGCGGATGAAACTTTCGGCGCCAGATCATTGAGGCATGCAAGTTTCTTGATGATTCGGCGTTGGGGTTGGCATCTTCTTCGCCGGCGCCTATAGTGGTTGGCGACAAGCTGTAGCCTGCCGCCGGCATCGGCGTAGGCCTCCTTCTCTCCGCCTAGTTTAGGTTTAGTTTATTAAATCTCGTTTAGATTTCAAATCGTAAGTTTGTTAACTCTCGTTTAAATTCCGCCAGAATTGTTTATGAACGAATGTTTAAAAAAAAATTGACGTGCTTGTTTGGGTGCGCCGTTGTGGGCTGCACCCCAATTGGCCGGACATGTATCCGGCACCCCAATTGGGTCTTAATTGGGGGTGTCAGACACCGATTTGGAGTCCCTGGTGAGATGCTCTGATGAGCGCAGTTGTGTGCCACTCCATTGATGTCTCTAGCAATGTGGTAGTATATCCTGTAGCTTAGAGGAGTAGCAAGGTTCTGAAACTGCATGACCGGCTGGCGTATTTCCCATAAGATAGAAGAGTGACAGGCAGGGACTGTGGTAGAAAAAAAAAACTCTATGTGGTGCATTAGCTAGGCTGCTCCACCGCTGTTACTGTGTAGCAGCACTGGGTGATCTTGCAACAACGAAAGATTCGATATCTCGCAGGCACAGTTATTCTAGCGACGGAACAGCGTAGATGGCGTCAGATCTCCAACGAATGCAGTGAATGCAGCCGGTCGATCGAACATGGCTGGGGATTTCACCTTGCACCCGTCAAATCCCGTGGTCAAAAGAAGGCTCCTGCGTGCGCGCACATGTTGTGTTGTTTGCTCGCTGATGATACTGCAGGGAAGATTGTCTTACGAAGACGAATTAACAGTCTTTGCTGTACTAATTGCAGTGATGAACACACTTGCACACCGAGGTACTAGCGACATGGACACTTGGAGTGGTAGGACTTGAGCTACAACTCAACTTTTTTTTTGAAGCACAACTCAACTTATTGGGGGGGGGAGGGGGGGGAGGGGGGGGGGGGGGGGGGGGGGGGGGGGACAACAAGGTTATATAATTGGAGTACGGTGTGTCGCCCTACTGCCCTCGTAGGCCTCGATATTCTTGACATCGATAAATCTTAGAAAGTGCATCGTTTGCGGTGACCTTTGTTAGATTGGACAGAACCAAAGAGAACTTGGGTGAGCATTGGGTGCAATCCTTGCTCCGACCTCGACATGGACGTCTTCTATTCCGCTGTTAACATCACGGTGCATGATGGTGAGATGGCGAGCTTTTGGCACTCGCCATGGTTAAATTTGGCGCTCGACATCTTTGTTGTTTCCGCGTCTCCATGGCTATTCACGACAACTCATGGGTCAACAAGATCAACATGTCCAATGGCCTTTCTCTCGAGCATATTGTGGAAATTATTGAGCTTTGGTCCAAGCTACAGGAAACACATCTTGTTCTTGGTGCTCGTGATGAAATTTAATGGAAACTCACTCAAGACTGTGCTTACTCCTCCACGACCAAAAAAAATACAATGTACCGGTCCAAACTCTCGGAAATGCCACGCCTTGTTTGGAAATGTTGGGCTCCATTAAAATTCAAATTCTTCACATTGAGTGGATTTGGACGGCGGTCCGGCTACAAAGACGTGGATGACTTCATAATTAATGAGTTGAGCCGTATATCTTGCCTCCGTTACTAAGAAAATACTCCACACGATCTTCCAACAAAAAATATCTGCATTCAGTAAGTAATTGTAAAATAAACCACGCTGGTTTCGAATAGTTACGTACTGCATCAACATTCATGCACGGACAAGCATGTAATCATTGTAGCTCATTGATAGCACATTGATGACACAAAAAGGAAGACTAGTACTACACTCTAGGATGAAACAGTTGAACGCACGAAAATAATGCGAGTCTGATTCAGCGGTCGGTACAGTTCATGGAATAAAATGCGGCCCAAATAAGAGCGCGTGTAAGGCAACTGTAGCCAATTATTTGACCGGCGTAAAGAAAAAGCATCGCTAACAGTCTTTCAGCGACTGTGTTTGATGAACACAGGACAAAAGCATCGATGATGCCAAGCGAGAATGAAACAGTGTACCTTATCTTTTTTTTTTTTTTTGAACAAGGGGAAGGACCCCGAAGGGTCCAGAGCTGCATTAATCGGTGGGAGCACATTTTACATAGAGGACCTTACAAGCAAAGGAAAATACAAACAAGTCCTCAACAGTTACAACCAGGACCTCAGAAAAATAACTGGAAAAGCAATCCGGTCCATCTCCACCGAGCTTGACGATGCTCACTACGCCGCAGCCATCAGCGCCGCCGCCGGGGACAGAGCCACTTGGCGATGGGTTGACGAAGGACGCCACGACGGAGTAGCAGAAGGGCCTCCATAAAGGCGCGCCGGCCAGGAGGTTGACGAAACTGTGACTCACACAGAGCCACAGCGTGGAGTGGTCGCCTCGACCAAGCATAACCACGGCACAACTTCGCCGCAGTTGAGAAACTCCACCAGACGCAGCTACAACTCCCTGCCGCACCAGCTAAAGAAGAGCCACTCCCGTACGCTTCGGTCCTCCACCACCTTGGTGGCATCCCAGAAGAGAGCGAGAAGCAGCTTCCAACACACCGGCGCCGCAAGCTCCTTCCAGATCGAGACCTGGAGAGCCGACATCGAGCTTATTACAGCAGTCGCCCTCGAATCCACCTCCGCATCGCCTCTTCCACCATGGAAAAGCACAAAGAGGAAGGAGATCCAGGCTCTGATTGCCGCTCGGGAGCAACCTTGCCAGGCGAAGAGGGGGGAAGAGAACGGCCTTATTGACGGAGATGTCCAGCCGCCGCGACACCACCTGCAGCAGCCCCTGCCACCAGAGCAGTGCAGCAGTGAAGAGGAAGGCAGGAGCGAGCCAGATCCGGCCAGAGAGACCTGGCGACCTACTCCCATACGCCACCGAGGGCAAACTCGAAAAACTACACCTAATATCTACTCCGGCGTCACTTCCGCTCCACTTCCGGCCGGCTAGTCCGGCGAGAAGGGCATGGGAAGGACCCGGCCTTCGACGGACGACTCTCAAGGAAGAGCGGTGGGGGAGAGGAGGTGGAAGGGGAAAGTGAGCGGGTCAACAGTGTACCTTATCAGGAGAGCTGACTAGTCTAAAGAGAAGCTTTTTTTTTTGCGGAGGAAAAAGACACATTACATCGGAAATACAGAGAGGACCCCAGAAAGCACAAAAATTACAACCCGCCCCTCTGCACTATGGCCGCGTCGTTGACCCGCCGTTGCCGTCGGTGGCGCGCCGCCGCCGCTGCCTCCCTCAAAGCCTTGGATCGGAGGCAGTCCCCAGGCGAGCGGGAAGTCGCCGAGCGCCGGTCCGGAAGACCTACACCGTCGAGCACCGCCGCGGACAGCCCGATGCGCCGCATCTTCTTCTTCAAAGTCTGGATCTTGGAGCTCCGCCGCCTCCGGAGCTTACCACGGGGAAGACGCCCACGGCACCTCCGTGGAGATGCGAGGGCGTCGATGGCGGTGGATCGAAGACGACGCTCCGCAGAGCGCCGCCGCCGGAGAAGAGATCCACCGCCCGCAAACTTCGGCCGCCACGCCTCCGCCTCCAGAGCGTCGACGACCTGCAACCACAGAACTCCTACACTATTTACAGGACAAGGAACGGGGATCCCCGGCCTCCCGCCGCCGAGGCGGCCGGCGGAGACCGAGGGATCCGACGAAACCCGCCGGCGAGGTGGAGAGCTACGGTGGGATCCAAGAAATCGCCTCCTGCTACAGAGACGGGGAGGGGAACGTCCAAGGTCGCTTTATACACACTCTAAGCTAAAAGAAGCTTAACTGCTTAAGGTAGTGGATTGAATAGCGGACACTGGTTTTTCACCCGAGATCCAATGCGTCTGTGTTACTAACTTTAAAAAAATTGCAGTGATGTATACTACAAGCATACAAAATATTTATGCAAAACTAATTATATTATAGTCTATACAAAAATGATAAAATGGGGATATTTGAAACTATGCATTGTTACCTATAATAAGATCATCGAGAATATAAATGATTTGTTTCAGATTTTTCTGAAACTTTAAATATAATTTTCAATTTTATTAAAGTAGCAAGAGCACTCGATCTCGGGTGCAAGAAATCTCTACTGTTTTGATTGAGTAGGCTGAAGTGATGTAACAATTGTGTCCAGTTGAAATAGAATGGAAGCCGATTAATTGATAAAAGCAAGAGTATCTAACCTGATACCATATATAGCGCTGACACTTGGTGGAATCGTGGATAATTAGAGCATGTACGAGGTTTAGCCTTCTCATGAGCCTTCATATCAAGTAGAGAAGGTATAAATACAAGGCGTACAATGCATTATTTTGTATGGTCATTACGTTCATTTTTAGCAACAAATGAGTATTAATTATGTATTAGCTCAAAATCTATTACGATAGGAAGACATGTGACAGGGATAATAGTTTATTTTTTCTTATGTTTGGAGAGATCATCGCTTAGATAAATTAAGTCAACCTTTTTAATATTATCTGTATTTGAATGAAACAAAAGTCCTACATGACCACTCCAAAGGAAGTATGGCGTCACCTCTATTCTGCATGCTCTTATGTGAGCAGATTGGTGTGAATCGGTAGGTTTCCAATGAACTTGTGACAGAGCTTTTGACTCAATGTATTTTTTAGACGAGTTTGCCAGACTTTATCTCCAGTGAGTAGCTTAAAAACTATGTACCACACAGCCGAGAAAACATGGAGAAGTACCCCACTTTGTTAAACTTCTGAAAAATGCATCGTTTGTTTAATCAAGACAAAAAAAATTGCCTTTTATATTGATATAGGAGAAACAAATAAGGGTGCCTAAGCCATAAAATAAATAAAAGGAGAACAAGATAAAAATGCATTGTTGCAGATACACTTTTCATGAAACATTATGTCTATTTTTTTTGCCGAGAACTGTCAAAATTTTGGTAGTACCAACAAAAGGGACACATGGAAATAGAATGGATCCCTCACAAGCGCACGACACGTAATTTTTTGACAATCAATACCACAATATATTATAGTAATGAATAGCACATGATAGAGATTTGAGAGCTGTTTCCGGTGATTACAAAAGAAACTCTACAAGACACAAGCAAATTATCGAGGTATTCAAACTCTATATTTTTCAATATGCAATCTTGTATTCTTCTGAAAGCAATCACCGAAAAATTATAGAGACCAAACAGTTGACCTGTTAATACCAACGAGAGTTCTCCAATTTTCTTTTCTGAGCCGCAATGCAAAGACTTGCGCACTCGAAACTGCCACTAAGATAATTAACCAACATCGACAGAGTACCAACAATAGTATTTCAGGAAACATCCACCGTGTTCACATCGTTGGTGAGACAAGGGTACGAACCACCACCACTGTTAAAGATATAACATCTGGGTCAAATATTGCGAGGACCATTGTACTCATGACAACCATGCGAGAAATTCCTAAATTGATCTGGCTAATCAAGATCTGAAAGACAATACCTATAAAATTTTAATCTTTAAACACCATCATTGATGTTGAGAGAAGATCCCGTCATTGAACAAAGTGACGAAATGCAGGGGCGGAGCTAGGTGCTTTTAAGGGGGTCAATTGACACCAATGACCCAAAGAAACTCCTTGGTAATTTAGTGGAAACTTGTGATCATTAGTACAAAACGACACCGATACACCAATGACCCAAAGAAACTCCTTGGTAATTTAGTGGAAACTTGTGATCATTAGTACAAAACGACACCGATACAGTGGAGAATGACCCCAGTACTCTGCTGGCTTCCCATGGAAAGGATAGACGAGGTGCATGCTTGTGCCACTGTTTGCATGCATGTGCAAGAACATCGATCCCTCCGTGTTGTTGCCCACCCACCACCCGGCCATCAAGTCCTAAAAATAAATGCAGTCACCGGCCGACAAGGAAGAATATCCGTATGCATATAGTGTCTATCAAAAGGGGCTGGTGGTGGTGATGGTTAACGAAATTCAGGTTGAAAAGAGACATAGACTTGACTGGGCCACTGCATTCTTCGGCGGACAAATAGCTAAGCCACTGGACGTACACCGAACTATTCGTCGAAATAATGATGTTCATGCAGTAAGGCAAGTTAGGATCGTGAAGCAGTAGCTGGATTAAGAAGATCATCCAAGAAATACACCACAAAGCACTGTTGAAGATCGGAACAGTACATGTATCTGTCCGGCATCAGGAGGAGGAGGGAGAGAGAGTTGAATGCAAGGAGAGGAGGCAGGTAGGTCTAGAGCCATGGAATGGAGCCCATGCGCATTCCGGCTAGCTTGACGCGGGACTCTGAAAGGAGCCATGCCCACTGTGTCTCGACCAGCCGCTTCACTGAATTTAAGCTACCACCGCCGAGTTGGTGTATCTGCCGCAGGCTAGCCTCGCCGCGTGCATCTGTTGCCGAACCAGTGCAAGCTAGGCGCCAGGACGCCGATGGTTCATCGCCTTTTTTTCCTTTTCCCGGCCGATGTAGCCTGAAGCCTAGCCATCACCACTCACCCGATCGACTCATCGCTCGATCCATCACAAGCCTGCTGACACGATCTGTATCTCCATCTTGTGTGTGTGCCGCTGAGGCCGCATGGGCTGTAGAGGCATCAAATTAACCGACCCACCCAACCCCTCCGCTGCGCCGTCCATAAAGGCCATGATCCATCCTCAGAGAAGAGAGATCGTATCGTCTTGGACTCGCACGCGGTCGTCTTTCCCACCGTTCTGCCCTCCTCTCTCCACTACCCGGCTGGCTAGCTCTTTGCAGTACCCTCGGGCTATATATAAGGGCCTCCTCCCTGGTGAGCCATCTTCATCCGTAGTCGTCCCCAGTACCCACTAGGCCACTACCCACCCACGCCATGCATATCTCCCAAGCTCTCCGCTCCGGCCTTGCGATGCCGAGCCCAAGCCTTGGCGCTTGCTCTCGCCACGTCGTTGCCAACCGGGGCTTCTCCGATGGCCGTCGCCTGAGGCTTTCCTCCGTCGTCAGGCTTCGTCCCCGGTCGTTCGAGGAGGGAGCGGCCGAGGGCGCGGCACCCCCCGCGCCGTCAAGCTGATCCACCGTCCGGCTCTATCCTCCCTGAGCTCCTCTCCGCTGCCACTCTGCTTTCTTCTCCGTCCACCAAGCAACCCGCCTCTTTCTTCGTCCTTCCATGATCACTCCGGCTGTTCTTGACCTTGCAAGACTTTCAACTGTGAGATCTTCGCCTACTTCAGAATTGCCCCCCTCTTATCCATACCGCCCCTCTCTTCTCTACTCCTCCCGTCTATCCCTCTTGAGCTTGATGTAACATGTAGATTGTAAGTGTTGTGCTGCTATCGTTACCTGATGATAAGAGTTACTGTATCTTTGTTGCACTTGGTTTTTACAGCTTCCGTCGTCCATATTGTTTATTTTGGCTTTCTTTCTCTGTTAATCTCCACAGTTTAAGCTAGGTACCCTCTTCCTGTTCCTTTCTATTTTGATGAAGTGCGACTAGATGTTTCCTTGTCCACTCCCTGTAAGCATATGATTAATGTGGCGTCAGCGTCATTATGGTGGTAAACTCAAGCTTAACCTGTATTTTTCTTTGGAAGAAGCAAAACACGAGCAAGAAAATAAACGAGCACACATACACACACCTACAAAGAAAAACGCTTTCGGAGATGGGAATGATCCATCTCTGCGCTTGTGATAACAGAAATGAGAACGAAGCTTTGAGAGAGGCTAGGTGCCTGAGAGAGGCGAAAAGGGCGACTCGGGTTTCTCCTCCTCCTCTCGCTGGAGTCGGGGCAGATCTCCGCCGCCTCTCGCCGCTGCGGCGGTGGGGGTGGGTGGGGGTCTCGTCCCCGGTCTCCCGGCGTGTAGTTAGGGTAGGTTTTAGTCCCCTCGGCGGCGTCTCTGGGAGGGTCTCGCCGTCGATAGGGGTAGCTAGGTGCGGCCTCCTTCCTCTTCCCTGCTGGCGACGGCGGGTGGTGGCCGGTTTTGTGTCGCCGTTCTTCGGATCTGGCGTCTTGGTTCTGGCGGATCTGTGGATCCGGCGAGGTTGCTTCCCCGAGTGGATGCCGTGGCGGCGCTGGCGTTTGCACTCTTCGGGGTCTTTGTCCCTCTCCTCTGGCGTCGTCGGGCCTCCTTCTGCGGCGGCTCTGGGAGGAGGAGGTGGTCGATCCGGGTAAGTTCCTCTGGCGTCCTCTATGTCTGGCCATGGTGGCAAAGGGAGATCGAGGTGGAGGAGCTTCTTCCGTTTTTGGTTGGTGCGGTGGTGGTGGTGGCTCTCTGCGGTGTCTTTGCTCCGGCCGGCCGTGGCGGCGAGGGGAGCGGTCGCCGGGGAGCGGGTGTGCGGGTCGGCTGGTCTGGCTGCTTCGGGGACGGCGGGAAGTTCGGTGGTCTGTGGTTGCAGGTGCTTGGCTGTGCTCGTTCAACGCTTTGGGTGTCCGTCGCGGCGCGGCGGCCGGTGTTGCAGCCTTCTTCAACGTCGAAGGTGCTTGCTCCCCTGGGCTTGGTGGTACGGCGTTCTCCGGCGGCGGCTAGTTGCTGGGTGTGTGGGGTGGAGCCGCTGGTGTTCTTTCCTTTCTTCTGAGGTGTTTTGTGCAAGTTGTCTGGGTCTGGTTGTAAATCTTGGGTCTTTCTGGACCTGGCTGTAATTTGCCTGAGCTCCTTAATATATGTGGCGGTTCCTGTTCAAAAAAAAAAAAAGAAATGAGAACGAAGCGTGCATGCAATTTGGACAAGTTTTTCTCTAGAGATCAAGAAAGAAAACATGCAGGTTAATTAGCAGAAAACAAAGTAGAGTTGGCAAACTAAACCTGCAGGTTAATCAGCAGAAAGGACAGTAAACGCATTCATTCTCTGCTGGGCACATTTGCATGTGCATACACAGGCAGCGTTCCTTCTGTCCCACACTCTTTTCTTCTGTGAAGGGGTGGCTGAGTTGTTAATATGTTCTGTACCATCTGACTGAACCCTGCACATCACATATATGTTTCAGCCTTCAGAGCGCACGTTGCTATGGCCACAGCTATACAGGAACAAAACGGGCACTAGTCCGCCTCAGGCAATTCTTCAGAGTTCAGAACTCGCATTAACTAAAACAGAGTAGTGGCAACAGGCAGGTCTACTTCGCAGTCTGCATTTAGCATCGTTTGTTTGCTGGACCCCCAGGGTAGATGATTTTTTAAGACCCAAACTAAACTAGCTTGACCAAGTTTCAGAATATATTTGAACGTAAGAAATGTTAACACACATGTCTGCATTCTCATGATCGGTTAAGCACCCCTAAAAGAAATGATTGGTTATCAGCACAACATAGAGAAATCCTTCACTTGCAGTTCAGCAGCGATTGCTGGAAGAATAGAAGGCGTAATCACAAACTTTAAACCAGAACATAACATTAGTGAGGATTGGGGTTCGAGCCCGAGCGAATTTCTCAAGTTTCACCCTTTGTTGGGTTTACATTGATTAAACTCTACGAGACTACTCCCCTATTGGACTAGTTTCTTGCTACTCGTAGAAGATAACAGTAGCAGTGTAGCACTGATGAAAAGTAGTGGACTTATCGTTTCAACGAGAAAGGAAGCAGTGGGCTGGCCCTCGTTGACTCTCAAACAGAAGATTGAGAGGGGGGCCCTGCAAAAGTACCAGTCTCCGTCAGCTAATTCCACTTCTCGACCTGATCAGTGAGACACAAGAATCTGTTGATAATATAGAAAATAAGCTGTCATTGCTCCTCTTAAACAGAAAAATCTTCCCTTTATGCAATTACCAAGGAAGTCCGGTTTGAACGAGTGAGAAGTAATATGGCCAAGTGACGAACAAGAACAGTGACACCTCTGAAAGAGCTGGGAAACCTGAAACCAGAATTTGCAGATAATTAATAAACAAACCGAGATGCAATGAGCGAGAAGCATTGGCTAATTTCTCAACAGACACCCTACCGAGTCGGAATCAGCATGGAGCAGCGATCACCCTTTCAGGACATATACTATGTGCAGTTGATGCAGATTGACACCCGACAATTTGTACGTCCAAGGGTACATTCGAGCCCCTTCTTTAAGTAACAGCACAACTTTGCACCGTGACACTAACTAATCCAACCATTAACCAAGGAATTCTCCCGAAATAAAGCATCACGCCAAGTCCTAATAGTAAGATTTGACGCTCCCCTGAAAACTAACAGTGGTCTGATTTTGATCTACACTCTGAATTCCGTGATTTTCCACCGCAGTAGTACGCGAATCACACGTAAGAAGGACCAAACAAGAAACGGCGATCGCCTAGAGGGACAGGTACAGAGCCTGAGTCACCTAACGGAAGCAAAATACAGATGAACGCACGTAAGGTTCAGAGCTGTCTTCTTCAGTGGTTCAAATCTGTAACACTGTGTTTGGATGTACAAAAGTTTGCTGGTAATTGAATTTGACTAGCAATTTTATTTCCAAGATGGAAAGGAAATGGGTTTCAATTCAAATTCCGCTGTTTGGTTGTGAATGGAATTAATGGCTGGAATCAAAGGGTAGCACACTATTCCAATTCCTGTTTAGATGTATAAATCTTGGAATTGAATGTTTTGTTGAGTTAGAACTGATATATCTGAACTTCTGAACAAGTGTCTCTGGAACGGAGATAAATTCGTAAACTAGAAACAGCGGAATCAGCCCAAACATTCCAGATTCCCAATTCCGAGGCCATGTTTCCAACATCCAAACACAGCCTAAGGGGAAACAGGTTTAATGTTCTTAGCGTCGCCAAGATGCAAGCACCGCTGGAGTGGCCGAGCCATGTAGCACATATAACCACAGATGAATCTACCAGATTCAGAACCTTTCAATTACTAGTCCTACCTTTTACGGTTTTGCCGTCGCAATATCTATATCTATATCTATACCTAATACCTAATAATAAAAGAAGAATGGTTTCTTGTGGTACGTCATTAGACTTGCCCCTAGATTTGATCAAATTTACAGGCGCCCTTACCACCGCCAACTCGCCAAGTCACAAAAAAAAAACTGTTCGAAGCAAAGCTATCGTTTCTTCCGTCTCGCGTGGCCTGGGGACTAGGCAGTGTAGAATTATGAGATTGGCGGAATATGTTGGATTATTGAGCCCCATGGACGAGTATATATAGGCGTACAAGGGACCGACTTGGAGTACAAGACAAGTTAGGCAATAGATGGAAATAGATCCTAACTATCCTATTCTACCATAACGATCGTACACGTATACTCTAACATCCCCCCGCAGTCGTAGCGGTAGCGTCGTGAACAACTGGAACGTCGCGAACGGTCACACTGGAGATAAACCGAAGTAGACACCAGTGGGCTGACATCCCCCGCAGTAGGAGCGGGAACGTCGTGGACGGTGTCGTGGCGCTGATGCTTGGACTGTAGAGGAAGCTGATGAGGAGCTCAAGCGAGGTGGTAGCCCTTGTTGCCGATGTCGAGGAAGCCCAGAGTGTTGGGCGGTGAAGTCTTGGTCGTGGTAGCCATGCGAGGGGTCGCCGTGGTCGATGTCGTGGTCGGGTTGCCGGTGTCGAGGTATACGCAGAAGAAGCCGTAGGCGCATAGTGCGCGTGAGGAGTGACGGAGATGCGTCGAGGCAGTCGTCGAGGATGCCGATGCCGAAGAATACGCAGTACGAGCCGTCGAGAACGAGGTGCGGCCATTGTTTTGCCGGAACAAGGCGCACGTCGGGGACGAAAGCATACTCCGGCTTTGCCAGGGCCGAGTAGCCATTGAAGAAATCGGTGACGTGGTCGAGGCAACCGTAGAGGAGGGAGTTGGTGCCGGAGACGTTGTCGAAGCCGATGTAGACGAGGCGCCATCCCGGGTTTGCTAGGCCCGGGGACACGTCGGGAACGAAAGCACACACCGGTGTTGCCAGTACCGTGCGTGCGGGGGCAGGGACCACCGTGAACCATACGCCAGTGTCGGAGGGGCCAGCAGAGGAGAACTCGACGACGGTTGCGGCGCCAATCGGCGGGGGGTAGAAGGTGCCGATGTCGTCCGCGGTTGTCGGAGTAGACGTAGTCGGGGACGAGGATGATGACGCTGGCGACGAGGTCGTGGTGGACGAATACGTAGAAGGCGGCGAAGGCAGCGGCGGCCTAGAGTGTCCATGCTGGACGCCTGGACAAGGGGTGGTCGGTGGGACCTGCGATGGCCTGAAGCGGCCATGCAGGTTACCTGTGGTAGGCGGCGGCGTTTACTCGAAGTAGGTGATGAAGGCGGCAGACGGTGGCATTCCTGCGCTTACGGAGGCGGCGCGGCGCATACCACGTAGAAGTCAACACGCGGGGACGGCGAAGTGGACCGCATGCCGCGGCGCTATGGCCCGATGGGACGACGCAACAGCGCGCGGGTCGGGGCGACGGCGGGTGCCGCCAGCGGCGTACACGCCTGGGAAGGCGCGTTGGCTGCCAGCAACATGGACCAATGGCGGCGGCGCGGCGGCCCGAAGGGGCAACGCGGCGGCAGCCTGTAGCTCGATCGGTGGTAGGCGCGTGCTCGGGGATGTGCTTGGTGTAAATAGGTGCGCGATCGGTTGATCAGACCGATGTAGCACGCTACGCGCCATGGCGGCGATAACGACGCGCAGATCGGAGTCGATGGCGAAGTTGTCGGTGAAGTCCCGGTCGATGACGGCGAAGACGAAACGGCGATGAAGACCGTGCAAGCGAGAGAAGCCGGCGGCGACGCGTCGAGGCGTCCCTTGGACGGCGCGTCCAGCCTTGCTGCGCGGTTGGTGAAGACGAGCCGGTTGGTGCGGAATCGGTGCCAGTGTGTCGGCCACGATAGCCGGCTTGGAGGAGCCGGCCGGTGCGGAGTCGGCGCCGGCGAGTCGGCCGCGATAGCCGGTTGTCGAGGTGCGGGCCGGTGCAGGTCGATGCCGTTGTCGGAGTAGAGGCGCAAGAAGATGACGGTGGGCGACGCAAACCGATCTTAGATCGGAAAACAAAAATGAAACGCCGATCAAAAACGACCGGCGAGAGAGAAAAACCGGATCAAGCGACTAAAAAAAAAGACTCTACAGTAGCCGATCAACAGGAACGGCGGATGAACCCTAGGTACGGGTTGCGCGGCCCCGCGAGAGATCATGGAGATCGATCTCCCCTGAGGCGACGCGGTGCGGAAGCACTGCGGCGGCGGCTAGCTAGCCGCTCTGATACCATGAAGAATTATGAGATTGGCGGAATATGTTGAATTATTGATCCTCATAGGCGAGTATATATAGACGTACAAGGGACCGACTTGGAGTACAAGACAAGACAAGTTAGCCAATAGATGGATCCTAACTATCTTATTCTACCATAACGGTCGTACACATATACTTAACAGGCAGATCGAGAGGCTGGAGGTAGGAGGAAACGGTTGCTCCGGCGGTGACCTGGTGCATGGCGGTGGTGCCTACGGGGAGTCCACCTCGCGCCGCCCGGAAGTCCACCAGACTCCTGTTCCCGGTGTCCGCAGGAGAGCCGAGCTTCGTACCAAATTTCTCCGCGCGTGAGCTAACAAATCACGAGCGACACACGATTCGATCCTCTTCTTTCTCACCTACGCCGCTGTCAGGTACTCAGATCACAGAGCCACTCCATCGTGATGAAGTCCGGCCCCGACGTTATCTCCTGCGCCCGCGCCATGGCCGACGCCGTCCTGAGCGCCTCCAGGCTTGCTGTCCTCAACACGCCCCATCGTCCTCGCGACTCGAGCTTGCCGCTCGCTGTCACCCGCGCCCATCCTCTTCCGCGCGAGTCGCAAGTCTCGCGCGCCGGCCAGACCACGCCCGTGCGTGACCGCGTGCGCCGACCAGCTCCCAAGTCCCAAGCACCTCGCTTCCTCCGGCGAGCGCCGCCCGTCCCAGCTCGCCTCTCCCTTGACCCCTCTGAGCTCCGCTCTGACTATCTGACTATCTCGTATCGCTTTGGCCTCCTGCTCCTCCTTGTTGCTGTTGCTCGCGTCTGTGAGGCGCAGCTCCAAGTTCCCCGCCACCGACATGCTCCTCCTCGGTGACGTCGATGTCCTGGTCTTCCACGGCTCCGGCTCCCCTGTGGTATGTTGCTTTTGATACTGCTGATGCTCGAGCATGCGGCGGCGTGGAGTTGAGATGCATGTTGTTGTCGGCACCTGGTCGTGCGGCGAGGAAGCCTTGACTCCGGATCTGTGGTACTGAGAGGCTGTTTGGATCGTGGCCTGCAGCTGCCATACCAAATTCTTGGCGTTGACTGGTGGCTTGGGCTAGCATTTGGATTGAAGCCCAAATATGAGAGCCACGCCAAAATTTTGGTCGCCACGGCCAGTTCTGCGCCCACGCGCTGGCGATTCAGGGGCGGGCGATTTCCTTGCCAAAATTTTGGCGAGCCCCAGATTTGGCAGGGCTACGAAAGCTTCAGATTGATACTCGATCCTAAAACCCTAGCCGCCGCCTTGTAACCCTAGTCGCCGGCTCCCTCTTCCGCTGCCTCCGTGGCCACCAACCCAAGCAACCTCTCCTCCTCCGGTGCCCTCGTGCCCTCCAAATCCAGCGTCGTACCCGCCGCCGGCGCGCCGCGCCATGTTGCTCCCGTGGTGCTCTCCTTCAACGCCGCCAACTACACCAAGTGGAGCATCTACCTGAAGGCTTCCCTCGGTCGCGCCGGTCTCATCAGCCACGTTGACGGCACCACCCCCGCTGCGTACACCGACGCGACATGGCTTGCCGACGACTACACGGTCCTCAACCACCTCCACTCGGCCATCGACGAGGATGTCGCCGACATGGTGCTCGCCCGCGACCAGACTGCTCGTCAGCTGTGGCTCGCCATCCTCGAGCTCTTCTTCGCCAACAAGGCCAGCAAGGCGATCTACCTCGACAACGACTTCCGTCAGCTTATCCAAGACACGTCCTTGATCACCGAGTACTGTCGACGCCAGAAGCAGCTCTCGGACGCACTTGCCGACAACTACTCGCCCGTCTCCGCGCGCGCTCTCGTCCTCAACACCCTCCGTGACCTCGGCCCCCAGTTTGCCTCTGCGGCCACGGTCATCTCCATGACCGATCCACTGCCCACGTTCATCCGTGCTCGGAGCATGCTCCTCATGGAAGAGATGCAGCAGGCGAACGCGGCCGCCAACGCCGCCTCCACCGCCCTTGTCGCCCAAGCGTGGCCTCCTGCTCCGGTCTACACTGGCACGGCCTGCCGTGGCGAGTCTTCCACCTCTGGCCAGCCCCGCGAGAAGAAGAACAAGAACGGGGCCAAACCGACCCCGTCTCCTCAGCGCGCGCCGAACCTTGCTCCGTCCGGACCATGGGTGTGCTTCTCTCCTGGTGCCTCGGGTGCGGGGCAGTGGCGCTACCATTCTCCTGCGCCGGGCATCATCGGCTCGCACCCACAAGCGTACACCACCACGGCAGCCCCGCTCTACCAGTCGGGTCCGACCTCCTCCACCGCGCCTGCTTGGGACAACGCCGGTCTGATTGCCGCCCTCAACAGCGTCTACCAGCAGGGCGGCTGGGTCATGGACTCCGGCGCCACCTCCCACATGACCAACGACGAGGGTAACATCATGTTCTCAGCACCTCTCTCTCGTCCACACTTTGTAACCATAGGAAACGGCACCTCCGTGTCCATCACTTCCTCTGGCTACACCTCTTTTCAATCTCCTTCTGGTCATCGGATTAAACTCAACCATGTTCTTCTTGTTCCACACTTAATTCGCAATTTACTATCCATTCGCAAATTTACTTGAGACAATTTATGTTCGGTTGAGTTTGACGCTCTTTGTTTTTCTGTGAAGGACCTGAAGACTCGTCGCGTGATCCTTCGCTGCAATAGTGAAGGGGATCTCTACACGTTTCCTGGCACCCATCATCGTGCACCATCCACCGCCATTATCGCCACCACCACCGCTGATATTGGGCACCAACGGCTTGGACACCCTGGTCAAGATGCAATGTCGGCGCTTCAGAAATTTTCTTTAATAAAGTGTAATAAAGTTAGGCGCTCTTCTGTGTGTCATGCTTGTCAGCTTGGCAAACATGTGCGTCTACCGTTTAGTTCTTCTACTTCTGTGTCTAGTGCCAAGTTTGATTTGATACACTGTGATCTGTGGACATCGCCTATTGTTAGTAATTCTGGTTTTCGATATTATCTTGTTATTGTCGATGACTATTATCACTTCTATTGGACTTTTCCCTTGCGTAAAAAATCTTGTACGATTAGCACTCTTGAAAAGTTCTTTACTTATGTCCGCACACAGTTTGGTACTACCATCCGCTCCCTACAAACAAACAATGGCACCGAGTTTCTTAACTCCACCATAGACACTCTCCTCGCCACACACGGGACGACACTCCGTCTCTCGTGTCCCTATAGTTCTCAGTAGAACGGCAAGTCCGAGCGCGCTATTCGCACAGTAAACGACACTATGCGCACTCTTATGTTTCAGGCACATCTCCCTGAGTGTTTTTGGGCCGAAGCGCTTGCCACTGCTACCTATCTCCTAAACCGACGCCCATGCAAAGCCATCGGTTCTCACATCCCCTATACACGCCTCCACGCTCGTTCTCCTCCGTACGACAGTCTGCGTGTCTGGATGTCTCTGTTACCCTAATGTTGCGTCCACCGCTAAACACAAGCTATGTCCTCGCTCTGTACACCGTGTTTTTCTCGGTTACCCCTCGCAACATCGTGGATCGCTGCTATGATCCAACTTCTGGGAAAATTATTATTTCACGGCATGTTGTCTTCGACGAGGGCATTTTTCTGTTTCATCAAGCAGCTCAAGCACGGGATACTTCCCAGGCACCCTCGCCACGCCGCCTGGACTTCCTCTTCACCGACACTTGGAACCCACCAGCGCGCACGGCTTCCTCACCGGCCGTTTCTCGACCTGGCAACACGCCTGTCGACCCGACGGTTGCTGCGGCAGCAGCGGCACGATTTTCTGCCACGACAGAGGATCCTGCTACGACCGCTTCCGCGACGGATGCGGAGCCTCCACCGCCTGTGGCAGCCGCCGCGCGTTTCCCTGTCGTGGCACTTGCTCCTGCCGCGCCACCTGCTCCTGCCGCGCCACCACAGACACGCGCAACCGGGTGTTCTACCCCGACTCGCTCGCGTTCTTCCATGTCGTCCTCCGCTCTACCTGCTCCTACGACCACGCGGTACGGCCGCCGTGTTCGCCCTGTCGATCGGTTGACTCTCACGGCCGTGGACAATGTTGATGTGATGACGTGGAATGACACGTTCGTTGGGAGACCCCAAGTGTAAGAAATGATGTAATGTAGCAGCAAGTTTTCCCTTGATTACAAAACCAAGGTTTATCGATCCAGTAGGATTTGGAGAAGGCTTTGGAAAGGTGACAGCGGCGCCATTTACGATTACTGACGTGGACCTGCGCACACACGAACAAACTACTTTGCCCCAACGAAACAGAGAGATTGTCAATCTCTCCAGCTTGCCGAACACAAAGGATTAAATGTATGTGTGTAAAATATTATGAAATCAAAAATGACCAGCGAGCAAATGACTAGGAAAAGCTATTAAAACGGTTGTAAGCAATGTAGGAAAATAGGACCGGGGTCCATAGTTCACTAGTGGTATCTCTCCAAAAGATAAACGTGTTGGGTGAACAAATTACAGTGGGGCAATTGACAAACATGGGCGCAACACAATACTATCATGACACAAAATTCACCGTTTCATTTAATCTGGGCATCACGTCAAAATACATAGACCGTTATACAACTGCATCTATAACTAATAATCCACCCCGGGATCGCTATCCAGCATGTCTCCCGAAAGTATTAAGTTGCAAGCAACAGATAATTGCAATAAGCATTGTGCGTAATGTAAGCAAGGAGTACAACATAAAGCAATAAACACCGCTGTTTTATCCCTAGTAGCAACAGCACATCTCAAGCCTTAAACGTTTCTATTGATCGAGCTCAGACAAGAGAGGCATGAACCCACTATCTAGCATAAATACTTGATACGTCTCAAACGTATCTATAATTTTTGATGTTCCATGCTTTTTGATGGTCCACCAGAGCACCGCCTTTCGTCGAGTCTTTGCCTATAAAATCCCTCCTGACCTAAAAACTATGACACCCGGAGGAAATTTCCAGAAACGCATCCGAGCTCCGCCGCCACCAAAAACCCTGATTCGGGGGACAGAAGTCTCTGTTCCGGCACCCTGCCGGGACGGGGAAGTGCCCCCGGAGCCATCTTCATCGACCACGCCGCCTCCACTTTGCCTCCATGATGGTTTGTGAGAAGTTCCCCCATGGACTACTGGTTCTAGCTGTAGTTAGTTGGTACTCTCTCTCCCATGTTGTTTAATACAATAATCTCATGAGATGCCTGGCATGATTGAGGTTCATCTGATGTAATCAGTGTTGTGTTTGTTGGGATCTGATGAATTGTGGAATTATGATTAGTTTGTTTATCTTGTTATCATACTTATGTTTTATTTAAGATCCTGCATGCTCTCCGGTACTTGTGGTTACCCTAATCAAGTACTTGCTTGTATCTCCAAGAGGGACTATTTATGCTAGATAGTAGGTTCATGCCTCCTGTGAGTCTAGAAACGAGTTGACAGAAACGTCTAAGAACGGGGATGTGCTGTTGCCACTAGGGAGAAAACAGCGGTGCTATGTCTACGTGTCATTTGCATTGTTTACATTACACACTTTGCTTATTGCGATAATCTGTTGCTTGCAACTTAATACCTGTGGGAGACACGGAAGTTATTTCACAGGTGGATTATTAGTCATAGATGCAGCTAGCAAGCGGTCTATGTATTTTGTTGTAATGCCCAATTAAATACTACAGTGAACTTTTTCTTATCATAATATGCTTTGTCATGCCCTCACAATTTTAGCAATTGCCCAACTGTAATTTGTTCACCCAACACATGCTATTTTGTTTGGAGAGTTACCTCTAGTGAAGCTGTGAACCCCGGTCCATCTGTAATCATTATTGCTTTCCCGTCAACACACCACCAACTATTTTCTGCCGCCATTGCCTCCGTTGTTACTGCTACTATGTTATTGTTACTATTGCTCTCATATTACTGTTGCTTTCACATAACTCATGTTACTAGTGTTTTTCCAAGTGTGGCTGAACTGACAACTCAGCTGCTAAGACTTATAAGTATTCTTTGGCTCACCTTGTGTTGAATCAATAAATTTGGGTTTTACTTCCCTCGAAGACTGTTGCGATCCCCTACACTTGTGGGTTATCAATACTCCCTCTACTGACAGAATTAATTACTTCGGCCAAAGCATACACAAGCATCAGATAGCATGCAAGATCATAAATAAAACATATCATAGATAATCTGAACAATAATGTCATAACTCCATAATTCATCGGATCCCGCAAACACAACACATAGCATTACATAAAGATGATCTTAATCATGTAGGCAGCTCATAAGATCTAAACAATGGAGCACAGGAAGAGAGACAACCATCTAGCTACTGCCATGGACCCGTAGTCCCGTGGTGGACTACTCATGCATCACTCCGGAGGCAGGCATGGTGGTGTAGATGCCTCCGGTGACGATCTCCCCCTCCGGCAGGGTGCCGGGAAGAGCTTCAGAACCCTCCCGATCTAGGGTTGGCGACGGCGGCGGCCTCGAACTTTTCTGAAAATATGATCGGGTATCGAGGGTTTCCGGGACGAAGGCAATTTATAGGCGAAAGGGAACTCGAGGGGTCTCGGAGTCGCCCAGGTGGGGCCCAGCGCGGTCAACCCTGGGCCACGCCTGGGGGTCGTCTGGCCCCTGTGGGGCCCCCCTGCAGGTCTCCTCTGGCGCAGTCTTTGTTTCTTCGTAAAAATAAATCATGTAAATTGGCAGCTTATTCCGAGAAAATTCCCCGACTAGCTTTTCTGAAACAAAAAGACAGCAAAAACAGGAACTGGCACTGGGCATCTTGTTAATAGGTTAGTTCCATAAAATGTGCCAAAATGATATAAAAACATTATAAAAGCATGTGGCAATGATATATAATAAGCATGGAACATACAAAAATTATAGATACGTTTGAGACGTATCAGCATCCCCAAGCTTAATTCCTGCTCGTCCTCGAGTAGGTAAATGATAACAAAATAATTTTTGGTAGTGACATGCTACCAACACGATTATGATCAAGTAATGTAAAGCATATGAACTGAATGAAGTGATCCAAGACAATGGCCTATAGTTGATATAAAGCAAATAATGATTAACCATGTGTAACATCTAAGCAAGAATTTTTCATGGATAGTACTTTGGAGACATGAAAATTATAAGACTCGTCATGCTTGATAGTTCACAAAGCAATAAACTTTCGGCAAAGGCATTCAACCAACACAAAGGAAGATTTAAGTTTTCAGCAAAAGCTTCAACTTGTAACATATTTATCTTAAGATAATGTCAATATAAAGTTTTCACAGTTAAACATAAAGATAGCATATAGTATGCGTTTGCTTGAGAGATAAAGATTGGAAAGGAAAACTGACTCAACATAAAAGTAAAAGAAAGGCCCTTCGCAGAGGGAAGCAGAGATTAATCGTGTGCTTTTTAGAAAGCATATAGAGACATAAAAATATATTTTTGAGAGATGCATGCTATGGTCAACGAATGATAGTGAGCAATGCATTACTACATTTGCTAGACAGACTTTAAGAGCGGCTCCCATGAGGAACGTTATTTCTGCAGCAAGCAGATCATTCCTCTTTATCTCCTTTGTTTACACATGCAGATGTTTGACTGAATTCACAGGAACAAAATGTGAGGAGAGTTTTTGGTGAAAGTTGTAATTTATCTTTTATGGGGCTGGGCACCCCGTTGCCAGCTCTTTTTGCAAAATTAATGGACAAGTAGATGAAGCATACAAGTCCTGAAAGAAGTCTGTCCAACAAATGCAATAAAGACCACCCACTACTTCCTCATGAGCTTAGTAGTAGTGGCACAAAAAGGAGTAATAACATTTTGAATATTTAAAGGTAGCACACGAAAAATTTACTTGGAGTGGCTTGGAAATACCACATGTAGGTAGGTATGGTGGACACGAATGGCATGGATATTTGGCTCAAGGTTTTGGATGCACGAGAAGCATTCCCTCTCAGTACAGAGTTTTTAGGCTTAGCAAGGTGTCAAGCAAACACATATTAACAACCGAATACACGAATGACCACAAGATATCATTAAGCATAACCATTAGACTCCACACTGTCTCCCTTGTCAACCAAACATACTTTGCAAAAAGAATATCTAGACTTTGAGAAATAACAATCAGAACAAGTATTAATAATTTTAAGCTTTACGGTATTTCTCCACTAATCCATTCTTAAGTAAATGATCCACAAGTTTAAGCATTCATCTAGTTTATATCTCAAAACAATTGACAAGCATCAAGTTACTCAAGACAATGCTATTTGAATTTCTTTTACCATTCCTACATGATAGTTCCCTTTCAAGCAAACACCAATCAATTTATTTGAAACAACTCTCTAAGCAAATATGCATGTAACACAAGAGAGTACAATCTAACCACAAGTAACTAATAGCTCTGAACAAGAGATACATGAAAAACGAGAGCTAGAAGCTAAGATAATAAAAAGCTAAACACTCTACACATATAAGTGAAGAACAGAGTGTATTATGAAAAAGCGGAGCGTGTCTCTCTCCCACACAAGAATGCAAGGATCCATTTATTGAAAAGTACCAGCAAACAAAACAAAACAAAACTGAAAGCAAAACATAAATGACGCTCCAAGAACAACACATATTATGTAAAGGAATAAAAATATAGTTTCATGGGATCGACCTGATTAATTGTCGATGAAGAAGGGGATGCCTTGGGCATCCCCAAGCTTAGACGCTTGAGACTTCTTGAATATTTGGTGGAGGTCCAGGGGAGCCTCCCCAAGCTTGAGCTTTAATCCCTTCTTGATCTTCTTTCATCACCTCGTTCTCTCAACACTTGAAAACTTCCTTCACACAAAACTTATCACAAACTTATTAGAGGGGTTAGTACTCAAACAAAATAATCCACCTTCAGTTCTCACTTGACAAATTGCATAAACTTGTTTCTAAACATTAGCTACTGTCACAAAGATCTAAGTGATGTTCCGTGGATAGAAGAACTCCACTTTGCCCGTAAAAGTGCAATGCAAAAACTTAGACAGAATCTGTCAAAACAGAACATAACACAAAGATGATTTTTTTCGAGCTACTAGGACACCTCGAATCAGAAAACTCAAAACTATCGAAAGGTATAAAAAACCCAGATACTTGCTGTAAAAAAATTACAGCTCCATCCCAGGATCTATGACTAATAATCCACCTCGGGATCGCTATCCAGCATGTCTCCCGAAAGTATTAAGTTGCAAGCAACAGATAATTGCAATAAGCATGATGCGTAATGTAAGCAATGAGTACAACATAAAGCAATAAACACCGCTGTTTTATCCCTAGTAGCAACAACACATCTCAAGTCTTAAACATTTCTGTCGATCAAGCTCAGACAAGAGAGGCATGAACCCACTATCTAGCATAAATACTCCCTCTACTGACACACGTAATTACTTCAGCCAAAGCATACACAAGCATCGGAGAGCATGCAAGATCATAAATAAAACATATCATAGATAATCTGAACAATAATTTCATGACTCCATAATTCATCGGATCCCCGCAAACACAACACATAGCATTACATAAATATGATCTTAATCATGTAGGCAGCTCATAAGATCTAAACAGTGGAGCACAAGGAAGAGAGACAACCAACTAGCTACTGCCATGGACCCGTAGTCCCGTGGTGGACTACTCACGCATCACTCCGGAGGCAGGCATGGTGGTGTAGATGCCTCTGGTGACGATCTCCCCCTCCGGCAGGGTGCCGGGAAGAGCTTCAGAACCCTCCCGATCTAGGGTTGGTGACGGCGGCGGCCTCAGAATTTCTGGAAAATATGATCGGGTATCGAGGGTTTCCGGGACAAAGGCAATTTATAGGCGAAAGGGCAACTCGAGGGGGTCTCGGAGTCGCCAAGGTGGGGCCCAGACGCGGTCAACCCTGGGCCACGCCTGGGGGTCGTCTGGCCCCTGTGGGCCCCCCTGTAGGTCTCCTTCTGGCGCAGTCTTTGTTTCTTCGTGAAAATAAATCATGTAAATTGGCAGCTTATTCCGAGAAAATTCCCCGACTAGCTTTTCTAAAACAAAAAGACAGCAAAAACAGGAACTGCACTGGGCATCTTGTTAATAGGTTAGTTCCATAAAATGCGCCAAAATGATATAAAAACATTATAAAAGCATGTGGCAATGATATATAATAAGCATGGAATATACAAAAATTATAGATACGTTTGAGAAGTATCATGCTGCTCCGGTTCCCTCGACGTTTCGCCAGGCCATGCAGAGTCCCCACTGGCGTCAGGCTATGGCGGATGAACACCAAGCCCTTGTTGAGAACAACACATGGTCTCTTGTCCCTCGACCACCGCAGGCTAATGTTGTGACAGGAAAGTGGATCTTTCGTCACAAATTTCACTCGGATGGGACACTCGCTCGCTACAAGGCACGGTGGGTTGTTCGTGGTTTCTCGCAGCGTCCCGACATTGACTATGATGAGACTTTCAGTCCTGTTGTCAAGCCAGCTACGATCAAAAAATTCTTGTCTTGCGTGATCTAAGTCTAAGGAAATAAAAAAAATCGCTATTCGTCTTGTGCTCCACATCGCCATCTCCAGCTCCTGGCCCATTCGACAACTCGATTTCAAGAATGCTTTTCTCAATGGCTTTGTTGATGAGGTTGTCTACTGTCAGCAGCCCCCCGAATTTGTTGATGCATCTCGGCCTGATTATGTTTGTCAGCTACACAAGTCTCTATATGGTTTGAAGCAAGCTCCGCGTGCCTGGTACCAACGGTTTGCTGCTCACCTTGCTACTCTGGGATTTGTTGCTTCTCGTACAGACACATCATTGTTTGTTCTGCGGTCTGGGTCTGACACAGCTTACCTGCTCCTCTACGTTGATGATATCATCGTTACTGCATCCTCTGCTGGTCTCTTGCATCGTCTTCTCGATAGGCTACACAGTGAGTTTTCTATGACTGATCTGGGCGATCTTCACTTCTTCCTTGGCATTGTTGTGAACAGATCCTCCGACAGTCTATTTCTTTCTCAGCGCCAGTATGCTGTGGAGCCCCTAAAGCGCACTGGCATGGCCGAGTGTCACCCCACCTTGACACCCGTTGATACCCACACTAAGCTCTCTGACTCTGATGGTGACCTCCTGTCTGATGCTACGGAATACAGGAGTCTTGCTGGTGCACTTCAGTACCTCACATTGACGCGTCCGGATATCTCCTATGCGGTTCAGCAGATTTGTCTTCATATGCATGCTCCTCGACAACCTCATCTCGCTATGGTGAAGCGAGTTCTCCGCTTTGTTAGTGGTACATTGGATCTTGGTCTTCAGCTTCGTGCTTCATCCTCCATTGGACTCACCGCATATTCTGATGCTGATTGGACTGACTGTCCACACACTCGTCGCTCTACGTCCGGCTACTGCGTTTACTACGGTGACAGTTTGATCTCCTGGTCCTCCAAGAGACAAACCACCGTCTCCCGATCTAGTGCCGAAGCAGAGTACCGCGCCGTTGCCCATGCTGTTGCTGAATGTTGTTGGCTTTGACAACTTCTACATGAACTTCATCACCCTCTCAGTTCTACCACGCTTGTCTATTGTGACAACGTCTCTGCCATCTACATGTCATCCAATCCGGTGCAACATCGTCGCACTAAGCACTAAGCACATTGAGATTGACATACAGTTTGTTCGTGAGAAGATGTCTCTTGGCGAAGCTCGTGTTCTTCATGTCCCCTCTGCACTTCAGTTTGCTGATGTTATGACTAAGAGACTGCCGACCCAGCTCTTTCTTGATTTTCGGTCCAGTCTCTACGTCCGAGAACCTCCCGCCGCGACTACGGGGGGTGTTAGCGTATATATTAAGCATAGTACTCTTTGTAACCTAACTCTTGGCCTTGAGCCCCTATATAAACACCGGAACCCCCACGTTATACGTGTGAGAGGCTTCCCCCAAACCTACGTATCCGTCCTACAAAAAGGACGGTTCAGCTGGTTTAGATCGCAACTAAGCCTTAAGGGGCCTTGCTGAATCTCCGTGTAAACCAGTCCCCAAATACAGCTCCATATCTCCTGGGTATTTTTACTACGGACTAAACCATAGGACACTAAGGGCGCGTTTGGTAGCCTGCAGACGCCCAGACCAGGCCCGCCAGCTGCAAAGTCCTGGCGTTTGGATGCCTGGACGAGCTCCCGGGCCAGGCCAGCACGCCCATCAAAGCAGCCTCGGGCCAGGCCCGAGAGGCACGCTCAGATCGACCGTGCCTCTGGAGCCAGGCTCCCGGGGTGCGACCTCGAGGAACGCCGCGTGGGAGCTGTTGCAGGTGCCGGAGATGTGGAGATGGTGCGAGGACAAAAAATGCGGCGGGAGAAATTCGGTCACCGCCGCTCAATTTCCCCTCACCGGCGCGCTATTTCGCCTCCCTATTTAGTTCCCCCGCATTGGGGAACCAAATCCAAAACACCATTTCCCCCCTTTCGAGCTCCATGGCTATGGCGAAGGAGGGGTGTTCTTCTTCGAAGGCGGGAGAAATTCTGTCGTTGGAGCTCGTCCTCAGCAACTCTTCCTCTTGCAAGGTGGCGGCAGACGTCGACGGCGCCACGGATGCTGGGTGCAAGGAGGTGATGGATCTGAACAAGGGGGTGCTGGATCTCGTCGGCGGCAACTCTCCTCCTTCGACTGTGACTGTAAAAATCTCTATCTCATGTTCTTCTTTTGAGTAGATCATGTGTTCTACATGTGTGCTAGATTAAATGGTACTCAAGTTTAAGGTAGCGTCATATTGTGCAACTCTGTTTATCTGTTAGATCTTAGCCTTAGTCCGGAGAGGAGATCCTGGTTGCGTGCCTACTGCCACTAGCAGTACGCCATAGGCCCTTAGAACATCACTAATATGTTTCTTTCCTGGGCTGTAATATTTTGGGAGGTGTTACGTGTTAACCTCTGCACTTATGAACTTGAGAAGAAGCACGACGAGTTCGTGCTTCACTCGTGCTACGAACTATGCTATGATCATCATGAACTACATATGCTGGAGTAGTATATTGTCAATTTCTATGTGCTATGTTCAGTTTGATTCAGTCTTCAGTTATTCAGTTCGTGATGGGTAACTTCACCAATAGTGTAAAGAGGTAACCATATCATATCATTGCATGGAACAAAACAACGAGTATTTGCACCCAGCACAACCAAAATGGGTCTTTGCACACAACCAAACATGAAGCTCCTGTTTTTCTCCTCGTGCAATGAATGGACCATCGAGCAACCAAACGACATGCATAACATGGTCTGGAGGCTGCATATGCCAGACCAGGCCCTCCACAGCCTAGTATGGCTGGGCGCGAAAGTAGCTGCAGGCTACCAAACGCACCCTAACTGAATTTGATTTAGTTCCTGAAATGCTTCACGAGACAACGGTAGGTGAAAAATATCATCCATATCCTGAGTGGAGCAGAAACGAGCAACTGACACATCTTAATTTTTAAAAAGAAATAGACATTGGAAGGTGGTATGCATGATTTCATTATTTGTCCTCTTTTTAAAATAAAACTGTACCTCCTTCACCAACTGAACAAGATACAACTCCTCTGAAGACTGGTGATAACTTGATGACTGATTTTCGTCAAAAAAAGCACATGGGTCTGCTCCATGGAGTACAATACCAAGATAATAAATATACCAGACCAGATTGAATCATTGGAGATCCTATCTATTATAGAACTTGTGGAAAATAAAACCCAAAATAAATATCAAACAATTTCCGAAAATTCAAGAAAACACTTGCCCATTTCATTCCAACGGTCCATGAATTTACCCGGGTTTCGTGACAAAACCAGCAAGAATACATACTAAAACGGAAAGCCAACCGAGTTTTTCGCTCTCATCCAAAACATATCCAGGCTTTGTGCGACAAAGCAGTTGTTTTTTTAATCTTCCGTTACAACGCACGGTCACGTTTGCTAGTCGATAGATAAACAACCGGCAGACACACAAACGGAATACGCGGTCGGCCGAGTCCGTCGGAAGAGGCGCTGGCGCCTGGAACAGCGCGCTCAGAAGCTGGCGTAGCCCCGGTGAACCACGACAGCGCCAGACTTTTTGTCAGCAGCGGGGACTGACTATGCTTCGTTTTTTTAGGGCCCGGGACTATACGACCATGGCGGTGAACGCCCGTTTATCAAGGAGCAGATGTAGATTGGGCTTTTGGCCCTTATGGGCCCAACTTGTGGACCAATGGGCGTTGTTTGACAGAGGCTCAACCAATTAAATCCTCAAGAACCCTAAAAAAATTTAAATCCTCGAGGAGCCGAGTCCGAACACGAATCGGCCTGTTTTTATCAGATCAAATGGACCAACTACTTTAATGAAACAATATCTCAATTACACACGATGACCCCTAAATGACGTCAATCACTAGAAAAAGGGTTCCCTTTGCAAAGGGAACCCCACCATCGTTCTAATCGTGACAAGTGTCGGGTTCTACTCACATGCTCCAATTTTGGTTGTCTACATGTCTGGCAAGTGTCACAATTAGATTAAAAGTGGGGAAGTATGAGAGAGAAAAGGGGCATGATGACGTGAAACACACGTTCGTTGGGAGACCCCAAGAGGAATGTATGATGTAGTCAGCAGCAAGTTTTCCCTCAGAAAGAAACCAAGGTTATCGAACCAGTAGGAGCAGCAACTCTTCAGAAGGTTGTCAACGGCGCCAGAAAATAGCTGTCGCAGGGAGTCTGGACTGTTGACGTGGAATCTGCACACAACACAATCAAACTACTTTGCCCCAACGAAACAGTGAGGTTGTCAATCTCACTGGCTTGCTGAAAACAAAGGATTAAACGTATGGTGTGGAAAATGAGTATTAAATTGTAGAGAATGAAAAAGGAACAGTTTGCAGTTTGTGGTTGTTTAATCAGTGTAAAA
This sequence comes from Poa pratensis, assembly GCA_947311845.1. Classification (NCBI taxonomy): domain Eukaryota; kingdom Viridiplantae; phylum Streptophyta; class Magnoliopsida; order Poales; family Poaceae; genus Poa; species Poa pratensis. Next base: position 791,200 of record CAMZMU010000111.1, read on the forward strand.
GAATGGACCGGGGTCCACAGTTCACTAGTGGTGTCTCTCCATAAAAGATAACTAACATGTTGGGTGAACAAATTACAGCTGGGCAATTGACGAATAGTGAGCGCATGACAATGCATATACATGACATGTTGACTACTATGATATTTAATTGGGCATTACGACATAATACATAGATTGTTATCCAACAGCCTCTATGACTAATAATCCACCGCCGGGTTGTCATCCGAGTCCCCCGTTGGTATTAAGTTGCAAGCAACGGATAATTGCATTAAGTAAAGTGCGTAATGTAAACAAACACATATGTCCGTGGACATAGCATCGTTAGGTTATCCCTAGTGGCAACAGCACATCCACAACCTTAGAACTTTCTGTCACTGTCCCAGGTTAAACGGAGACATGAACCCACTATCTAGCATAAATATTCTCTCTTGGAGTTACAAGCATCTACTTGGCCAAAGCATCTACGAGTAACGGAAAGCATGCAAGATCTTAAATAACATATAAGATAGATTGATAATCAACTTGACATAATATTCATCGGATCCCAGCAAACACAACATGTAGCATTACAATAATATGATCTTGATCATGTAGGGCAGCTCACAAGATCTAAACATGATGGCACAAAGTGGAGAGACAACCATCTAGCTACTGCTATGGACCCGTAGTCCAAGGATGAACTACTCACGCATCACTCCGGAGGCAGGCATGGCGATGTAGAAGCCTCCGGTGACGATTCCCCTCTCCGACAGGGTGCCAGGAAGAGGTTCTGAACCCTCCCGTGCTAGGGTTGACGACGGCGGCATCTCTGGAACTTTTCGTGGATATTTGCTCAGGTACTTAGGGTTTTTGCGTCGGGGGGAATAAGTAGGCGAAAGGGAGGCGGCTGCTGACCCCCGAGGGGCCCACACCACCCCAGGGCGCGGCAGAAGGGGCCCGCGCCCTGGTGGCGTGTGGGGCCCTGGTGGCCCTCCTCTGCTGCTCCTTCGCTCCGTCAGGCGTGTTCTGGAAAAATAGGCACCCCGTGTAGTTTCGTTCAATTCCGATAATATTTCCAGACTAGATTTTCTGGAATACAAAAACAGCAGAAAATAGGAACTGGCACTTCGGCATCTTGCTAATAGGTTAGTCCAAAAAATGTATAAAAGTGATATAAAGTAGATGCAAAACATGTAGCAATTGGTATAAAACAAGCATTGAACATAAAAAATTATAGATACGTTTGAGACGTATCAGGGCATGCATGCACGTACGTGAGCATGCAGTTTTCCCTTTTTCCCTTTTTATTTTTTAAATCTGAATTTTGAAAACGAAATATCTTGAGAACCGTTTATCCAAATGACAAATCGTTTTCACTTTTGAGCTCATCTCATGTCGATAGGTTTTGACAAACTTTTTTTTGTACTCCCGGTTATGCATAGTATGTACATCATGTTTTGTGTACTTTCTACTCACACTTCTGTGTACTTTTGTACTTTCTGTTTTGTGTACTTTGTATTTTGTTTTCTGTGTAGTTGTACAACTTGTGTCTGTGTACTTTTGTACTTCGTGTTCTGTGTAGTTTGTACTCCATGTCCTGTGTAGTTGTACAAACTGTTTGTTGTACAACATGTTTCTGTGTAGTTGTATAACATGTTTCTGTGTAGTTGTATAACCTCTGTCTGTGTAGTTGTACAACATGTTAGTTGTACAACCTGTGTCTGTGTAGTTATACAACATGTGTCTGTATAGTTGTACAGTCCGTGTAGTTGTACACCGTAGGCGTCTAGAGCTCTGCGAAGCAGAGCCGCCGAGGCGAAGCCGAGCCGTAGCACACGGAACGACCAATGCGCGCAACGACAAATACGCTCAACGACCAATGTACCCATTTCAAGATATTATTAAAATTTATCGAGACGAAGCCGAGCCGTAATATTAAATCGATACACTGTTTTTTGTGTGGTCTGTGTCCACAAAATTATGTGAAGTTTGCACTCTACATCTACATTCTCACGCTCTGTACATTCTCGCGGGCGGAGGGCTTGGTACTGCTGTCTGTACATCTCACGCGGGGGCTTGCTTCGTTTTCATGCGTACACGGGCCCTGCGCCTGGGACGCACAACACACACTCACGTGGGACCTGGAGACAGCCGTGTCCGAGTTTGCTTTTGCTGCCTCACATGCAGTTGCCACGTGGCGCGTATAGCAGCGGTGGTTTATCTTTCGGAAGGGAAACCTTTTCCTAATCGCACCCCTAAATGACGCTTGTTGCGTGCAAGTGCAATAGCGCGTTGACGCGTACCTTTTTCTTTTCCCGCGTGTGTACTTGGTCCGGCGGTCCAGCCCATTTTGTCCCGCGTGTGTCTTCTTCTGTTCGAGACGACAGGTAGTTCCGAAATTGCTGACGCCTTCTGCCGTCCATTCCTTCTATTTTTGGTTTCACTTTTTTCCCTTTTCAGATTTATACTTTATCTTCCTTTTTACTTATTTTTTTTATTTTGCCTGTTTCTTTCCTATTTTACCCTATAAATACATAATTGTTTTTACATTTAGTTTTACCATTGTTTTTTATTTCATCATTTTTACCCCTATATGCATACTAGAAGAATATCTCGCACGTTGCAGCGGTATATGATTCAGTTGATCACAATAGTCGAGACACTAAATTTAGTTCATGTGAAATTGTTGAAAATTTGAGTGCTAAATATTAGTGACGTGGACAATTACATGGCTGAAAAACATGACATGGATAGGTTGCATGAAAACTATTATTAATTATTGTTAGTGGAGATGACATGGACAATTGATTGGCCAAAAAAGTGGGTGATGTGGATAACTTACATGTTGAGATAGAAAAATAATTAATTCACTTAGTGAGGGTTTTGCTTTATAAGAAGTATAGATATGCTTCACGTAACATATGAACATTTTTTATCTCGTGTCGTGATTGTAAACAAATTATTCTCAACTTTATGAATATTTGATACTCATTAATAATCATCTAGAACTGCATGAAAATTCGTTTTGATCCTCAAATATTTATGTAAACATCATAAACATTTAATTCGACACTCGTCAATAACTATCCCGAATTGTTTGTGTCAAAAAAAAAACTTGAGCTCCATGAACATTGTATTCTGATCCTCCTCGTAAGCAATTATGCGGAATAGCTCTCTCCCAACTTTCTTTTCTATCTTTATTACAAGCTCATCCCAGACTTGATGTTTTGGTTTTGGACATAACATTCGTCATCTCCCGAGTCATGAGCACCAGAAATAGTTTCTGCCACAATATATGTGTACGCTACCATTGCAAAAATGTATGCCCTTACGATATATCCAAATTATCTACACGAAAAAGCGCAAATCATTTTGACAATAATAAATCTGATTTTGCTAAGTCATATCTTTGAGGTAAGCTCATAACTCGGGCCAACAAAACTACTCAACAATTGAGATAATCAGATCATAATAATTTAGCTATTGCATAATCAAGCAGAATATGTGAAATAGTTTCAGATTCAAAGCATAAATTATATGTTTTTTACCATGCACGGTGAGGCAAAAGTACCACATCAAAAAATTATTTCAAATAAACAGATATACAACTAAACATTTACGAGGAAAAAAAACATGAATGAATTACATGAGGCTGCCTGTCCGGGCCGCTAGGTATTTGTGATGCTCCGTCTTGATCCACCATAGTAATATCATGCACGAAGTTTCTCTTCCAACCAACAAAAGATGGTATCTCTTTAGGGACGTAGCTGCTGCAAAGCCACCGGTGCCAGCTGACCCCAACGATAAATACTACTCCATGAGTAAATCGTACTCGTAAGAGATAGTGTTTAGTGAAGAGGATGACCTCGCTGGTAAAGAGAGATTATAGTGATGACCCCATTGGCCAATGGCATTATGTTCCATGTTCCTCCCGTCTCTCATTGATGAAGATATTTCCATTTCTTGGCTTCCAAATGTTCCAGGATGCTAGAATAACCACTTCCATAAAGAAAGAATGACAAAAACATTATCTTGCCAATTTAGTGTCTGGACCTCCTGACTCCGAAACCAATTGATTTACAAATAGTTACATACTCTCTGGTTGAAATTATACTAAAAAAGGTTATGCACCCTATCCCCATACTGCCTGGTTGGACAAAGAACACAATGAGTATCCCGAGTCACCTTCCTCTCATCATGTTTGGAAGATCTCAATTGTTGAGCCTATCATTCAACATAAGCCAAAGAATTTGGTTCTCAAAACACAACTAGACTTCCATATCCATTTAGTTAGACTCGTCACCGCAATGCCATCATTCAATTGCCACTAGTATTCAACTGAATAAAAGAAACTTCGTCCAAGGGCTTCTTCCTTTCAAAATTATAAGTGGAGATCGAGCTATAGTTGCACCAACTGCCTCCTTTCATGTTCTTCGCCACATCAGAGGAATCGCAGGGGGTGATCCTATTATGCAGCTTACCGTGGCATGCAATCGCTCCCCCGTAGAGCTTCCTTTATGGGCCGCTCCGAATGCGCCATATAAAATACATTGTTTCTTCTTTTCCTTTTTCTCGTTTAACATTTCTTCTTTTTTATTTTCTCTTTTTTCTTTTATGTTTTATGGTAAAAATGTGCTCGCATTAAAGATTTGTCATAAAATATAAATATTCGCATATGGAGAAGGAACTAATAAAAAGGAACATTTATCTTATTTGAATGATTTTTCAAGCATGAACATTTATGTTGTTTGAATGACTTTTTAAGAAGAACATTTATTTATTTGAACGATTTTTCAAAATGAACATTTATGTTTTATGAACAATTTGTCAATAAGAATATTTATCTTATTTGAACAAGAAAACACTACTACATCTTTTCCACGACATAATTTTTCTCATATGAGCATTTTTTAAAAATAGGCTTCTTTGCATATTTTTCAATACAAAAAATTTGTACTATTTGAACGAGTTTATAAAAAAATACTTATCTCATTTAATATAAACATTTATTTTATTTGAACATTTTTCAAAAAGAATATTTATCTCACTTGAACGAATTGCCAATAAGAACATTTATGTTATCTATAAAATTATTCAATATGGACATCTATATTATTTGAACAAAAATAATTACTACTCTCTCTTTTTTCTACAGCATAAAACATTAGTTTTTACATAAAATATAAAAATACAAAACCAAAAAGAAACAAAAAATAAAAAGAGAAAACGAAGAATGAAAAAGCAAGAAGAAAATATTAAAAAGAAAACCCAAACAAAACCCGCTAGAAGATGACCGAAAACAGAAAGACCAAAACTGCGACACCAAAGGCCGTACGTGGAACCCTCACGGGTAATCTGAAACCTGCTTGGCGTCGACCCAAAACCAATATCGACGTCCGCTCGGCATTGAGCGGGGAATAGGATTTAACAAGATATGCATTCGTTTTTAAACAAGAGATGTAACTTTTTTAGCACTAAAGACGCATATTTTCTGAGGTTGAACGTTCCGCGAAAGGGCTAGCAGGTCCAAAGTAGTTGATCTTACTTCCTTTATGTGTCAGCGAGTTGTACCGCTAAATGTACAATTATTTTTCTGTTTAGAGCAACATTTATGTCGGATCGAAGGGGTATCTTCATCCACCAAATGGCCCATAACCCATGTTGAGCAGACCCATAACTCTAAAACATGTCTAGATACATATGTGTAGAATAACTAGAAAGTCTTATATTTTGATAGAGAGGGAGTACATGCCAACATCATCTTGAGTCACTTTCGCTTGACTCTATCAAATCACTAGCTCTATCCACAAAACAAACAAACAAATAGATAATTCAAAGAAGTTTTCTATAGAATAACAACTTTACCAAAAGCAATTACCCCGCCGAATAACTTTCCGATTTCGTCCGCCACCAACCAAGATCGGACAAACCTCAGCCGCTAAAAGCATCGATACCATACCGGAAGAGTCCAGCGATTCCATCACCACGAAACAAATCACAAAGAAAACAGAGCCACTCCTTTGACTTCTCCGGACTAAATTCCAAACTCCATGGATCACACACACGACACGTACAGTACACGCGTGCAGAGGAGCGGCGCAGCAACCGCACAGCACGCCACGTGTCGCACAGGCAGCCCACCTGGACAGCTCGACGCATCCGAAATATTCGAGCCCAAAGCCTCCCTGGCCACGCAACCGCGAGGAGCGCTCCCAGCCACCCACACCGATCGCGTGGCCCACCTGCCGCAGGAAAAAGCGCGGTCCACGGTGACTCGGCACCCCCGCCCGTGAACCTTTATCGGATCGGTCCACTGGACCGCGTTCTTTTCTAGGTCCCCCCCGGCCCCGCTATAAATAGGCTGCCAAGGCCACGGTGACTTTCCCATCTCAGATCAGACCGAGTCTCGTCATTTGTTTACCCAGTTCGTTCCCCATCTCGACGGAGGAAATTTGGAGTCATACTCTTCTACGCCTTCTGCCCTCGTTTTCTTGAGATCTGCGAGGAGGAGGAGAAGCGGATCCGTCTCGTGCCTCCGGCGTTCTTCGTGGAACTGTAAGATTTCTCTCGATTTAGTTCCTGTTGTTCTTAATCGATAGCGTTCGTTTCGTCTCATTTCATCTCTGATGCGATTATCAACAAGAACGGGGTTCTTCTGTAATTTGCGAGGGGTAGAGAAGTTCTTAATTATACGCCATTGGCCTTGTTTAGTAGGGGTGTATCTTCGTCCCCAAGGGGATTGGGGATGGGAGGAGATTTGGGATGGGTAGGGAAGTTCTTAATTATACGCCTTACTGCCTTAGTGATGTATAACGTTTTTGTTCGTTTGATCTAGATTTTAGCTCAAAAAAGGTGCTCTGCTTATCGTAGTGCTTGATGCTCAATTGATTTGTATTTCCTGTTTTTACTTTCCACGTTTGTGTTAAACTCCTTATCGAAAAAGTATTCATCCAACCTGAATATCACTTGAACTTATAAATTAATACAATAACTGAAATATTCCTCTAGTTTATGTGGCTGATGAAACATTAATCCTAAAAAGATAATACTTACTGTTTACCTCCCAATATGGCTTGTAATTTTCATTGTTTCTCACAATAGTTTGTTTCTATGCACTGCAGAGTTTGATGTTCTATGGAGTCCAAGGGTGGTAAAAAGTCTAGCAGTAGTTCCTCCCTCATGTACGAAGCTCCCCTCGGCTACAGCATTGAGGACCTCCGCCCTGCAGGTGGCATCGAGAAGTTCCGCTTCGCTGCTTACTCCAACGTATGTATCGAATCAATCAAGCTTCTTTCTTCTTGTTGTGATTCTTGTTATTTATTAGCTGCTAACAGTGTCATTCGCTTCATTTTTGCAGTGCTCGAGGAAGCCATCCTGATATCCCTCTCGTCTTTGTCATCCTCTCTCCTTAAAATTCCTAGAGTTCCCTTCCACTTCATTCTCAGAGTTATAAAATTTCTCTGGCTAGCTGCTTTTTAGCGACCAGCAAAACCTTTTCCCCTCCAACACAATGACTGTCCTCTCCGTTGCTGACCTCCCCCCTGTCTCTGCGATCGGGTTTGAGGGGTATGAGAAGCGCCTGGAGGTTACTTTAGGCGTCAGTCTTTGCTGACCCCAAGGGCAGGGGATTGCGTGCTCTATCGCGTGCCCAGATCGACTCTGTTCTTGATCTTGCCAAGTGCACAATTGTATCTGAGCTATCCAACGAGATCTTCGACTCGTATGTCCTCTCTGAATCAAGCCTCTTTGTGTACCCGTACAAGGTTGTGATCAAGACTTGCGGTACCACCAAGCTCCTGCTGGCCATTCCAAGAATTCTTGAGCTTGCTGAGGAATTGTCCCTGCCACTTGCTGCTGTGAAGTATTCTCGTGGGACATTCATATTCCCTGAGGCACAGCCGTCTCCACACAACAAGTTCTCTGATGAGGTTGCATTCCTGAACGGCTACTTTGGCGGCCTCAAATCTGGTGGCAATGCCTATGTCATTGGTGATCCTGCAAAGCCAGGTCAGAAGTGGCACGTCTACTATGCCACCCAGCAGCCTGAGCAGCCTGTGGTTAACCTTGAGATGTGCATGACTGGCCTGGATAAGAAGAAAGCTTCTGTCTTCTTCAAGACCTCTGCTGATGGCCACACGTCTTGTGCCAAGGAGATGACCAAGCTCTCTGGTATCTCTGACATAATCCCGGAGATGGAGATATGCGACTTCGATTTTGAGCCATGTGGCTACTCCATGAATGCCATCCATGGCTCTTCTTTCTCCACCATTCATGTCACCCCTGAGGATGGCTTCAGCTATGCTAGCTATGAGGTTATGGGATTGGACCCTGCCTCCATGTCCTATGGTGACCTGGTCAAGAAGGTGCTGAGATCCTTTGGCCCGACTGACTTCTCCGTTGCTGTGACTATCATTGGAGGCCTCAGCCATGCTGGGACCTGGGGTGAGAAACTGGATGTTGGAGCCTATGATAGCACCAACATGGTCGAGCAGGAGCTGCCTTCCGGTGGCTTGCTGATCTACCAGAGCTTCAATGTCATTGGAGAAATCTCCACTGGATCGCCAAGATCTGTCCTGAATTGCTTTGCTGATGACAATTTGGAGAGTGGCCCCAAGGACACCAAGATGAACGCTTTCCTCTGCTGGGATGAGGATGCCGAGCAGCAACAGGAGCTAGATGAGAGGGATGGTAAGAAGATGAGGAACTGCTGAATCCTGATGGTGATTTGGTTGCTGGTTAACGAGCATGCATCATGTTAATTTGTTCTTAGAAACTCTTTCTTTTCGGATGGTGTTATCGCGTATGAGTATTGTGAATATAAAGCCTTTGGGCTGTCTCTGCGTTGTCACTTGTCTGTCACTCTGAGCAAGTGTAACCTCTATCATAAATGTGTATGAGAAATGCATTATGGTTTATGACTATAAATTAATCTTATCAATCAACTGTTGTTTTTTCTCGTTGTTTCCTGAAATCATTGTTGTGTTGTAACTTATGATGGCAAAAGTTGTTGAAGGAGTCCAACCTTGCTTGTCGATGTGGTTTCCATGACTGAAGGGCATCTGATGCCCGGCTAGGCTAGTGCGAGCGAATCCATTTTTCCCTCTGCTCGACGTGTACTTTCGTCCCGATATAAACAATTTTTTTTTGCGAAAACTCCCGGTATAAACATGGATTGTACTTTTTATACTGATTCTTTGTTACCACATCTATTGGAAGAAATTTAAGTCGAAGCTTATTTTAGGTGGAGAAAACACGGCTGAAATACTAATTTTGATTGCTCCCAGAAATGGGCCACTTTGAGAAGACATGCTTCACAACCGACACCAGACCAAGACTGTTAATATGAGATGATCAGAGTATTATCTCCAACTTCAGCTGTTTAAATTTGTGTAAGTGTAAAGGAAAAATGTTACAGCTAACAACAACGAAAATGCTACGGTACGAATCAGCAACGTTTCACGTGAACTCCTATTCTAATGTATCGTCATCATGATATATTATACATAATAAATTCGTAAAAAAATCTTTACTATTAAATTGCAGTTCGTAACTGGCAGAAAATTCTGCCGAACGATTCTGCCGTCGCATCATCTGCCCCGAATCGCAAGCGCGCACAGACGGGCCAAGCCCAGCAGGCAGCAACACACCGCGGCCCCTCACCTCGCACGTAGGCCGCTGCTGTCTTTTCCTTCTCTCCTCGAGCGAACAGAGCATGCCGCAATAGAAGCCACGCCTAGGGTTCGACTCTTCCCTGCAACCTATCCGCCGTCACCCGGTTGATCTTCTGTTGTGCCGCCTCACTCCTCCAGTGGGAGGAACGGAACTCCTACGCCGGGACGTGGACTTGCTGCCCCGTGTTTCTCCATGGCCCTCGCTGTCGCGCAATGTCCGGAGGAGAGAGCAAGGACGAGGCATGGCGCCCCGTATCCGAGTGCTCAGAGGTCACTGCGGAGGTCGAGTTCACATAATCTCCCTGACGGCCTCCTCCGAGCAGCTTGCCGACGATGCAGACACGACGGACTACCCTTCGGTCTGAGGCGAGCTGACACAGTCTGATGCAGAGGAGGAGGTTCTCTGTGGTCCCAGTCTATGTGCCGAATTCTCCCTCAGCCCCTACTCGAGATCTGCTCCTCCCCCTTGTCTGACGACGACGAGGACGCCGCCCCCTCCCTCACCTTCTCCCTCTTCCTAGATTTCACCAAGCAATTCGTCCCTCTGTACACCCCAAAGCACAAGCAATCGCGGATGTTGCCAGGCCTGATGAGTTAGGTCCACAGAGTTACTCTTAAATTTGTTGAAAATGACGCGTCGCCTCAAGTGTCACCGTCGTTTATCATCTGATTAGATTTCTTTTTCTGTGTTAGGGCAAGTAGTTTGGGTAGAGCTACGAGCAGTTTTGGCAGCACGAACGACCCAGAATGTTGGCATGCGACCAAACCCATTTCAGGCAACCATGTTTGTTCCGTTGTGGAGCAGCATGTTGTCTTGGTGAACTTGATCATCAAGGTCAGTGTATGCCATTATTGTACTCTGCATTCTAGATGTGTAGAGCGACTCTACTTTAGCTCAATTTGATTTCCTGGTAGAGACGGGCATTACGGCCTTTTTTCCTACACTACTTGGTTTTCACTACGTTGCAGGGACACTTTTCTGAACCATACCTCTTTAATACTAGCAAAAATGTCCGTGCATTGCCACGGGCGAGCAAAATGAACCATTGTGCACACGCAAAATAACTCATCTCACTCTATCAAAATAATATTTCGTTTTATATGATGATCAATGTTGAGATAAAAAATGATCATGTCAAATTCAGATAGTACGGAGTACAATGCAATGCAGTTGTTGTCGATTTATTTAAAATAGTTAGCAAAACCATTGGTATTCGACTGTGCCCTTGACAAAAGGTTTTCCACTCGTCTCCCTTTTTCATTGTACATCTTAGTCACAGTTCAAACATAAATATCAATAAAACAAATTTACATGTATACTAATGTACACTACCTCTAAGGCATTAACATCGCTTTTTTTTTGTGTTGATCCATGCCTCTCATCAAGGTTTATTCGGTAATCAGGTAGCGGCACTTTGCTGAAAACAAGCGTCTTTCCTTTGTTGTATGCCTTGCTATCTTCCCCAAATGAAAGCACAAGACATGCAAACTATAATTCATCAGATAACAAAAGGCATCAAATGATGAATGTAAGAAAGTCAGATAGTCTTGCTTCTATGAATAAAGAGACAAAGATATAGTAGAGTTTGTTGGAAATCACTAAATTCTAGAAACATTGATGAACATGAACTGGTGAATGGTGATAGATAGGGAATGTCACATCTATTCAGTGTAAGTTAAAGATGGTGACAATCAGACTATCAGAGAATTGACATGTACATCTTACCTTACAGTTACAGATTCGCAGTTCAATTTTCGCTGCTCAAAATAGAGATCAACAGCATGAAGCACCAGAAGCAAGCAAGCACGGACGCAACAAATAAGCGCCCAGCGCAAAGACATCAGAACTCACCACAGGACATCAGGAGATATTAACCATAAGCTATCTCTAAATGTTTAGCTCTACAAATGTTGTGTCCAAATATAGAAATTTGTCTCTGAATTTGAAGTCTAGATTCGACAAGCATCTTATATTATCTATGAATTCAGTTCTCACTTCCAATCATTCTCTGCACAATACGACATCCATAACAATAACGAATGATTTATTCCACCACAAAGCATTGCATAGTATTCAACCGAGCAGACTGATACATTGGCAAGCCATTTATTCCAACGACAAATCACTGCATAGTACTCTACTGATCTAACTGCTACATTCACAAGTGATCAGGCATTACATGCCACCTTCAGTTGACTTCCCTATTTCCACTTCAATGCTACATACACAGGTAAACACACTTCGACGACATAGAAGATGATTTTGTCAATTTAAATCATACACCTGGCAACCTGCATACATACTTGTGAGCGAAGAGGAGTTTGGCTCCCTTTTCCCGTTTGCATTTCGCTCATAGTCTTCATACCAAATATTGTGTGCTTGCTCCTTAATAGTTCAAGGAATACCCCTATGTCTTTCCGTGAACCTAGAGCAGAAACCATCAGCACGATCAGTACAGTCGTAGCAAGTTCAAGCCATTTTGTTTGACAAAGCTGAAGAGAGAATATAGTCATCTACTGTACTAATTACTAAAACATGGCGTTAAGGAAAAATACATCAAGTATAGGCACGTTATCTGCATATTGGAAAATGAGCATTCGCGAACTTAATTCTACAGCTTCCTCACAAGGACCACATTACACACATGATATGAATACTTTATAATTAGACGACAATTTTAGCTAAAGCCTAGATGCACTAATAAGATGAGTAACTAAGTCATCTTATATTATACCTAATGTACAGTACCTAAAATTACCTCCTGCTTGGAACTTACAACAGAAGTAGCCTATGTACAGAAACATGACTACAAGGCTGCACTCAGAAAGTACAGAAAAGCAATACCGTATTTAGATATTTGCTTGGAGAAAGAAAAAATAGATCAAGAAAGAAAAAATAGATCAAGTACAGAAGAGGACCTCGTGGTCTAGCGGGGAGACTCGATCTTGGCGGCGGGAGGTCGACCATGCGGTGGAGACCTGGATCTCGCGTGGGCGATTCAGGGACCTAGGCTGGCGCCTGGCAGTGGATCTGAGCGGAAGGGGCCGAGGCGGGGCTGGCTCGTTGGGTCGGCGGTGCGAGGTGGATGGGGAGTCCGGCTGCAGCCACGCTTGAGGAGGATGGATGCGTCACCGGGCGAGGTCGAGCGGAGGACGCCATGCGCATAGGAAACGACGCCGGAAGCAGCGGTTCATGGAGGAGGCCGGCGCTGCAGCCCATGAAGAAGACCAGCAGCAGGCAATCGGGGTCGGACTTCGTAGAGGCGGTGGTCATCCAGGGGAGCCGACGGCGATCTGGGCAGTGAGATGGAGTCCGTCGTGTCGGCCCATGCCGCTGCCCATCTCCATAGCGGCGCAGCTACGGGGGGAGGGGCGGGGGAGAGGAGGTGGCGTAGGTGGCAGGAATCGACGGCGGAGCGGCGCCGCCGCCACGGCCTGAAGTCGCGTGGGAGCTCTCCTTCGCTCGACGCGCTCCAGTATCGATAGGGTCGAGCCGTCAGCCGGTCAACTTGGCGGTGGCATACTATGTAAATTACCTAGCAGTGTAGGGACAGAATCGGAAGTTCAAAAAAACGTACCACCACCACGGTCGTTTTTCAATATCTTTACTATTAAATAGCAGTTCGTACGTGCTGTGGCAGAAATTCTGCCATCGCTCGATCGCTCCCTCGCGCTATAACCGCTTGCCCCGGCCCGGCCCAACAACGTCATCGCACGTAGCTGGCTCCGGCAGAGCGACATCAGGTGGACTAGGGTTCCACTCCGTCGCCGCCTCCACTACTGCGTCCCGCCGCTGCCTAGGACCACCACATCCCGCTCGTGCGTTGCTGGCTTCTTGTGCACGGCGACTGGGCGTCAAGGAGCAGGAACGGGAGGAGGCCACCATGACCACGTCGTTGCTCGCGCCGGATCCAGTGCGTGAGCAGCCGGAGACCAAGCCTTCTTCGCCCTCGTTCGTCTCCACGCATTGGGTCGTGGCTGCTGGTGCTCTACATGCGGGCGCAGTAGTCACTTCCGGCCTTCCGCCATGTCCACAAGGTGTTGGACACTTGGCCTTGCTGTCGACGTCGGCAACAAGCCAAAACTCCCGCCGTGCTCGCGTTCCCGACCAGTGGCACGACTCTTCTCCCTGCTCCGACCTTGACTGGCGTCGGGGACAGAGCTCTCCACGCTGCAGTCGATATTGGCATGAACACGCTTGCAGGCTGTTCGACCTATTTCCTCACCAGCCCACGGGAAGATTTCGTTGATGGTGCTCGTACTGTCAACACTGACCGGCCGTGCAACAACTCCTTCCCTCGCTTTGATGTCACCAATCCAGGCCTCTGGCGAGAGAAGTGCATTGAGTTCTTCACAAAATTCAGTTGCGCTTGCTGGATTGGAGCTGTTTGTAGGTGAGTGTAATAAATTAACTTACAAACCATTGATTTCAAAATAGTTGGAGCAGACTAAAGGTTGGGTTTTATATGTGATTCTTTCTTTCAACAGGCTCCAGGCTTATCCCAAAATAGTATTTAGATTATACAAAATGAATTTCTGTTGACATTCTCCTAATGTATTTTCTGTCATTTCTTGGACTAATTTATGTTTCTAAACATGTTTTCACGTTTCATTTCATAACTGCCACATGCTCTAGATGCTGCAATTGTTGTAAGGGTGGAACAACTGTAAATCTGAAGATGCACGTTGATACTGAACTTTAGCGTTCATCAATAGAACACCATGTATTTCTTACTTTCGTTCATGACATGAAGAAGTTAGACACATCTCTATCTTGAGCTGCTTGATGACGGTAGTAATCAGGATTGTGGTCTACTAATAGTGATTCTTGGGAAACAGGCATTTACATTTATTATAGCACTGAATATTCACTAAAGACTCCACAAATCTGGTTTTCTAAGCCCGGGAACTGAAGAACTGTACTGGATAGGAACATTTTGGTAGATCTCTCTTTGATCACTTAAAAAGTCGATTTCTTATGATATTATCTTCCGTGAAATTGCTCAAAAGCAGATATGGCCAAGTTAAGATTTGGCTTTGGAATAATTATACTCAAGTTAAGAGTCTCCTAAAAAATTCTTACAATAAAAAGTCGATTATTTGGAAATGCTCAATAATTATGTCATCCAAAAGCTATGCTGCTTCAAGCTCTCAGAATATGGTAAATCTAATATGCATGTTCGTGCAGATCCAGGCTTCACTGCTATTTTGCTGAATGCAGGATTAGTTATTTTAAGCAGTACAACAACGGAAGCTGCAGGGCGATTAGCATCAGGAGTTCCATTTTCAGTCAATATCAAAATGTCAGTTCCTCTATCTATAGTGCACCATTCCGAAGACAAATCACAAGTTCACAATTGTAGTTTCTTCTTTGGTCAAGGGAATTAAATACGATCAAGATCAAATTAAGATATGCCAAGTTCTTTGTGATTTTCCTGACAAATTATGACTTGCAAATAGTTATTTTCCTGCAGTCCTAATGAGCATTCAAAATCGTTTGATATTGTCATGGTGTGTAATACAAGTTCTGAGTTGAGCTACCCGATATGATCCAGGTAAACAACATCTTCAGTCCAATTATTTGCTTCTTTCACAGAAACAGTTCTTTCTATTGACTTAATTGAAATGATTATAACTGAAAATGACTTGTATCTTTGAATGTAGTTGACATCCTGATGCTTTGGGTAACATTTTAACATATTTTCTTTCCATTATTTTAGGCAATGTTTTGAAGTTGTAGCGGCCAGATCATGATTGACATGTATCTTACTGCTGAAGAAGTAGTTGTTTTGCTGAATGGGTGAAGTCAAATCTGCACATGTATGCAAATCACTGGACATTCTCTCAGATGAATAAGAAGAAATCATATGCTGATTTAGAACAAGATTGTTAGCTTCAGGTAAATGCTTATGTCGTAGTCATAACTGATAAAATGCTTGATGTGATGTATATTGTGAACCTGCGTGTCTACTGCAAACCCATGCTCCCAGTATTTTTTCTGGAACTTGTTCACATTTTATTCCTTTGTTATCCTTCACGCTGTCTTGCTTAAGCAAGTAAAGTGTCATGTCATGCAGCTACCACCATGTTTTGTAAAGTAAATATAAAACAAATATAGAGACAATTATCATACTGATCCTGACCCTACAAATACATCTGAAGCTATCATGCTCCCCCTTGGGGGCATCGTTCTTGGAGTGGTGACCGGCTGGAGGGACATGTGGTTGCGGGAGATGGCGGCGTGGGTGTCGAGGCTTGTGTGGCGGCTGCAACTGCGGCTGTCTTTTAGGCCGGGGCGGCGGCCCCGGATGTTGGTACGACGTCCGTGGTCTGCGAGCAGGTCTCCTTGGGCAGCTTGGGTTGCGGGTGGCTGGTTCGTGCGGTGTCGTGGCTCGGTTGCGAGCGGTGCTATGTCGGGACGGCGGTCCCGGAAAGGGGTGCTGGCGGCGAGGCTGTCAGGGCTGCTGGGGCAGCGGCAGCAGCGGTTGCCTTTTAGGCCGGAGCGGCGGCCCCGGATGCGGATACGACGGCCGTGGTCTGCGAGCGGCTTACCTGGTGCAGCTTGTGCTGTGGGTGGCCGAGTCGTGCGGCGTCGTGGCCCGGGTGTGGGCGGTGGCATGTCGGGGCGGCGGCCCCGGAAGGTGGTGTAGGTGGTTTGCGCAGGGCGTGACGGAGGGTTGGATGTCGGGGCAGCGGCTCCGAGTTTTTCTGCTTTATCGAGGGCGTTCCTCCTTGGTTCGTGTGGGCGACAAGGCTGCTCTCGGTGCTGTTCGTCGTCGGGGCTCCCCGGTGGTGGCCGCTTTCATCTACGACGGAGTGTCCCGTGCCTGCTCCTCCCATAGCAGTTGCGGATTCTCCTCTCCGGCAAGGGTGGATTACTGGCCGGCTGGCCGTGGAGTGGGTGTTGTGTGGGCTTTGCCCCGTGGCGTTCTTTGTTGCTGTTGTTGGTGTCTGTTGTTTGGTTTTCGCCCGGTTTCTTCCACTAATAAACCGGGCACCTTCTGCTTAATTAATATAAGGGGCAAAGCTTTTGCCTCTCGTTTCAAAAATAAAGCTATGAGAATATCAAAGGAAGACATCTCAAGCTGTATGCCCACTTCTGTTCTGTTTGCACAAGATAGTTATAAATATCAACGGGAAAACATGAATAGGTTTGGTATCTTATTTGGCTGATTTGATACGTTGTAGTTTACATTGGCATCCTTCATGTATTAAATTTGGTTGGGATGAGTTTAATTGGTCAGGGATATGTTGTAGTTATGGTTCGGATAGGCTAGGGGAGGGTTGGGGAACATGAATCAGGAATTCATTCTCATTTGTAGGAGAACTGCGAGAATTTCAATACTTAGATTATGTGATTACCTTGTTGAACTGGTGTTTAGAGATCTTGGTGCAATACTGCTATTTGGCTGATTGATAATATTATGTTGTCAGTAGTCTTAGTATTTTATATATATCCTTATGATGATTGTAGATAATAATAATAAATTGATTATTGCTTTTCTTTTTCTTATTATGCAGGCATGGAGCTTAGCATGTCTCTACAATGGCACTACCACAGACAGCTCTCGAGCCCCGGAAATCTGCAACATCATCTCGAACGACCAATGCCAACACCTCGTGTCCAAGTCATGCAATGTGGTAAAAGCGCCATCAAAGTTCACCTTGAGATCATCCCCTACAGGTTTTGCTCATCTTTGCTTGTGATTTTATTCTCCTTCCTCTTGTCATGTAGAAATCAGTTTTCTATTCACTAGCCTACTTGCCAGTTTGAAAACAGACTTCATCCAGAGAAATATATTAACCTTGTTCCTGTAAATCTCCCAGCACCACTGCACCACGACATATAGACACTATTGATCACAATTTCGGAAACTTAATTTAGTGAGCATCACATGCACCACCTATGGTATTTGTCGTATTATGTATATCCTCAAGATTTATAGCTCTCCACATCTTTTTTTTACTTGCATTTCAGAATGGATGTGCCCCATCCTCATATCGCTGCTGGCACACAAGACATAGCTTTTTCACATTCTACACCTTCTCTGAATGTTAGTCCACATCAGCATACTGTTATGAGCTAGACGTTAATCATACTTGTGAGGTACCGTCTGTTTCCACATATACTATGCCACAGACTTTATATGCTAATCTCAATTAAACACTCCTTTGTATTGCCAAGCATAAATATTCTGAAAATAATCATCCGAATTGGCACTATTAAGAAACGAAAGGTGCATTTTTTTAAAATTTTGCACTGCAGCAGATAGCGTTGAAGCTTTGGTTTGTCTTGAGAGTTTGAAGCAAACTGTGACAAACTGTAATATGTTTGTGCAGGGTGAATCTGACTGTCTCCATCTTGTCAAATGAGCGTATGGCGATACCTTCCAGATCGGTGATCAACGTCATTATCAAGGAAATCAAGGCTGTGTGTGAGCTCTCTGCGGGAGTGCTTTTATGGAAGATTTATAGAGATTCAAATGGTTTAACTCGTGGGGTTAGCTCAGTATTGTCGTAGTGCGTGGGGGGTTCGGTTGTGTTGTATGGCTGTGTTCCAACCTGAGCATTGGATATTGCTGTGTGATTGTAATCAAAATTTGTTGCCTAATTAATACAACCCCAGTTAAAAAAAGATGATTTAGACTTGTTGGAAGCATGCACCTCCATGTACTCATTACATCATAAAAATGATTTTGTTTTTCTCAATGGCAATGGAAAAGCACGTGACAAGAGAACTCAGAGGTGTGATTCCTGCCGCGGTGAAGTGTCACGCTTGCCACACCTTAGCTCTACATGGGCGCCATCAAGCTAACGATGTGGTTGCCATGGCGCCGGGTCTGTGTGAGTGACAAGTGGGGCCTGCGTGCCAGCTGCCATGTGCGTGTCGTGTGCGTGGCTACAAACACTAGAGTTGTAAACAAGAGATGTATGACTGAATGAGAATTTGCCTGTGACAAGATGGTTAGGAGGGTGGTTGTACCCCCAGCCCACCAGAATTCAAATCCTAGATTTGACATTGGTGTTTCTCATTTAGGCGGAATATTCTTCAGTGGGAGGCGATGTTTCCGTCGACAGCGAGGCGTCTGTGGTGACTTCGTCAATCTCAAGACCAGACCGCCGGCTCAGTCTTTCGGAGGTGCTCATAGGGGTAGGGTGTGCGTGTGTGCGTTCATAGGGGTGAGTGTGTGCACGTGTATGTGAGCGTCTGCGTTGTACTGTGTTTTGCAAAAAAAAAATATATGACTGAATTGAGGAATGAAACTCTAAACTGTCCTACTTCTCTCTCTGCTTTTCTTCTCCTTCAAGTTCAGTTCATCCATGGTTTAGGCCTCACGCCGGCAATCACACCGGCAACAGGGTGCTACATTAGGTATCAGATTCAGAGACTTTCGGGCGTGATTCTGTAGTGCGATACTCCGATCGTTCGGCTTTGAGCTGTAAAATCCCAAAGCTGGTGAAGGAACTGGTTATAGTCGATTCGTTGGCTCGTCTAGGATCTCTGCAAGTCCCGCTTTGGTTGGCTTGGCTGCTCGATTTGTCGCCACGGCACCGTCAAGCCATCCGCGCAGACCGAACTTGCCTTGGCCGCGAGGGGCGAGACGACAACGACAACCGAGGAGCAGTTGAAGCTACTTCGCAGTTAACAACCAGTCATGTTACCCTAGCAAGATAAGTCGGTGGGGTGCGGATTTTGGATGAGTGGGGAGGTTGACCGACATGCGTTCCGTAGCAACGCACGGGCATTTAGCTAGTTATATAGTAAAGATAATCTTCATATCAGCGTCTTTTTGCATTTTATTACTCTAAAGATTAAAGTGATTGATATTATTACTAGCGCAAAAGCATATGTTGCATACCACAAGCTGTCTATCTTTACAAAGAATGCACACGTTTCACTGACGATTGTAGCAATTCGAAGCAACAACGATAGCCAATTTAATTCCTATTGGTGTCTCAGTTACTGTTGTAACATATTACGAGTTTGAGCACTGAAGTAAGATTTTGATGAATTTATGTGTCTTGATTCGTATTGGTTTTGGCGATAACAAATCAACACTGATTTAGGCTCTGTTTGTTTGGGTTTCTGCTTCTGCTTTTGGGTAGAAAAGCAGAAGGCCAAACAAACACTCGATTATTGACAAGCGCTGGTGAGAAGCGCTCCGAAGAAATGAACTGGGCGAACTCGCGAGCAAAAGCTGGGCCGGGCCGCTTCCCGCAGCTTTTCAACTTGCAATCGAAACGTTACGGGAGTTTGCCACTACCGTTTAGGATAATTACCGATAAACTGCCACCGCTGTCCTTGTGCGTGCTCCGAGCTGTCCGTGTGGGAGCTCCGCCCGCGTGCCCGAGCAAGCTGCTGCTAGTTGTCCTGTACGTGCTAGCTTGGTGATTTATCCATGTGCACACTATCTAATTCCAAACTCCATCTCCACAAATATATTTCTATTTGAAATAATTTATACACGAAATATGTGTACGTCGTTAAGTAGGTTCCATTCCCGTGATCGGTGTCGAGTTTCGTGTACTGTAGCTTCTTAATTTTGAACCGAAGTTTGCATCATTTTTAGACAAATTTTGTCAAATTGGTAGCAGTCGCTCAATTGTTCGAAATTTCCTTTCATGACTATATCAATGTCGTTGTTTTTCAGAACTTTCATGTTGTAAGTTTTTTCGCGATAACTTTATTCGCGATAGTCAGTTGTTCGATCTAGACTTCTATGGATGCGATAGTGATGAGAACTATATGCCTCTAGGGCATGTTGTTTCCACACAAGGAGGCAACAATGACAATGATTTAATTATTATGTAATGCTCTATGTTTGGATAAATATGTGTTCCAATTATTACGTATAAATAGATAAACTGAGATGAT
This sequence comes from Poa pratensis, assembly GCA_947311845.1. NCBI lineage: Eukaryota > Viridiplantae > Streptophyta > Magnoliopsida > Poales > Poaceae > Poa > Poa pratensis. The sequence goes on from CAMZMU010000111.1 coordinate 811,726, forward strand.
TTAGCTATCTAAACATCGTAATAAGGAATTAAATAAGTTAAAAACAATTGTTTCGCTTCAAATCCGCACTTATATAACATCTTCAGTGCTCAGGGGCATTCCAGACATTTCACTCAGAAAACCAACAGCTACAGTTGCCAACAGCACTCCTGCCAAACATCAAATCTCTGCTTCCAGCAGCTGCTTCTCACAGCTGCTTTTCCACAGCTCAACAGCTGCAGCTGTTTTTCAAAAGCTGCAGCCCAAACAAACAGACCCATGAACAGGTTGTTTCATTTGCAAAGTACTGGTGTCACAAATTTTGGTTTGTTGGATTACAGATCGATTTTATTGTGTGGGTTCCTGATTGAAAAGTCTATGTTGCGCATCTTGACAACATATTAAGGCTGTGGGCGTATTTGACTGGTCATGGACTCATGGATACAATACAAATATTAAGAGATTTCTGGATTGTCGAGAGCCCTCATCTGATTGCACGTTGTAATCAATTATCCCTTGCTTTTTTGGAATTCTTTTCATAATTTCTGGTATGGCCTTCGATTGTTGTCATGAATTCAATATATTTGTAACGGCAGAGTTTGACTTATTTTGCAGGGTGGTTTCAGTAAGATGAGGACATAGCGTAGATCTTGGTGCTCGACAGGTTCCGGTGAGTATTCCATTTTTGTCAACAAAAGATGCCCATGGTCAAAATTTATATGTGCCATTACCTTTTCATTTGACACAAATTTATAGTTGCATGCATTTTAGAACTTTATTTTCACTTGACTTGTGATTTATTAAATTGTCTGAAACAACTCTAAAGAAAAGAATTTCTATGTCCACTTCTTAATTCTTCACCCAGTGTGGACAAGTAGGGTAACGAATTTCCATTGATACCTCATCGCCATTATTTTAGAATCAGAACAAGTGACATAGAACCGTGGAGGCAATTAATTTGGTTGTCAGACTATGGGCGGAAAGGCTGACTCACTGACTCACCGTTGATTGATTCCTACTAATTAATGAAAGCTAAATGACATGTGGTTTAGTGTTTTGGCTAACTTATATCTCAAAGGAGTAAGCTACTGAGGTTCTTGTAGACTGTTTGTGATAACTAGGATTGTAAATATTCAGTGTATGAGTTTCTGGACTCTAAATTGAGTTATGCAAATATATTGACCGATTGCTTGACGAAAAAATTAATCTGTCAAGAGCATACTCAAAGTGAATGATTTAGTGTTGTGCTTTCTCTGAATTTCTTGAGCAGGGGAAGGATCTTGCATTGCTGTGGCCGCCCCATCAGCTTTGCTCCGCCTGTACAAACTCTGCTCTGCCCCCGACCAGCTCAGCCCGCCTTGGGTAGCCCCGCTCCTTCCCGGTGACTTCTGGCCAGAGCAGGTCACCGCCTCTCCTCCGCCCGGCCAGCTGAGGCGCTCCTCGCAACTTTTCTGATCTATGTTATTTGTTGCCATGGATACATGGGAAAATCAGAAAGTTAAGAGTTTCAATGTCACATAGAGTTTCAACTTGGCTTCAGAATGTGCACTCATGCAAACTTGGATTCTCGAAAAAGTTGAAGTATGTGAGTCACCAGGCCGAGCAGTTCTCCTATTTTTCTTTTCATTATTTCCCTGATTTGAGAATTGAGATGCGAGCTGAGTGTTCCTACATGTACTTCTGTGTAGAGATAGTGACGGTAGCTCTGCTATTTACAATTAATGCCCAAAAGTTGAGATTTTGCTGCTGTTGTTGCTACTACCGCAGAGGTCTATGTATTGTGCAATGTGATGATTTTAAGTCAGTGTTGTGTAGTTGACGCAGAGGTGTATTTTATCAGCAGATTGAGATATTGTTGTAACTTCTTTTGAACCATGAATCGTGCAATGTTATTGTACCTGCTTTTCTTGGGAAGAAACTTACCTTTTTTTATTTGCCATGTTCTCAAGTAATTTGCCATGTTCTCAAGTATAGAAGTCACCTTATTTCTACTACAGTAATATTTAGTATTTTGTGACGTTTGTAAATTATTTTCTTGCTCACATTTATGGTGAGCATAGCAGTAAACTACACAATATATTGTATCACATTCTAGGGGCATTATAGACTTCCATTGCGGGAGCTCATTGAGAAGATATATGTAGGTTTATGTTATGAGTAAAGATTGTGTATCACCGTCCCTGGACTTTCTCACATGATGTAACAATTGTATGAGCAATGTCGCAGAAATATTTTTGGTTGCTCCGTAGCAACGAACGGGCATTTAGCTAGTGATATATTAATATTACACATGACTTTGGATCTCACCAGTTCAGCAAAGAAGCTCCATGGAACGGATGCAGCACCTTCAGTAACTGATGTCTCCTATTGTATAGGGAAGAACTCGTTGTAGATAAGGAAAATGACCGGCTGGAATCCCGTGTTTAAACCAATTATGGATTATTTTCTTAGTTCGGCCCAAGCTCCTTACCAGATTGGATTGCTATCAACTTGGGGATTTGGGGATAAAGACAAAGATATAAGAGGATCCAAAGGCCAGGACAAAAATCAAGCAACACAGAAGCAACCGAAATCTAGAAGCTCAACATGTTGCTTCCCAGCTTCTACATCTATCTTGGTTTTGCAATTTAGCTACAATACACACATGTGTAATCTTTGTGATATTATGAGAAACCATATGCAAGGCAGGTTGTAGTGCTATTACCCTAATTGGACATTGAATTTAGGTACATCATGTCTACTCGTTCTTCGCTTTTGATCGAGTTCGTCTATGAGATTCTACTGATCCACGGTTTCCACGATGTATACCTCCATACATGCGACATCCTTAATTCGTGTTTCTCATAATTAGTTCTTGATATATTTCTAGACAATCCCCTAAGTGTGCCTAGTAGAATGCACTCTTGGCCCGTAGAGTCTCTTCAAACCTTTGTGACACTAAAGAATTTGGCGTGCAATTTCATGGGTGAGCTAAATTGATGAAAGCATTACATAGAGAGATGAACAAGAGTCACATTTGTTTAGTTCACCGTGGTTGAGGCAAAACGACCGTCACAGTACTTCAAAGCCAACGCTAGGCGGCAACCGGCTGTAACATGAGGAATAATCAGCCACCTCTCTAGCCATATGATTCACTTTAGGTGGCAACTTTAGAACCTCCGATCATCGCAAATCAAACTTTCGTATGCAATATTTGTTTGCACGTATGCCACATGGTTGATAGCATTTATCTTCATGGTCTTGTAGAAGTGTTGCATTTCAAAGCCGACCAATCAACAAAAAATTCTTTGTATAAGAGATCTCGTTCATTGCAACAAAAATGTTAAATAATCTATTGCAATATTTATCACATGAAAAACAAAGTATCCAACACATGTGAATAACACAAACAATATCAAAGAAACACATTTGTGAACTGTGATATGAGAAAAGACTCATCGAAGCATACACGTACAATTATTGCAACAAGTGTACGCACAAAAAAATACGTGCTTGAAGTGAGTCAAAAGAACCTACATTACATAAAAAAACATGAAATCACTTACCCCACACCATCAAGAGAGAATTCCTTATTTGGCCCTGGCTGAAGTTTGCCTTCCTTTTTTGGCCCTGGCAAATTTTTTCTTCCTTTCATGACCCACAAAGTTTGGTTGGTTCCTTATTTGGCCCTCTAGTACAATTTAAGCACTAAGATGACCATTTTGCCCCTGCTGCAATATGTGACGAAATTGCACTAAAAAAACTGTGATATACTAGTTGGTTATTAAAAAAAAAATCGGCAACCTCAGTGCTGAACTTCTGCTGATCGTGCCAACGACCCCCACTGTGGCTGGCACCGGCGCACCAGTGCAATTTTTATTTGAAAATTTCGAAATTTGAATTTTTGAGTTTCAAAAAAATCTCAAATTTATTCCGGAAATACATGTATATGCTTGGGATGTACGTGCAATGTTTCGGGCACAAACTCGTTTTATTTTGGGCTGTGAAAAAAAACAAAAATCTGACATTATATAGGCGTATAGTGTACGTATAGTCTGTCAGAAATTTGTCTTTTTTGTATCTCCCAAAATACAATGTATTTTGGGCTGAAATTTCTGGCGTGCCTGCGGATTGTCTCTATGTTTGTGCCTATTTAATATCAATTTTTTTGGAGTTGTGTAAATTGGAGTAATTTCCGGAATAAATTTGAGATTTTTTTTGAAACTCAAAAATTCAAATTTCAAAATTTTCAAATAAAGCGTGCACTGGTGCGCTGGTGCCAACCACAGTGGGGGTCGTTTTTTTAATAACCAACTAGTATATCACAGCTTTTTTAGTGCAATTTCGTCACATATTGCAACAGGGGCAAAATGGTCATCTTAGTGCTTAAATTGTACTAGAGGGCCAAATAAGGAACCAACCAAACTTTGTGGGTCATGAAAGGAAGAAAAAATTTGCCAGGGCCAAAAAAGGAAGGCAAACTTCAGCCAGGGCCAAATAAGGAATTCTCTCCACCATCAACCACAGAGGCACTAACTTCACCGATTGGACGTCGCCGATCATGAATCCGGCTCGTATAGCTAAATTGGATGACCTTGATTCCATTTTTCGTAGTGTGAGTGTTTTCCAATACTCACTGGCCTGAACTCGAGTTTTCGCCGTGAGGTATTCATAGTGCTTAGGAGGAGACGTCGGGATGAAGACTGCAAGAGGAGTCGGAAAGGAAGGCGCTTGGAAGGAAAAGAAGCGAGAAGGTAACAAGAAAGACAAGAAAACCTAACGGAGAAAGAAAACCTTTCTCCGAGGAGGAAGTTAAAAAGGCAGTGTTTAGTTCTTACTCTGACGGAGCCCCGGGACCAGATGGCCTTTCTTTTATGTTCTACCAAAAATGCTGGGACATTATTAAGAGCGATCTGATGGCGCTGTTCAAAGAGTTCTATGAGGGAGACCTGGATCTCTAGATTAAACTTTGCAGTGCTTACGCTAATCCCAAAAGAGGCTGATGCTACTTCTATGAAAAAGTTCAGACCTATTAGCCTCTTGAACTGCGTTTTCAAAATCTTTACCAAGGTTATTACCACACGGTTTGGGGGCATTATGGATTCCCTAATTGCCCCGAACCAGACGGCCTTTATCAAAGGCAGATACATTTTAGAAAGCGTAGTCACTGCGCACGAAGTCCTTCATTCAGTCCATCATGGACAGGAAGAAGGTGTTGTGCTTAAGCTTGATTATGAGAAAGCGTTCGATAAAGTCGATCTTAATTTCCTTGACGACCTCCTTCTTAAAAGAGGCTTCGGTCCCAGAATTAGACAGTGGATTCGTTTGGCCACTAGAGGAGGATCGGTTGCTGTGAAAATCAACAACGTTCAGGGTAAATTTTTCACCACTGGGAAAGGGCTTAGGCAGGGAGACCCCAGCTCTCCTATACTCTTTAACCTGGTTGTCGACGTTTTCACCAAGATGCTTATTAGAGGAGCGTCTTCTAACCTTATTAAAGGGCTTTGTCCCCAGCTGTGTCCTGGTGGTGTCATCAGCCTGCAATATGCTGATGACACCATCTTGTTCCTTGAAAACAATGTAGATACAGCTAAGCACCTCAAAAACATCCTGACTTGCTTTGAGCAAGTGTCGGGGATGAGGATTAATTACAATAAAAGTGAGTTGGTGCCTATCAACCTGAGCGAAGCAGACGTGGACACTCTCAAAAGTATTTTTGGGTGTGTAGTTGGGTCCTTCCCCATTAAGTATTTGGGGATCCCCCTCCACCACGATAAACTCAGAAGGGAGGACCTGCAACCGGTAGTCGATAAAATTCTTTAAGAGAATCGCTGGATGGAGAGACAAACTCCTCTCTTATGCAGCAAGAGTGGCTTTGATTAGGTCTTGTCTGGCTAGTATTCCAGTTTATCTCCTGTCCTTCTTTAAATTTCCTAAGTGGGCGCTAGAACTGATTAATACTCAGATGTCGCACTGCCTGTGGAATGGCACGAAAGAAAAAAGGAGACTCCATCTAGCAAACTGGTCTTTGGTCTGTATGCCAAAAGAAGTTGGAGGCTTAGGAATTCCCTCTCTTAGGGAAGTTAACCTCTGCCTCCTAGCATCTTGGATCAAAAGGTACTTTGAGGGTGGAAATAAAATCTGGAAAAGCATTGTTGATGCTAAGTACAAAACCAACAATCCAAACATTTTTTGCAGCTCATCTCTGAACTCTTCTAGGTTTTGGAAGGGCTTCATGTGGGCAGCAAAATCTGTCCAATTTGGATACAGGTGAAAGGTTGGAGATGGGACCAAAATACGGTTCTGGGAGGACACGTGGTTTGGTACTTCTCCCCTTTGCGTCCAATTCTGGGACCTCTACTGCATTTGTAATGAGACGCTAGTGGCTATTAATCGAGTCTGGGATGGCTCAAGCCTGAAACTCACCTTCAGAAGGAATTTTAACCCTACCATGATGCAAAAATGGTTTGAACTGGAGCAGGTTGCTGGCGCAGCCGTGCTTTCTTCGGACTGTGATGCTATCATTTGGTCATATGAAGCTAAGGGAACTTACTCCACTAGTTCTCTTTACAAGATAATAAGTTTTAGGGGCGTAATGCAGGTTTTTACCCCTGTGGTCTGGTCTTTGACCATACCCCTAGGGTGCAGATTTTTCTTTGGCTGATGTCAAATAACAAACTGATGACTAGAGATAATCTGCTTAAACGCAAAATGAATAAGCCTTTGGATTGTACATTTTGCAGCGAGCTAGAATCAATAGATCACTTGTTTTTTGATTGCATTGTTGCTAAGGAAATTTGGTCTGCAGTTTCTTCCTTCTTAGGCTGTAGTATTGGATCTGATTACATGTCTATTGCTAGATTTTGGATTTCGAATAAAAAGCATGCTAGTCTAAACGCTATTTGTGCTGCGGTACTTTGGAGCATTTGGAAATCTCGCAATGCTTTAATTTTTGATGACCAAACCTGGCTATGCATGAAACAGATTTGGTGGCTGGTTTTGAAGACAGTCAAGAAATGGAGACTTCTATTCAAGTAACCCATGTTGGCTATGATCGATGCTTTCGAGAAGATGGTCGTGGAGAAGTTGAGAGAGGTTCCAGCCTTGCCGTGGGGGTAGTCACAGGCTTGTCCCTGCGTTCTCTCGTGGTATCGCTCCCCTCCGAGAAGACCGTTGCTGCTCCAGTCACTCCCCTGTGCTACCAGCCGCCGCTGGTGGCCTCGCCATTGACACCTGCTGAGAAGAGCCACTGGGGGAAGCCGCTGGATGCTGAAGTCTTGCCGAGCCAGATGATCAAGCACAAGCTGCATGAGATTATCAGTCGCGTCCCAGCCGAGTAGCCTCTCCCCTGTGCGCCTGGGATGAGTTCCCCCCTGTTCATGCTCTTTACTGTAATTCGGAAAATTCGATGTAATAAGACTTAGAGAACCTGCATACTCTAGTTTTGGCCTCTCTGGCTTTTAGTTCTCTGTCGGCACTGTAAGGATTCGAATTCGGATGGTTTCATTTGATAAATGGAACTGGGGCTCCCCGTAGGGGTCCTTTATATCTAAAAAGAAAGACAAGAAAAACTCCTTTTTTTTTACACGGGGAAAGATCGCGAGTAAACAAGAGCAGTCTGCCGAAAAAAAAACACACACAAGGCAGCGTGCACGCGTACCCGTCAGATCGGAGAACTCAACGGTGCGGATGGGTAGATCTTACCGCAGGCCCATTCGCCCCTCCCTCTCAAACGCTTCGTAGGGTTTTTCTCCCGTCTCCATTCTCTGCGAGGCCTTCTTCCCAGCCATCGCGACGGCGGCCGCCATGAGAGCCCTCCTCTCCCTCTCCAAGATCGCCCGCCGGCTCCCCACCTCCCTGTCCGCCACCAGGGCCGCACCGCCGCTCCTGCTCCGCCACCTTCACGCCGACTCCGCACCTCCTCCTCAAGCGCCTCCCCCCTTCACCTCCCGCATCCTCCAATCTGAGGAGAGCCCGAGCCTGAGCACTGATTTGGAACATGCTCAGCCCGACCCCGACCCCGTCCTCGACGAGTTCCTCGCCCGCCTGGTCACCGCGCTCCGTCCGACCCTTGCCGCTGCCTTCCCCACCCACGCCCGCCCCGTGCTCGACGAAATGCTCCGTCTCATCGCGGAGGCCGTCCTCAACCGCCTGTCCGGCGCCGATCAGGGGGGCGACACCGTCGAGCTCAGCGACGACCTCTGGGCGACCGTCTGGGAGGTTAGCGCCTCCGTGCGTGACGCCATGCGCCGCGACCAGGTCCGCGCGGACCTCCGCAACTACCTTCACTCCGACGACGTCAAGGAGATGACGCGGTTCGCCGTCGATGTAGGCGTCCGCGGCTCCATGCTCCGCGAGCTGCGATTCAAGTGGGCCCGCGAAAAGCTCGAGGAGGTCGAATTCTACCGTGGCCTCGACGTCATGCGCAAGCAGGCTGATGCGGCTGCTGCCCCTGCTGCACCTCCTCCGGCGAGGCTAACGGCATTGCCACAGAGGAAGGGGGAGGTTAAGTTCAAGGTCTCTGGTCTGGACTTATCGGACCCAAAGTGGGCTGAGGTGGCAGAGCGGACGGCTGAGGCTCAGGCACACTTTGTGCCAGAGGAGGCTAAGGCTGTAGAGGGGAAGGCCAAGAAGGCCGAGGAGAAGCTACTGGCGGTTGAGCCCAGAAAAGGAGACCCGGCTCCTGCCATGGAGGAGTGGAAGGAGGAGCACCGACCAAAGCGCGTCGATTGGATGGCACTGCTTGATCGGGTTAAGACCCGGAATGTTGAGTTGTACCTCAAGGTCAGATTTTCCACTTCCATGAAATCTAGTTTGCTTTATGCTCTAGTGTTAAGTTAGTAGTTTTACTTAGGGTAGTACAGTACCCGAGTACCGTGTTCTTCTGTAGTATATGTTGCGCCAAAACATCTACATGCTTTGTTAGTTCGTTCTGTAATAAGTGTGCCATTCGCATAATCGAATGGAAAACAACTGTAAGAGCATCTTCACCGGTGCGCCCAATAGAGTGTCCGGCAGCGTTGCCGGACAAGTGCTATTGGGCGCGCCGGCAAGCGTTGCCGCCTATTGGGAGCGCCGCGCCCCACCGGTTGCTCCCAATAGGTTTTTGCGAAAAAAATAGAAACGACGGAATCCATTCAAACTTAACATATTTCATTGAAATTCGATAGTTTTTACAAAATACGACGAAATTTAGCCAAAACTAAACCCTAATCTAATAACCAGTGTAATACTGGTCCCAGTCATGCGACGCCACCGTCGGGAAGACGAGGCGCAACGCGTCGCACTGCATCAGGAAACCGCTCAGCGGCCGTAATAAATCACGCTGACCGACGGTGCGTCGCTGACGCGTCAGCCCCGCCTGTCAGATCCGACATGGCGTGCGTTGCTGCGGTTGCCGGCACACCCGCTTGCGCCCCTAGAACCAGGCGCGAAGCAGGGTTGCCGGACGCTCTATTGGGGCGTGCCGGCAACTTTTGGGCTATTGGGCGCGCTGCTGGGGGCCGATTCGGTGCCGTCGTGCCCAATAGGCCTATTGGGAGCGCTATTGGGCGCGCCGGTGGAAATGCTCTAAGGTGATGTGGTCTATATGCCTAATCTGCCTTCGTATCAGATGACCGATTCCCTAGCGCTGATCTACTGTTCTGTTCCTTAGTTTACATAATGTTTCAAAGCCCCTGAGGTTTGCGTTTTAGGCGGCTAGTTTGTGGACCGTGGACATACTATCCTCAGAAATTGTCGGAGTATATAAATGATTTGCTGTTGCCAGTCATCTGTATGGAGACAAGATCACAGGAAACGCATAATCTGGTTAGTCTGGCATTGCCTGGAAACTCATGTTGAGGTTCTTTGTGTACACTTGTAAAAATTAGGACGAAATGGACCTTCTGGAGCAGATCTCATTTTGGACAGTAGGCCTTTGGATTGTTGGATTTTCATTGGAACTTAGGAGGATTTGAATCCTTTGGAAGTTTTTCCCTTAAGTGTCACTTGGATCATAAGATTGGGCTTGCCAAAATCCCATGGAATAGTTTCCTATGCCCCCAATTTTATAGGAATCTCAATATGAGCCCAAACCTCATGTTATTCTTCCTTTGAGAAGTCCAATGCTCTTTCTCCTCCAAAAGGTACCACTTACCAAATTCTCTCTCAAGATCCTGTAGGAACTGACAGCGTGTGCCATTTCAATCATGCATTTTTTCTAGTCCTACGTCTCCTAATATCTGTCATCCATAGAGGCCCTTAATATTTTTATCATGGTGACCGTTGTTTGCATCTTTGATGCTAAACTTGGAAAGTCTGATGTTACCTCTTATTAACTCTATTTAGAATCCTCAGAATTCTATGTGGCAGTTTAGCTATGTGTAAGTATCTTCATGATATCACCTCATGTTTAGATGCACATCGGCCTTAGTTGCTATCATGATCAATTTAAATGCTGTTACATGTGTCTCGTGAATAAAAGGTTATTCTTGTTTGATTGTTGTCTAGTAGCCTGCACTGTTCGGCCTTATGTAACCAATTCAAATCTGTCTGATTTTACATGGAAATGAAACTAAAATTTGTGATGAACATTGTTCATAACTGGTCGAATTCAGTCAGATTCATATAACCTGGGTTTGACCTCTTGATGTAATTTGCCCTTTTTTTATTTACTCTCTTTTTTTTGCATAGAATTTCGAGCATGCATTTAAATAGATAATTATGTCAAACCGGCGAAATGAAACTAAAATTTGTGATGAACATTGTTCATAACTGGTCGAATTCAGTCAGATTCATATAACCTGGGTTTGACCTCTTGATGTAATTTGCCCTTTTTTTATTTACTCTCTTTTTTTTGCATAGAATTTCGAGCATGCATTTAAATAGATAATTATGTCAAACCGGCCCAAGGGCCGCAGTGATGTTAGATATTTTGCATAGCTGGCCAGTTAACATTTTGTTTCAAAAGCCTGTACTCATTCATAAACACTAGATACTCTTACATAGTTTCACATGTGCACTTTGTTTCAATTTACAGGTTGCTGAAATTCTTTTGGCTGAAGTATCCTTTGATGCAACCATCCGGGATTACTCCAAGTTAATTGATCTTCACTCTAAAGCAAATCACGTGGAAGAGGCAGAGAAGATACTTGGTAAAATGAGAGAGAAGGGTATTACACCTGATATCCTCACATCCATCACTTTAGTCCACATGTATTGCGAGGCTGGCGATCTTAAACAAGCCAACCAGGCGTTTGAATTTATCCAAAAGGAGGGTTTCCAACCAGATACGAAACTCTTCACTTCAATGATTAATGCCTGTATCGATGCTGGAGAGCCAGATGAAGCAGAGAAATTGGTAAAGAAAATGGAGAGCCTCTCTATCAATCCCACCAGAGAAATATACACTGATGTGATGAGGGCATATGCTGAGCGAGGCTTCACGCATGGAGCTAACAGGATGAAACAATCAATGTCATTCGCCGGGTTCCAGCTCACGTTGGAGTGCTTCACAGTCCTTATGGAAGCATATGGACGGACTGGCATGCTTGAGGAAGCAAAGAACATTTTTGAAGAGATGAAGATGAATGGGTATGAACCAGATGACCGTTGTCTGGCTGGTATGATTACTGGACACATGAAGAAGAACCAACTGGACCAGGCTCTGGAGTTGCTGCTGAGTTTAGAGAAGAAGGGAGTTAAATCTGGTGTTAAGACTAATCTCGTCTTGCTGGATTGGCTGTCCATGTTGCAGTTGGTGCAAGAGGCTGAACAGCTTGTACAGAAGATAAAGAAGGCGGGAGAAGAGCCCATAGAGATCCATGTTTACCTTGCTGATATGTATGCGAGTTCACGCCAGGAAGAGAAAGCCCGCAAATCCCTCAAGGTCTTGGAAGAGAAGAAGAAACTATTGAAGGCTGATCACTTTAATAGGATTATAAAGAGCCTTCTTAAAGGGGGTTTCTCGGAAGATGCAAACAAGTATTTGAAAATGATGAAATCTCGTGGCTTTGTTCCATCAGCTGAAATCGAGGCCGAGGTTAAACCCAGTGCTGTGGCCAGGAAGCACCGTTCGGCTGATTAGCAGGCGATCCGGGGCACCGACGACGGCCAATTTAGATGAACTGATATGGTGAACATCTCCATTATCCGGTGAATTTTGGTTGCTACTGTATGTCCGTGGACCATAGCTCAGATCAAGTTGATGAGTGCGTGTGTTAATTGTGCCATGGATTTTTTTTTTAAACTAATAATTTGGGACTTGCACGTGTATTTGGTAAAAGGAAGTTTGTCATCGTAGAATTTGAATCTCCAGATTATGCCAAGAAACAAATTATCTTTCTAATGCAAATATTTACATTCATCGACATGCAGTGTTTTTCCCCCAACATCCGAAGCAATTACCTTTCGAAGTCTGTCCAGTGTTAGCTAAATTCGAAAGTCTTCCCACCTCTTTCTCATTTATTAGTATGGAATCATCCACAGGTTGACGTTCTTGTTGCCAAAAAGAAAAGAAAAAAAACGCCTATTGTTGCTGCTCGCAGAATATATGGGGTTGTCCCCGATATGTGCCAAGGGCCGAATATATTGGTGGGTGAAGCATTCATCGGTGCACAAACAAGTAAAACAACAAACACATGTTCATCTCATACATAAAGGGTGCCAGAGGCAAACCACCACCTAGACATGAGTTTAACATCCAGAATATAAGCATGCGATGCAAAATTCTTATCATTTCACAAGAAATGCCTTTCTGGTACACTAATCAGACACAAATTATCACAGCATGCTTGTGAGCTTGTCCACCGGTGACAGCATGCCGAACCAGCACCAAGCACTATCTTTGGGCCAGCTTCTTAAGGTGCTGAAACAACTTTTGCTTTATCCATTGCCGGTCATATGGCAGAAATGCCTGGATAGAGTGATCATAGCTGCAAATAGAAAAGGTAGAGATATTTAAACTTTGCCTAGTCGTGATATAATAATGCTTAATGATCTTCAAGGTTATATTGTACTCACACTAGTGCACTGATGTCAGCTAGGCCATCGATAAAGTTGTACAGGTCGGTGATATCATAGGTTATGTTCGGAATCATTGGGTTGATATCCCTGAGTTTCCTTTCGTAGAGACCACAAATTCCTGTCATTTCAGTACAGAGTGGTGGCGAATAATTAACGATTTTACAAGATGCAAATGATAGTGAGCAGTTGAGCATGGAGTAGAGAACATCAAATATTAGTCCTTCGTCAGTGAGGAGCCACCCATTTCATTTTCTGAAACTCGAGGACCACAAGTTCAATGCATGGACAGATTAGACAAAAAAATATTAATCGTGCCACCAAGTAATAACATGATAGGATAGCCACAAGGTGATTGTTATTGCAATTTCAAGCAGGTCATTTTAACAAAGTTAACACTGAGGAAAAAAACTTGTTAATGGGGAAAAACTGAATGAGGTTGCGAATGCAAAACATAAAAGCAGCTACATAGAATATCCACATCACATGGTAATCACTAGGATCATGCTAATAATATTAACTGAGCCAATCATTTGAACATTGCAGCACAGGTTCCGTAAAAAACTACACGTACCATCCAGTGCATGGTTAACTGAATTATAATCCATAAACGTCCTAGTGCCCCTGTTTTGAGACGGTTGCATCAGAATAATGGTGTGCCTCCCAGCCTACAAGATGTGAAAAAACAGATTAAGATATCAACATACACATATTGCCCCAAGATAAACAAAGGATTACTTTAATCTTTATACTACACTGAAAAATAATGTATATTAAATAAATGAGATACATAGATTATAAACATGTCTATATCTACTGCGTGTTGATTAGGTTCATTGCCTATAGTTCCCATTGATTGTATGTGAGATACATTTCCTTTTGTTTAAACAAAAACGTAATATTGAAACCATGATGTTCCTTAAGTTAGGGTATATGATGCAACTATCGTATTCATAAAGCTTCTTATCCGGCAATAATACTCCTAGAATAAAGCAAACACAACCCAGCACAGCACCTTGCAACAAGCAATAGTATTGACAACACACTTAGTTTTGTAGTCAAACCAAATAGGTTTAGTTCTATATGAGAAAAAGTAAAAGAATCATATCAAGGTCCAGAGAGAAATGCTAGACCCTCTAGGCAACTGTTTGATGGCTGCCTAGCCTGCTTAAGTGCAGGTTAGCCGGCAGTTTAAGAATGCATAAGGTTGAAGAAGAGCACATATTTGTGAAAGAAAAATAGAAAGGAAAAAAAGTGAATCATCGTGAGGCTGACTGAGCCCATTAAATCACCAGAACGACACATATACGCACATGTCATGAGGATAGGGTTTCCCCAAGATTCTCATCCCATTGAAGCATCTAAGCAACACATTGTAGGTTGTTTTTTACTCTTTAGGTTGCACGATGCATTGTCCTTATACATGTAAGCTATTTACAATTTTTATGTCAACATACATTGTTTCCTAATATAAGTAAGCTTTGCTATGCATCACATGATGATGGCAGATTGTTTCTTGTGCTCGAAAAACAGATTTACACTATTGTGCAAGAAGAAAATAATAATTATGATTTTCTAAATTGCTGGGCTATGCACATATGTAGGAAGTGTTCAACGATAACTTCTAAGATGTCAAGATGGATAATAAGAATCAGTGAATCTCTAATACTGGGCGATGAGATGATACTTGAAACTAAATAATATCCCCTGGTTGCCTACGTGCCCATATAGGTGAAATACCGATAAATTTTGTCTATAGTTGAAAATAATGGAGTGGGCACAACAGCGTGGAAAAGGTTGAATGGGGTATCCATGCCCAGTTGCCCACTAGATCAACGACGAGCACAAGTAAACAAGGGTACCTTTGGTGGATTGGGTGTCCTGTTTAGGTCATGAAGATACTACAAATTCTTTTATGTATCCTCGAGAAAATGAATACTTTGTTCCACAAGCTGTTTTTATATTCATGTCAAATGTTCAATTATCTAAGCTATGCTACACCGAAACGGCAACATGGACATGTGTAAGACATGGGAATTGCCATTTTTACCTGGTTTCAGTCCCTTGTCGTATATAATCCAAAAATTATATTTCTCTCCTAAGAAGCTATATTTCTAAGATATAGTGTATGAGCACAGACACAAGTGTGTCAGGCACAGGGACTATCATTTTCCATAATGAATGGCAACCCGGCGGGCACAGCTACATACAAATGATAAATAATACATAACCTACTGTTCTATACGCTTATGCCAAACTGAAATCCTACAAGCAGGAAGCAGTGCGAAAAATCACGGAGGCTCAGAGGGAGAGACAGTCTAAATCCCCCAACTTCTCCAACCTACAGCCACTCAATACTACTACAACGGAACAATCTAGCGTTCTACGGGAACTTCGCTTCACCTGAGTGGCCGCCCAAGTTCAGCGACGACGGTGTGCAGAGAAGGAGAGGACCTAGACGAAGGAGAGGACAAGGAACTCACCATGGCTAGGAAAGACCGTCGGGGGTGGGTCACCGAAGACTAGGGTAGCGGTGCGCGTAGATCTGCCGACGCCCGAGAGGAGGATGAGGTCAGCGGTGAAGAGCGGTCGCCGTCAGCGAGAGAGCGAGAGAGGCGAGCAAGGGAGGCGACGCCGTCTGGAAGCCTGAGGTTCTAGGGTTGAGGGTGGGTGTGTTGGCTTGGACTGGTCCGTGCGACCGTGTGGTTTCGGGTTCGTGTCGGCTTGTACCTTGAACATGTTCTCATCTACTCCCTCCGTTCCAATTTAATTGACTTGCTATCCACCACATGTGGATGTATCTAGACATGGAACGGAGGGAGTAGATTACTAGATACGGTCGTCCCCTAAAAAAACAAAAATCTGGGCACGATAAAAAAACTCGTGTTTCATTGGGCCTTGTTCGTTTCATCCCACCCGGCCGGGATTGAGGCACAATCGTTGTGGGTCAACCGGGATGAGACCCAGCGTGTTCGGATAAACCCGGTCAAAATTCCGGGAACGGAGGGGACGATGTCGAGTAAGGCCTCGTTCGGTTACTAGGGGCCCAATCCACACATGGAATTGACCACCACGGGATTTGGGTGATCCTGACCCCGTCACCCAATTTCCTCTTGGGATTGGATCGCTGCGCAACCGAAAATGGGTTTTCTTTGCAAAGATTGTAAATAGAACCTCACATTCGCTCTAATCGTGACAAGTGTCGCCTTTTACTTACTTGGTCCCCCACGGTTGTTTGCATGTCCGGCAAGTGTTGCTCTAGATTGAAAGTGGGAAGGATGAGAGAAAGGGATACAGGACGTGGGAGGGCAGCTTTTCCCTTTTATTTTTCTAAACCGAATTTTTAAAACGAAATATCTCGAGAACCGTTTATCCAAATTACGAACCGTTTTCACTTTGGAACTCCTCGCGTCGTGATCTTCAAAACTAGATCCCATGTTGTTAGGTTTTGATGAATTTTTTTTACTCCCGGTTATATATAGTTCGTACATCCTGTTTTGTGTACTTTGTACATCCTGTTCTGTGTATTTTGTACTCCTACTTATGTGAACTTTTATACTTCCTGTTCTGTGTAGTTGTACATCCTATGTATTTCGTACTCCGCTTTCTGTGTACTTTTATTTTTTGTGTATTTATGTACTACTATTTCTGTGTATATGTACTTCATGTATATTTTGTACTTCGTGTACTATGTAGTTTGTACACCATCTTTTGTACTATTAATGGCTCATATTTTGTACTTTCTTAATATTAATACATGTATAACTACCGTAGGCGTCTAGAATGAGGCGCAGCCGAGACGATGCGTCGTAGGCGCCTAGAGCAATGCGAAGCAGAACCATAGAGGCGAAGCCGAGCCGTAGCACACGGAACGACCAATACGCGCTACGACCAATGTACCCCATTCAAGATATTATTAAAATTTATCGAGGTGAAACCGAGCTGTAACATTTAATCGTATAATATTTGTACTCCGTGACCGTAGAATAATGACATTGGCGGAATTGGTGGATGTATTATTGAGCCTCATGGGCGAGTATATATACGCGTACAAGGGACCGACTTGGAGTACAAGACAAGTTAGGCATCATATGGAAACAGATCATATCTCTATCTATACTACCATAACCGACCTATACGTTATACTCTAACATCCCCCGCAGTCGTAGCGGTAGCGTCGTGAACAACAGGAGCGTCGCGGACGGTTAGACTGGAGAAAAACCGAGGTAGAGTCCAGTGGGCTGACATCCCCCCGCAGTAGGAGCGGGAACGTCATGGACGGTGTTGCGGCGCAGAGCTTGGACTGTAGAGGAAGCTGATGAGGAGCTCAAGCGAGGTGGTAGCCCTTGTTGCCGATGTTGAGGGAGCCGAGAGCATTAGGCGGTGCAGCCTTGGTCGTGGTAGCCGTGCGAGGGGGTCGCCGTGGTCGATGTCGTGGTCGGGTTGCCGGTGTCGAGGTAGACGTAGAAGAAGCCGCGAGCGCATAGTGCGCGTGAAGATTGACGTAGACACGTCGAGGCAGTCGTCGAGGATGCCGATGCCGAAGAAGACGTAGTACAAGCCGTCGAGGACGAAGTGCGGCCATTGTTTTGCCGGAAAAAGGCACACGTCGGGGACGAAGGCATACTCCGGCTTTGCCTGAGCCGAGTACGCATAGAAGAAGTCGGTGACGCGGTCGAGGCAGTCGTAGAGGAGGGAGTCGATGTCGAAGACGTTGTCGAAGCCGATGTCGACGAGGCGCCGATCCGGGCTTGCTAGACCCGGGGACACATCGGGGACGAAGGCACGCGCCGGTGTTGCCAGTACCGTGCGTGCGGGGGCAGGGACCACCATGAACCATACGCCAGTGTCGGAGGGGCCAGCAGAGGAGAACTCGACGACGGTTGCGGCGCCAATCGGCGGAGGGTGGAAGGTGCCGATGTCGTCCGCGGTTGTCGAAGTAGACGTAGTCGGGGATGAGGATGATGACGCTGGCGACGAGGTCGTGGTGGACGAAGACGTAGAAGGCGGCGAAGGCAGCGGCGACCTGGAGTGGCCATGCCGGACGCCTAGACAAGGGGTGGTCGGCGGGACCTGCGACGGCCTGAAGTGGCCATGTAGGTTACCTGTGGTAGGCGGGCGTTTACTCGAAGTAGGCGATGAAGAACCCGGCGGCTTGACGAAGACCATGCATGGACGGTGGCGTTCCCACGCCGAGGGAGTTGGCGCGGCGCATACCACGTAGAAGTTGACGCGCGGGGACGGCGAAGTGGACCGCGTGCCGCAGCGTTACAGCCCGAAGGGGCGACGCAGCAGCAGCGCGCGGGTCGGGGCGACTGCGGGAAGCCGCCAGAGGTGGACACGCTAGGGAAGGCGAGTTGGCTGTCGGCAACATGGACCAATGGCGGCAGCGCGGCAGCCCGAAGGGGTGACGCGGCGGCAGCCTGTATCTCAATCAGTGATAGGCGCGTGCTCGGGGACGTGCTTGCGTAGACAGGCGCGCATTCGGTTGATCAGACCGACACAGCGCGGAACGCGCCATGGCGGCGACAATAACGCGCAGATCGGAGTCGATGGCGAGGTTGTCGGTGAAGTCCTGGTCGATGACGGCGAAGACGAACCGGCGATGGAGACCTTGCAAGCGAGAGAAGCCGGCGGCGACGCGTCGAGGCGTCGCTTGGACGACGCGTCCGGCCTTGCTGTGCGCTCGGTGAAGACGAGCCGGTCGGTGCGAAGTCGGCGTCGGCGTGTCGTCCGCGATAGCCGGCTTGGAGGAGCCGAACGGTGCGGAGTCGGCACCGACGAGTCGGCCGCGACAGCCGGCTGTCGAGGAGGAGGCCGGTGCAGGTCGATGCCGTTGTCGAAGTTGAGGCGCAAGAAGACGGCGGCGGTGGCGGGCGATGCAAACCGATCTTAGATCGGAAAACCAAAAAGAAACGCCGATAAAAACGGCCGGCGAGAAAGAAAAACCGGATCAACGATCGGAAAAAAAAGACTCTAGGGCAGCCGATCAACACGAACGGTGGACGAACCCTAGGTATGGGTGGCGTGCCCCCGAGAGAAATCATGGAGATCGATCTCCACGGGGGCGGCGCGGTGCGGAAGCGCGGCGACGGCGGCTAGGTCAGATCGTTCCGCTCTGATACCATGTAGAATAATGAGATTGGTGACGTGGGGATAAACCCCGGGTGCCTAAAGACCCACTGAAGATCCCGAGTGAAACGCAAAATCAAGTCTGGTCGCCTCCGGCTGGCCGGCTCGGCCGAGTCCGCCTGCCCCGAGTGCAGCCGGCCTCCGCCTAGCCTATCGATGCACAGCCGGGCGGCATGGGAAGAGGAACTGCAGGCTCGTCATCGTCACGATTCTCAGAGACAAGCAGATAACGACAAACGACGCCCGCCTTATGCGACCAAGGTCAACGGCAGCCGGGTTCGGTTGGTCGCCAACTGGAAGACCGGCTGCCACTTGCCTACGAAGAGCAGGAGACCAGGGCCCGTGTCGGGCGGGCGCCGGGGCCATGCCCAGCTAGCCCTCCACGTCGCCCAGGCGTGGGCTAAAGCAAAGTCTAGCCCTACGTCTCCTACAGTGCCCAGGGGCCTCGACAGGCGAGAGACACGGCGCCGCCCGACACACCGACGAGAGACCTAGGAGCTGTCTGCCGAGCAGGCGGGGGCCGGCACCGTCGCCGGCTAGCCCTCCACGTCGCCAAGTCTACCCTGACAAGATACCTCCTGCATCGCCTAGGAGATCCGGCAAGCGGGAGACACGGAGCGCCGGCTAGCACGCCGACAAGCAGGAGACACGAGACGTCCGTCGCGGGCGGGGCCTGGCACCGTCGCTGGCTAGCCCTCCACGTCGCGAGGTCTAGCCCGGCATCTCCTGCAGCCCTACGAAGTTCAAACTATGCTGAGGACAAGCTGCATCACGCTCAGACACCCCTGTAGCCGACATCGCCGGCTGGCACGGACCAGCCGTCCCGCCTGTAAGCCAGACAGCCAGGCCTATATAAGGCTGTCTGAGAGCCCAAGTAGAGGGTAACGCATAAGGAACCACTATTTCTTCCTCCCCACTCCAGATAGCTAGAGAGAGAACTCACCGAACAGCTCCAGGAGCAACCCTGTACTGTGTCCATCGATGATAGAGAGATCGAGCAGGAGTAGAATTTTACCTCCTCCGGAGGGCTCCGAACCTGGGTACTTCCCGTGTCCGCGCTCCGGCGCAATCCCCGCGGGTGCCGATGCTGCAGAACGCTGCTCCCACACCTATCTTAGCCACCCCGTGGCATATGCCGTGTTCGATCCCACGTCATTTGGCGCCCACCGAGGGGCAGGTAGCAGCATCCGGAGTCACATTCCGTGCGGGATCCCACAGCTGTCTCGGCGAGCGAGTCGCCTCCGGCCTCGTCTCGACGTTCGCTCCATCGACTTCGTCAACGACAACGCCGCCTGCTTCGCCGGCTCCGCCTTCCCCGAGGATGGCACCGTCGTGCACTTCGGCGAGCTCCGCGTCTAACGTCGCCCTCACGTCCGACTACCCCCGCTAACATCCAGCCCTGCGTCAACCGTTTCCCCAGGAGACGGCCGGCTGCGAGAGCAGCACCGAGACCCGCGTTTACGCGGAGTTATGGTGTCCGCGTCGCGAGCACCCAGCAGCACCATGTCCCTGTCGACTCTGTCCAGGCCATGCTCCAGGGCCTGGTCACACCCATCGCCGCCGACGCGGACCCCGCGCAGGCCGCCACTCTCCTCGAGCAAGCACGCCAGCGCCTCCTCAACAGCGCGCACGGCGTCGCAGCCACGCATCGCCGCATGGAAGCGTAGGTTCGCGAGTACAACTTCGCCACGGTTTCACCCCCGTCGCCGTCGAGCCCAACCCACGAGAAACATCAGGCGCAACCTTGCCACCGAGATGGCAGGAGGACCGCTGCTGATGCCGAGCCGGCTGCTCCAGCCAGAGCACCTCCAACTTGCCGACCCGTCTACAGCTCCCCCGAAGAACATGAAGCAGCGCGAGCCGCCGCAGCAGAGATGCCCAACCTGGAGGGGGACGAGCTACGTGCGCAGCATCAGCGCGTTCAGGACCTCCTCGACACAGCAGACCACCAGTTCCACCAGAACCAGGCCGCGTCCGCGCTGAACACGCCGCCTCCGCCGCCTCCTCCGCCTGGCCCCCCGCCACCCGGCACGACTCGAGGCGATCGTCAGGCATCTTCACCTCATGTCCATCCCCAGCAAGCTCCCGAGCCGGCGGATATCGCGCGTGCAGCATCAACTCCAGCCAAGTCGCTTCAACGCGCCGGCTGCAGGGAGCGGCCAGAACTACTACCCCGCGCCGGCTGCCGGCGATGGCCAGTACAACTACCCCGACCCACCGACTGCCCGCAGGGGAAACATCCACGACCGGCTAGGAGATCTAGGCCCGATGTTCGGCCCTGATTCTCGTAACCGCCTCGACAACCTGGAGGAGTCCCGCCGGCTAGAAGAAGAATAAGGCGAGGTCCACCGTGTTTCGGACCTCACATCGCAAAGAGCCTTTCCGCAGGGTTTCACCCTCCCACGTGACAAGCCCAAGTACAACGGAAGCACGAAGCCGGAGGACTGCTACTACGTCACCGCCGTCTCCATCGCAGGCGGCAACAAGCGCATAGCGTGCGCTACGTGTCGCTCATGCTGAATGACTCAGCTCGCACGTGGCTCAACAGCCTGCCGGATATCTCGATCAACTCCTGGCTGGACTTCCAGCAGGTCTTCGTCAGGAACTTCTCCAGCACCTACAAGCGCCCGGCTCGCCCTCGCCAGCTAGCCAGCTGCACCCAGGGCAAAACCGAGTCCGACCACGACTACCTGACGAAATGGTCAAGCCTGCGCAACACCTGCGAGGGAGTCCGCGACATCCAGGCGGTCGGCTTCTTCATCAACGGCTGCCGGGAGGGCAGGATGCTCAAGCACTGGCTGCTCCTAGACGAGCCAAAGTCCATGGCGGAGCTCATGACCATAGCAGACAAATATGCCACGGCCGACTCCGCCATGAGGATCCCAATGCAGATAGACGGAGCTGGCAGGTCACAAGAAAAGCCAGCTGCGAGAGAGCAAGGCGGCCCCGGCAACGACAACCGAGGCGACCGCGACAACCGCGACACCCGGGACAATGGAGGAAACCGCGACAACCGCGACCGCCGCGACGATCGAGATCGAGACAGCCGAAGAGAAGTGGCGCGCCAGACGGGCGATACGAGAACCGTGCCGTCAACGCAACCGAGACCGGCCAACCGGCTGGCGATGACGATGGGAACCGGAATCCCCGCCAGTGGAACAAGCCAGAAGGGCGATACGAGGACCGCCAGTGGGCGAAGCCAACGTACCTGTTCGAGGACATGATGAACGGCCCGTGCCGGTACCACAGCGTCACCGGGAAGCCAGCCAGCCATACGACGGCGCGCTGCAGCTGGACTCTCCGTCTGCGCGGAGAGGGTCCGCCGCCTCCACAGCCCGGTCCACCCCTCCCCAAGGCGACATCAACATAGGCAACAACCAGCGCAACGAGCGCCCAAGATAGCCGGCTGCCGCAGCCGGCACATCTCGCGACATGTACCCCAACAAGGACACCGCGTACGTCATCTCCGTCATCGAGCGCAACGACAAGCGCAACCAGTGGCTACGCGTCGCAGAGGTGAACGCGTCATCCCCGCCATCCAACAGCTGATGGACTGGGCGAACCAGCCCATTTCCTTCAGACCCAAGGACCACCCGGACATCATGCCGAATCCCAGGGGCTACAGCCTGCTCCTAGACCCACCTTCGTCACCGAGAAACTCGGGGGCTGCCACCTCACCCGGCTACGAGGCGCCAGCCGCACCCGTCCCCAAGCTCATCGACAAGACCAAAGCAAACCCGGGGGCTGCAATGCCACACCCCGGGGCTATGCAGCAGGATCCAAAAGCCGCCCAGCTGGCGCTAGCCGGCGTCTTCACCATCCACGAAGTTCCCTCCTGGGCGCAACCGTTCGTCGCTTCCTCGCCCACGGCACACTCCCAGAGGAGGAGGTGCACACGCGGCAGATCTTGCGCCGCTCCAAGGCCTACACCATCATCAACAACGAGCTCTACAAGCGCAGCACGACAGGCGTTTTCCAACGGTGCATCGAGCCGGCAGAAGGGCGCCGCCTGCTAGAGGACATCCACAAGGGCGAATGCGGACACCACGCCGCATCCAGATCAATTGCCTCGAAGGCCATGCGCTAACGGGTTCTACTGGCCGTCTGATCTAGCTGACGCTGAGCAAATGGTCCGTGCCTGTACCGGCTGCCAGCGCTTCAGCAAGCAGAAACATACGCCGGCTGCAGCTCTGCAAACCATCCCCATCACCTGGCCATTCGCCGTCTGGGGCTCGACATGGTCGGTCCCTTCAAGACGGCGCGAAGCAGCATGACTCACCTCCTCGTAGCGGTGGACAAGTTCACCAAGTGGATTGAGGCCAAGCCAGTCAAGAAGTGGGACGTGCCAGCGTCATCACTTACGTCATTACCAGCATCCGGTCGGCGGAGCGCTCGACGCTTCGTTTTCTCATCCGGATAGGCACATCGGTTCGTTGAACATGCAGAAGCCCTCCTCGTCGTAACCGGCTGCATCGCTCCAACGTGTTCGGGGGCTAGTGACGTGGGATAAACCCCGGGTGCTTAAAGACCCACAGAAGATCCCGAGTGAAACGCAAATCAAGTCTGGCCGCCTCCGGCTGGCCGGCTCGGCCGAGTCCGCCTGCCCCGAGCCCAGCCGGCCTCCGCCTAGCCCATCGAAGCACAGCCGGGCGGCATGGGCAAGAGGAACTGCAGGCTCGTCATTGTCATGATTCTCAGAGATAAGCAGATAACGACAAACGACGTCCGCCTTATGCGACCAAGGTCAACGGCAGCAGCCGGGTTCGGTTGGTCGCCAGCCGGACGACCGGCTGCCACTTGCCTACGAAGAGCAGGAGACAAGGGCCCGTGTCGGGCGGGCGCCGGGGCCATGCCCGGCTAGCCCTCCACGTCGCCCAGGCATGGCTAAAGCAAAGTCTAGCCCTACGTCTCCTACAGTGCCCAGGGGCCTCGACAGGCGAGAGACACGGGGCACCGCCCGACACACCGACGAGAGACCTACGAGTTGTCTGCCGAGCAGGCGGGGGCCGGCACCGTCGCCGGCTAGCCCTCCACGACGCCAAGTCTACCGACAAGATACCTCCTGCATCGCCTAGGAGATCCGGCAAGCGGGAGACACGGAGCGCCGGCTAGCACGCCGACAAGCAGAGACATGGAGACGTCCGTCGCGGGCGGGGCCTGGCACCGTCGCTGGCTAGCCCTCCACGTCGCGAGGTCTAGCCCGGCATCTCCTGCAGCCCTACGAAGTTCAAACTGTGCTGAGACAAGCTGCATCACGCTGAGACACCCCTGTAGCCGACATCGGCTGGCTGGCACGGACCAGCCGGTCCCGCCTGTAAGCCAGACAGCCAGGCCTATATAAGGCTGTCTGAGAGCCCAAGTAGAGGGTAACGCATAAGGAACCACTACTTCTTCCTCCCCACTCCAGATAGCTAGAGAGAACTCACCGAACAGCTCGAGGAGCAACCCTGTACCGTGTCCATCGATGATAGAGAGATCGAGCAGGAGTAGGAGTTTACCTCCTCCGGGAGGGCTCCGAACCTGGGTACTTCTCGTGTCCGCGCTCCGGCGCAATCCCCGCGGGTGCCGATGCTGCAGAACGCTGCTCCCACACATATCTTAGCCACCCCGTGGCATATGCCGTGTTCGATCTCACGTCAATTGGCGAATTGGTGGATGTATTATTGAGCCTCATGGGCGAGTATATATAGGCGTAAAAGGGACCAACTTGAAGTACAAGACAAGTTAGACATCATACGGAAACAGATCCTATCTCTATGTATACTACCATAACCGACCTATACGTTACACTCTAACAGTGCCGTGTACTAAGTTCTTCAATGCTTTTGTATTTGGCTTGCTTCGTAGCAAGAAGCAACGATCCAAGTTATGGCAAAAAGAAAAAGCAACGATCGAACGTACACGCACAGCTCCCACCGATGTACAGGGGCATCACGGGCTTCGCGCGCTGGCGCTTCACGTACGACCCGGGGCCTCGCTCGGCGGGCGGACGTACGAGCGTACACGTGAGACTCGCGGGCGGCCGGAACGTACGACTGTAGGCGCGCGTGGAGGCTGCCATCCCATCCAGTAGGAGTGACGAAATTTGTTTTCGCTTCCTCTTAAGAGCCACCACGTGACGGGCTAGCAACAATGCTGAAGTTCTCTTTCAAAAGGAACCTTTTTGTAGTTGTACCCGCCGCTGCGATCCCCTTCCGCTAGCTATGCGTTCGGCTAATCCCAGCTCCAGACGTTGGGTTTCATATGAAGCAGCGAATATGCATATTGCGATATATCATCACATGAAATTTAAATATATTTGACTCAGATAATTCGAATAACCTATAAAAATGCCAATTTTTTTGGTACAGCTAGCTTCCCCGCAACAAGTTGAACTTGTGAATACCTTACACCGTCCCATATTTTTTTGAACGAACCTTACACCGTCCCATAGTCCAAACTAGAAAAAAAAAACCATGGACGTTCTCACTCAGCACAACGAATAGACAATGATAACACGAATTTCAGTTTTGTAGCTAGCATTGCCAGCTCCAAATCAAATTAAATCGAACAGGAGCAAATGGCACAGAATATACATCAAAGAAGAAGGTAAAACACGCTCGTCAGCCTCGCCATCTGTAACACCACCATCCCCCTTGTCGCCGCATAAGTTTGGCCGCCGTAGGATGTAGCCATGACATGCCTTTGTCCAAACCGCTGTTCTAGTGTGGTGCTCGGCCAACCGCCACTGCCACGTCGTCGTCAAAACCGTGCCACCGGACACCCGCGACGTGCCGTATCAGCAACAACCTACATGTAACGAAGAGCAAACAAGTGTTAACTCGCATGACTCCATACTCAAAGCGACATACTCTGCTAATAAGCTTAGGAGTGTTCTATAGTGTTTCTATAAGCTAATGATCAATCAAAGTACAATGAAAAAATGGCAGGGCAGGAATCAATCAAATGGTATATTAACGGACAAGAAGTGATACTTTACAAGACCCACTTCCTCCCGTTGTATGATTCAAAGAACTAAAGAAGCAGTAGGAAAACAAACAGGAAAAGATATCAAGTTCTTGGAGTACAATACCTTCTCTCAGCCACCATTCCCCTCTCAACGTGTCTCGAGACATGTCTTCTACAAGCAGGTCAGCACATACCACTCCTGCTCTTCTATTTCATGAGCTTTCCATCAACTTCATGCCACCAACATTTCAATTACATTTCTTCCTCTCCATGCCAATAACAGCAGATCTGTATACCATAGCAGAAGCTTAATTTAGTCTACATATTAGTTCTCTAACAAACAGAGAACTGCCAATCTATACCATGTACAGAGTGAGGTTTAGGTTCACTGATTTGACATGTAACAGCATTATACCAGATTGGTGCCTAAAAAGGAAAAGGCCGCTAGTTATTACTAGTACTGTAATAAACTAAGATGACAGTCTATGATTTTCAGAACCATAATCGTGCTACTGAACTTTCATGGTTACCAAAAACAAGCACAGTGAACAAAATGAGGCTGAGATGGCATTCTGAATGCAAAAATTCATCAAAGACAAAAGTTCAGTAAGGATATCTACAGCAAAAGTTCAGGGAACACTCCATTTGAATGGTTACTACAGCATGTATGAGCAACAGGCAACCGGCAAAATTTGTTTTGTGTCTTTCATTACAAAGATGCTTATCTTGGATAGATTGTACTGTGCAAAAAATGTAAGAGTGAACATGTCAGCTACTAGACTCTATCAATACATATGGTTCAAATTTTCTGATATCTAGCTTTGAAGCAAAGAAAAAAATATGTGATCAAATTACTTACAAATCGTCAAGTCACACTATCACATAACCAGTCCAGTTCACAATGCCCTCTCACAAAACTCATCTATGAACTAATAAACTGCCAGGGATATGGATCAGGAATCAGAGAAGAAAGCATATTGAGTTAGCAGAGGAACTAGATGTCCTGCACAAATACACAAAATAAATACACAGAGGAACTAGATGTCCAGCACATGGATGAAACGCTTACAACACAAAGAGAAGGGAGATCAGCATATACCAAAAGATGAATTGCTGAAGACCGTCTGGTCTCCTCCTACCGCATGAACCCTAGAACTGACAATCCTGTCACGGAGCGCACAAGGAAGAGGACAAGCGGCTCACTGCAGATCATCGCCGACGATACACACAGTCGCAAGTCTCCTCCAACGCTAGATCATCGTCGATGCCGCAAATCTTTGCCAACGCTAGGTCGGAATCCAAGGAGAGGATGAGGAGAGGGGGAGGAGGTGGGATGAAGAGGAGCTGTACCGGCGAGAGGATTCCTTCGTGGGGAAGGATGACTCTGGAGATGCAGAGGCACCGTCACCGCCGACGCCGTCGGTGACCTGACGTCGAGATCAATCCGGGTCACGCTCGCGCGGTCGCTGCGTTGCGTGATGTTTCTTTCCATGAGGTCGGAGACGATGATTCGATCCACGGTGGAATGGACGGGGGCGGAGGGGTTTGGGCCGGGGTGATTTCCGCCTCGGGCGTAACCGAACGCGCGGTTTCTGGTGTGCCGGGATTAAATTCGGGCTGGACTCCAGATGGCACGCGCCGGGTTCGGGTGCGGGTTTGGCACCCCATACCCGCACCCGCCCCCATACCCGCTGGCGGGTACAGAGTTCAACCATACCGCTACCCACCGGGTTTGCGGGACCCGACGGGTACCCGCGAAAGTGCACAGCGACAACAGGAGCGGAGACTGCTAAGGTTGATGCTTTGGTGGAAGTCCAGGGCAGGTCCACGGCGGCGCGGAGGGCCGCGAGGGCCCTGGCTTTGTCGGGGCCTTGGTCAGCGGCGGGAGCAAGAAGGTGAGCTCGCGTGGAGCAGCGGGAGGAGGATTGGAGGAAGAAGAGAAACGTGGGGCGGTGTGGCGTGGGATTGGGATGGATCGATCTATTCTGTATCGATCTGTTCTGTGACTCTGTGAGAGGCTCGCCGCTCGCGTGGGTAAGGTGGCTGTCGTGGTGTGGGGATGGAAAAAATATTAAAAGAAACGTGGGGCTGGGGCGTTGTGTGGATGGGAGGAAAAGTAGTTAGGTTTTTTTCCTACTCACTGACAGGTGGGGTCATCGGGTATGCGGGTTAAAGGTACGTGGTACCCCATGCCCGTCTCCACTAGACCCGACGGGTTTAAATTTTCCCGTTAAGCACACCAAACCCTCCCCATTTAAGGCGGGTACCCATGGGGTTTGCGGGTATCGGTACCCATTATCATCCGGAGGCTGGACTGATCCACGCGGGTTGGCAGGGATTGAGACGCGTTCCCCGCCGGGTTGGGCCTAACCGAACGAGGCCGTATTGGCCCGGCCCATGCGGAATCCTACTACTACTGTGACTGTGAGCGAGCGGTCCCTCGTGCTCGCTTCAATACATAGGACGACCCCCAGGTAGGGCAACGATGATCCGTGCGGCACCAGTGGAGGCGGTCATGAGTATTGCAGGCGCACTAGTAGGGAAATGCATTTTAGTGGCGCACCATTTTGGTGATTCTGTGGCGCATGGGCGGTGCGCCACAGACATCACGCCACAAAAATCAACATTCTGTGGCGCATCCCAGGTGCGCCACAGAAATCCGGACTTTTGTGGCGCACATAGCAGCCATGCGCCACAGAATGTGTTTTTTAGGTTTAAAAAAAAATGCCAGCCACCGCGGCCACCGTGGTCGTCGGCGTCAGGCCCGGAGCTGCGCGTGCATGTCCTTGTGCTGCGCGTCCACCTCCCTGGCCGAGGCCAAGCGCCGGCGTCGGCTTCGTGCGGCACCGCAGCGCCGGCGTCGACGGGTTGCCGCCGCCCATGTCGGAGAAGAAGCCGAGCTTGCCCGCGAAGACGAGCCTGCAGTCCGGGCCTTGCTGCCGCAGCAGGTCCCGCAGCGTGTCCGTCTCCTTCTCCAGGATGAACTGCGCCGACTTGAGCAGGCCGTAGTGCACGTAGCCGCCGTCGAACATCTGCTGCCCCAGCTTGTTGTCCATGAGGACCTGCAGACCGAGCGGGCGGCGCGGTCAGCGCGGGCGGAGATCCGAATAGGGAATTGAGGACGGGTGGGTGGGTGGATACCTTGTAGTCGGCGTTGCGGACGAGGTTGAGGCCGCGGACGGCGAGGACGAGCTCGTTGCGGGCGCGGTCGAGGTAGAGGAGGTAGGGCGGGCAGTCGTTGCCGACGTGGGCGTAGGTGCGCGCGTGACGACGCCGGCGGGGTCGAGGTCGGCGTAGCCGCGGCCGGCGGGGCGAACTTGGGCCTGGAGATGTCGTCCCCGCGCCGTCGTGGTGGTGCTGCGGCGGGTGGGCGGCGTCCCCGGCGGGCGGGAGCGCGGTGGTGTGGAGGGAGAAGTGGATCGAGGCAGGGGGAAGAAAGGGGATCAAGGCAGAGGGTGAGCTCACCTCACATGCGGGAGAGAGGAAAGAGAAGAGAGAGGTGGGGGTGTGGTTTGACCAAGAGAAGAAAGAGAGAGAAAATGGATCTCAGATTTGAAAATATCTGGGAATTCTGTGGCGCACGCTCTCTCATGCGCCACAGAAATGTGCATTTCTGTGGCGCATCTGTCTACATGCGCCACATAAATGTGTATTTCTGTGGCGCATCTGACCGCGTGCGCCACAGAAATGTGTATTTCTGTGGCGCATCTGACCCATGCGCCACAGAAATACACATTTCTGTGGCGCATGTGTTTTCGTGCGCCACAGAATTCCATCTTTCTGTGGCGCACCAGATTGGGTGCGCCACAGAATCTTTTTTTGTGACGCATGGGCACTTGGGTGCGCCACAAAATTCATTTCCTAGTAGTGGCGATGTCCCCGAAGAAGGCTCCGAAGGGGAGGAGGTCTTCATCGACGACGATGACATCATCAATGAGATACCCCTGGACGAGGAAGGTCAATACTACCTATACAAGTACCATGTCATACACAGAAACAGCTTGTAGTCTCTCCTTAGTTCTGCTTGCTCCGTGCTTAATTTTTCCTTGCTCAGATCTCCCTGACCAAGACGATGATGACGAGCAGGTCGAAGACATGATGGGTATGTGCCTTTTTGTTACAGTATCTTTCATCTGTTTTAGTATAGCTGTACTGGCACTGCTTACATGGTTAACTATTATGTTTGTGTCCGTTCTTACTTGAGAGCGATGATCTTAACGGAATAAGATACTGTCTTGTACTAGTGATGACTGAATATTGCCTTCTAAATTGAATCTTCTTGTAAATGAGCTCAGGCTTCTAGGGTACCTTTTTATTAATTTTATATAAACCTTGGCACCATGCTATTCGTTATCTGGTTGTTCATTTTACGTGCAGTACACTTTAGACAATCTCAAGTTCTTTACCCCCTGACAGTATAATGTGCTAGTAATTCAAGTGCCCTTTAATTTATGTTGTTTCAGATGAGGTTGAGGATCATTCAGCATATGCATTTCATGGGCATACAAGCAAGTGAACGAACTAGCTTAAATGTCTTGTGACTATGATTTATTGTTTGCACTTATACGTTTGATACACCATGCAATTTGTCGTCTCTTGTATCATCCGCTTCCAGAGTATATTTTGCATTGAAAATCACATATATTAATAGCTGCTCTTCATATTTTGGGTACAGATGAGGTATTTGCTGCTGCGTGCAGTCCTGTAGATGCATCACTTGTTGTTTCTGGAGGTAAAGATGACAGAGGGTTTCTTTGGAGGATTCGATCTGCAGAGGATGTTCAAGAGCTGCCTGGTATGGTTGACTCATTTTCTTAATCTAATTGGGAATTCCTTAGTCGATTTGTTGCATGTAAATGTTTCTCGGACTTTCCCTATGCTTATCACTTTCACTATTAGTTCTTAAATGTGCTGTTTCTATTTCTGTTAGCTATAACTCCAAACGTATTATTGATATATTGCAACAAGTCTTCTTCTTTGTTTTTTTTAGGAAAATCTTTATATTTATGTTCCTGTTGCATCGGCTTTTGTACCTTGATTTACGGATGCATCCCTAGAATTGTCTATGAAGCTTATATAATATCTGTTGCCGATACAGGACATAACGATACTGTCAGCACTGTGGCTTTCAGTTCAGATGGGAAATTAGTGGCTTGTGGAAGTATGGATGGACAGATTAATGTATGGAATACAGCTACACAAACACTTCAGGGAACCCTTAAGGGCTCTGAATCAGGCTTTGAGGTGAGATGATGCTGATCACTTTAATCCGTTTAGCTGAACATACCTCCTAACTGTTTCAATTGCAAAATCCGTGTTTCCTGCTGTTAAACTGTATATATAGGTACTCAATGATTAATTATATGCCTCTGGTTTTGTAGTGGCTTAAATGGCATCTGCGAAGTGTGGAATGCGGACCTCAATGCCTTTGTGAATACATTTGCTGGCCACAGTAACACAGTGACATGTGGTGATTTTACACCTGATGGTACTGAGTAATTTTCTCTAATGCTATTTAATTTGATATATGTTAACGTTATGAAGCTGCCTCTTGGATAGATTGGACTGGGCTCCCGTGACCAATCAGGCGACGGCGTGCAGGCGGCGCGTCTAGCCGGTCGTTTCTGGGTTTGCTCGTCGGAGAGCTTGGAGGAGGATGAGGTCGTGGTCTCCCCGGCCTCCTCAGCGGGATCCCGGTCTTGGGAATACCGTTGTCGAACACTGGAGGAGAGACCACGTCGGGATCTTCGCAAGGAGAAGAAGAAGAAGACAATCAAGCGCAGTCTAAGGGCTTGGGCGGCCACGGAACTCACCGTCGCGCCCTCAGCGCCGGTAAGTCCTAGCGTTCGTCCTACGTTGAGCTGTGTTGCAGATCCTCCAGCGATCAAGCTCCCGGTGCTGCAACTCATGACGTTCACGCTGGAAGATGTCCTCGACGCCGCCAGCTGGACGATTGTACAACGCAAAAAGAAGAAGAAGAAGGTGGCATCAACCATGGCGAGCAACTCTTCATCATCCCGGGCAAGACGGTCACCGGCGTCGAGCGGTGGCGCCGGACCGAAATATACGGATCGGGATCCGTTCGGTAAGGCAAATTCAAATTCAAAGTTTATTTCACCACCATCAGTCCCTGGGCACAAGGCCCATGCTGGCCCAGTCGGGTGCGTACAACGAGGGTTCGGTCACAAGGGCCTACCGAGTTGGATTCTGACCGCACAAACAAAAGGCACAAGGCCCAGATCGGCAAACACTTCAGGGGTTTAGGTTTGCGACGCCTTTACCCTAAGAACCATCGCCTCCATCGTGTTCCTCTGTCGGCGCCACAGGAACAGCGTACCTTTGCGTCGGACTTCATGGCGGGAAGGGGAACATCTGGTGGTGGCTACCCTCCTAATAGGGGAGACAACTACGGCAATCAGCAACCCGGGAGACAAGGCTTCCGCGGTGGAGGTTTCAATGGTGCTCGTGATGATCATGTGTTCAATGCGAGAGATGGAGTGCAAAATCGACAGTTGGGCAGGTCGGGTAATCACTAGTAGGGAAATGCATTTTAGTGGCGCACCATTTTGGTGATTCTGTGGCGCATGGGCGGTGCGCCCCGTGCGCCACAGACATCACGCCACAAAAATCAACATTCGGTGGCGCATCCCAGGTGCGCCACAGAAATCCGGACTTTTGTGGCGCACATAGCAGCCATGCGCCACAGAATGTGTTTTTTAGGTTTAAAAAAAAAATGCCAGCCACCGCGGCCACCGTGGTCGTCGGCGTCAGGCCCGGAGCTGCGCGTGCATGTCCTTGTGCTGCGCGTCCACCTCCCTGGCCGAGGCCAAGCGCCGGCGTCGGCTTCGTGCGGCACCGCAGCGCCGGCGTCGACGGGTTGCCGCCGCCCATGTCGGAGAAGAAGCCGAGCTTGCCCGCGAAGACGAGCCTGCAGTCCGGGCCTTGCTGCCGCAGCAGGTCCCGCAGCGTGTCCGTCTCCTTCTCCAGGATGAACTGCGCCGACTTGAGCAGGCCGTAGTGCATGTAGCCGCCGTCGAACATCTGCTGCCCCAGCTTGTTGTCCATGAGGACCTGCAGACCGAGCGGGCGGCGCGGTCAGCGCGGGCGGAGATCCGAATAAGGAATTGAGGACGGGTGGGTGGGTGGATACCTTGTAGTCGGCGTTGCGGACGAGGTTGAGGCCGCGGACGGCGAGGACGAGCTCGTTGCGGGCGCGGTCGAGGTAGAGGAGGTAGGGCGGGCAGTCGTTGCCGACGTGGGCGTAGGTGGCGCGCGTGACGACGCCGGCGGGGTCGAGGTCGGCGTAGCCGCGGCCGGCGGGGGCGAACTTGGGCCTGGAGATGTCGTCCCCGCGCCGTCGTGGTGGTGCTGCGGCGGGTGGGCGGCGTCCCCGGCGGGCGGGAGCGCGGTGGTGTGGAGGGAGAAGTGGATCGAGGCAGGGGGAAGAAAGGGGATCGAGGCAGAGGGTGAGCTCACCTCACATGCGGGAGAGAGGAAAGAGAAGAGAGAGGTGGGGGTGTGGTTTGACCAAGAGAAGAAAGAGAGAGAAAATGGATCTCAGATTTGAAAATATCTGGGAATTCTGTGGCGCACGCTCTCTCATGCGCCACAGAAATGTGCATTTCTGTGGCGCATCTGTCTACATGCGCCATAGAAATGTGTATTTCTGTACCGCATCTGACCGCGTGCGCCACAGAAATGTGTATTTCTGTGGCGCATGTGTTTTTCGTGCGCCACAGAATTCCATCTTTCTGTGGCGCACCAGATTGGGTGCGCCACAGAATCTTTTTTTGTGGCGCATGGGCACTTGGGTGCGCCACAAAATTCATTTCCATAGAAAGGCAGTTTCCTAGTAGTGAATGGAGCGCATGGGCCGCAGCATAATTTCAGGGCATCGGGGCCAAGCAACTTTGAGCGAGGAGAGGGCAGTGGAGCCATGCAGGTTGATCGCAGGACCAACTTTGATCAGCGTGGTTCGCAACAAGGAGAATTCAGAGGTAATTTTGGTAACTACAACGAAGGTTTCTATGAGAGAGGCAATAGAAATTTCCAGGGTAACATGAACTACAACAATAACCAGCGATATAGAAACAACCATGGTAACTTTGGGGCCGACGGCCAAGGCCGCGGTGGTGCTCAGGGGAGAGGCAGATTCCATAACCAAGGTGGAAGAGGTCATCCCAGTGCCAGTGGGCAAGCTGATGTCAATAGTAACGCGAGTATGAAACTCGAACAACAGGGGAGGCGACGGCACAAGTAGCTGTCTATAAACCTAAAGAGGTAGACAAGTCTGATCAACAAAGAAAGATACAAGAAGTTGCAAACGCTGTTGCCCCGGTACAGCAAGGAAAAGCCAAAAATAAGCAGGACAATACCCTGTGTTTCCGTTGTGGGTTAACAGTGCATATTGGAACTGACTGTACAGCAACTTTATGTGTTTATTGTGATTCGGCTTTCGATGGGGATGAGGCTTGCCCTTTGCCGAAGATGCCGAAACCTACAGCTACCTTGTATGGGATGGTCAGGGAATGCTTAATGTACTTCAAGGTAGATAAGTCAGATAACCTGCGGGTGAAGAATGAGAGTGGAAAAGTTGGGAGGATTAGAGTTTAGGGAGGGAAGCCGTCAGCCCCACAAGTTTTGATGGAGCTTGACTGGTTGGTTCCAGGAGATCATGCATGGGAGATTTATCCAGCACGTGATTCGGATTTCCGAGTGGTGTTCTCAACTAAGGCTGATCTATCCAGGCTAAAAAGAATTAAATGTATTGAGGTTGAAGGGACAGAAATTTCTATGCACTTTGAGGATTGGAGCTCGAAGATGTTTGACAAATGGGGTCTTTATGATATATGGGTTCGCATCTCTGGCAGCCCTGAAACTCTCTGCCGAGATTACCTGGCCCTTTTTGCAGTAGGCTCGTTGATTGGAGAGGCTAAGGAGATTGACATGAGGTTCACTCGGGAGCATGGCATTGTTAGGGCATGAATGGATTGTGCTAATCCGGAAGGGATTCCCCGATCGGTTGATTTTTCTTATGAGGGAGAAGGGTATGGTGTCCTCTTTGATATTGAAGCCGAGGATGGCTCTATTGTTGCTGCGGGGGACTTTGTGATGCATGATCTGAATGCAGATGGTGGTAATAATGGGAAAGATAAGGAGGACCAAGGACAAAAGAAGCTCCAGGAAGAGGCTTTTGATAATGGCTGCGACAAAAACAAAAAACCAGAGGACACGGAAAATAAACTACGAGACATGGAAACGAAGGATAAGGCTTCCGAACCCAAAGACCACATTCAGTTTGGGACTGTCCCATCCCCATCCCAGCTATCACTACACAGGGACAAAGTTTCCCAGACTGAACAGTCGGCTCCGATTCAATTTGGTTCTGTTGATTTCTCTCCATCTCTGAATGTGCAGGCTGTTCGTACCTATGTATCAGCACCAAGGCGTTTGTGGGGTGACAGAGTGGAGGACGACGAAGAGAGTTTACCTTTACCTTTGGCTGCTTCGGTCCCTGTCCAGCGACGTCCGAGTTCCCAGCAAATCTTCGCGCCTCGTTCTATCGCTACAGAGAATGCAGTTTTCTCTGCCACGGCTGCGGACGGTTGGCGTAAACAGGCAGAATCCAGGTTTCAGTCAGTTTTTCCAGCAGCCATCACTACCGTGCCAGAGAATGGCTCGGCTTTTTCTTCACCTAAGCACACGCGGACAGAGGAGCAGCAGGTCGAAGATGTGACGTGCTTGGCGGGGGATGGCATTGTAGTGACTCCTCCCTCGCCCTTTAGGTCACCAAGGAGTTTTGGCGTAGTGATACGTCTCAAACGTATCTATAATTTTTGATGTTCCATGCTTGTTTTATACATATTGCTACATGTTTTATATACACTTCATAGCATTTTTATGCATTTTCTGGGACTAACCTATTAACAAGATGCCACAGTACCAGTTCCTGTTTTCTGTTGTTTTTCCGTTTCAGAAAAGCTAGTCAGGAAATATTCTCGGAATTGGACGAAAATCAACGGAGCCCAGTTTTTCACCGACACGAAGACGAAGTCCGAAGGACGCACGAAGAAGCGACCCAGGGGAGCCAAACACCACTAGGGCGCAGCCCCACACACCACCCACGCGCCGCCCTTTTGCTTATATATTGCCTCCGTCCCGAAAACCCTAAATACCCGAGCATTATTCCACGAAAAGTTCCGTCGCTGCCGCCGTCGTCAACCCTAGTTCGGGAGGGTTCTGAAGCTCCTCCCGGCACCCTGCCGGAGAGGGAGATCATCACCGGAGGGCTCTACATCACCATGCCCGCCTCCGGAGTGATGCGTGAGTAGTTCATCCTTGGACTACGGGTCCATAGCTGTAGCTAGATGGTTGTCTCTCCACTTTGTGCTGTCATGTTTAGATCTTGTGAGCTGCCTAACACGATCAAGATCATCTTATTGTAATGCTACATGTTGTGTTTGCTGGGATTCGATGAATAGTGATGTTATGATCAAGTTGTTTATCAATCTATCTACTGTTTTATTTATGTTTTTGCATGCTCTCCGTTGCTAGTAGATGCTTTGGCCAAGTAGATGCTTGTGACTCCAAGAGGGAGTATTTATGCTCGATAGTGGGTTCATGCCTCCAGTAATCTGGGTGAGTGACAAGAACATCTAAGGTTGTGGATGTGTTGTTGCCACTAGGGATAAAATAACTAATGCTTAGCTTAAGGGTAATGCTGTTAAGTCTAATGCGTTCCCGGAAGTGGATTATTTAGGCATGGATGCAGCTGGTAAGCGGTCCATGTATTATGTTGTAATGCCCAATAAATACTACAATAAACTATCTTGTCATATATTGCATTGTCATGCGCTCGCTATTTGTCAATTGCCCAGCTGTAATTTGTTTATCCAACATGCATGTTATCTTTTATGGAGAGACACCACTAGTGAACTGTGGACCCTGGTCCATTCTTTTATTATTATTCTCCACACCATACATTTAATCCTTTGTATTCAGCAAGACGGGAAGATTGACAACCTTCCTGTTTCGTTGGGGCAAAGTAGTTTTATTGTGTTGTGTGTAGGTCCATGTCAACCACCAAATCATCTGACATTGCGCCGTACCATATTTTCGGGTGCCGTTGACAACCTTCTGAAGCACTTTTGACTCATACTGGATTGATAACCTTGGTAGATATCAAGGGAAAATTGCTGCTGCACTACATCATACCTTCCTCTTGGGGTCTCCTAACGAACGTGTGTTTTCACGTCATCACGTAGCCGACGCTGCTTCTTCACCACATACGCGGATAGACGGCACTCACCGTGGCCCAACTTCACCAGCCTGTCAAGGGACATGTGTGTTGGGCGGAAGGTTTTCTCAGGAGGAGATAATTGCATATGGCGGCATTTCGGAGGCTAAGGCAAAGAAGGTGCGATCAAGTTCGCGTGTTCGAGCTCAAGCTAATGCTGGTGACACACAACTGGCCAGGGCTCAGGAACGTGATGATTTCGGGTCGCCAGGTACTTCTTCAGTTTCTAAATTTACAGTTGCCTCTTTTCTGAATGACGTAGTTATAGCTAGGGCTTCGAAATTGGTGGTTTCGTTTGGGGATTCTCCTGATCAATTTAACGCTGCCATAGCTAACATTCAAGAAATTGATTTAAACCGTACACTAATAATGCTTAAGAAAAAATAAGCAGACACAAAGCAACATGATTCATCTTTGGGTAAGAGGGTGATTGATGAAGCTTTAGAGCTGAGTTCTGATCTAGTGGAGAAGGGACTGTCGGATTCAGAAGGTCACATGGACCTCGAATCCCTAGTTGTTAAGAAAAAAAGAGTCTATGTTAAAAGAAAGTATGACTCTTCTTCGGTTAGGCGTAGCATTCATTTAAAATTAAAGTCTAAATAATGGTGAAAGGCAGCTTTTGGAATAGTGGAGGGTTTAGGGATACGGCAAAACACATGGTAGTTTCGGACACAATTAGAGAATTCAAGCCTGATTTCCTTGCCGAGCTAGAAACCGGTAGAGATAATTTCAGTGCACCTTTCTTAAGAAACTTGGCAGGGGTTTCGACTATATTTGGTATTGTTTACCTCCACAAGGGAGGTCGGGAGGAATTTTAGTCGGTTTTAATGCACAAACAATTAAGGTTAAAAATATTACCCCGAGGGATAGATGTGTAAAGTTTCATTTAGTCTCTCGTTTTGATAATTTCGAGTGGGTTTTGGTTGCTGTTTATGGTGCGGCTCAAGATGCACAAAAGGGTGAATTTTCGGCTGAGCTGGTTCGTATCTGTGAAGTTGAAACTCTACCAATTTTGGTTGGTGGTGATTTCAATATAATCAGGATACAAAGTGAAAAAAATAATGACAATTTTAACAACCGATGGCCTTTCATTTTCAATGCAATCATCGAAAGCCTTGATCTAAGAGAAATAGATCACTCAGGCACACAATATACTTGGGCAAACCGTAGACCCAACCCTACTTATGAAAAATTAGATAGAATTCTGGCAAGTGTGTCCTGGGAACAGAAATTTCCGTTGGTGAGTGTTATAGCTTTAACAAGAGCGGGCTCCGACCACACACCTTTGCTTATTGACTCAGGGGAACAAGCTCACCTGGGGAATAAAGCACATTTTTCTTTTGAGCTCTCTTGGTTAAAAAAAGAAGGCTTTGCCGAGATGGTGGCCAAAGAGTGGTCTTCAGTTTCGGCTGGTAACACACCAATGGAGAAATGGCAAAACAAGATTCACCATTTACGGGCTTTTCTCCGAGGTTGGGCTAAAATATTAGTAGTATCTATAAGAAAGAGAAAGAAAGACTTCTCAGTCTTATTGATTTACTTGATGTTAAAGCCGAAACCATACCTTTAAATGCTAACGAGAGGGAGGCCCTTAGGAAGGCAAACCAAGATTTAGCTACCCTAAGAAGAGACGAAGAGGCTAAGTGGGCACAAAGAGCAAAGGTTAAACATATTCAGGAAGGGGGTGATAACACTAAGTATTTTCATTTAATTGCGAATGGGAAACATAGACGGAAACGAATCTTTCAGCTAGAGCAAAAGGAAGGAACAATTATAGGGCAAGAAAATATAAAAAATTATATAACGACTTTCTACAAGAAACTTTTTGGAAACTCGGATCAGCATTCGGTCACACCAGTGGAGAATCAGATTGCTGACATTCCCCAAATTTCAAGAGAGGAGAATGAGATCCTTACAGCCGACTTTACAGAAAAGGAGGTGTACGATGCCATAATGCAAATGAAGAAGAACAAAGCGCCTGGGTTTTATCAAATATTCTGGGGTACTATTAAATTTGATTTGATGAACTTGTTTAAAGCTTTTCAGCTTGGGGAGTTGCCGTTATTCCATCTTAACTACGGTAATATCATTTTACTGCCAATAAAAAGAAAATGCTATCTAGATTCAACAATATCGACCTATTTGCCTACTCAATGTTAGCTTCAAGATTTTCACCAAGGTGGGAACAAATAGAATTACTGAAGTGGCGAATAAGGTGATCAGACCAACTCAGACGGCTTTTATGCCCGGCAGACATATCCTTGAGGGAGTGCTAATTCTTCACGAAACAATCCATAAACTTCATAGGAAGAAAATGGATGGGGTTTTACTAAAAATCGACTTTGAGAAAGCATATGATAAAGTTCAATGGCCTTTCCTACAACAAGTGTTGCGAATGAAAGGGTTTGATCCTAAATGGTGTAAATGGATAGAACAATTTGTCAGCCGAGGGAGTGTGGGTATCAAAGTAAATGATGATCTAGGCCACTATTTTCAAACACAAAAAGGTTTAAGACAGGGTGATCCTATGTCTCCGATTTTGTTCAATATTGTCGCTGATATGCTGGCTATTATGATTGCAAGAGCCATGGAAGATGGTCAGGTGGACGGACTGATACCTAACTTAGTAGAAGGGGTATCTATCCTTCAGTATGCTGATGACACGATCTTGTTTATGGAGCACGACATAGAAAAGGCTCTTAACATGAAGCTTATCCTATGCATCTTTGAACAATTATCCGGTTTAAAAATAAATTTCCACAAAAGTGAGATCTTTTGTTTTGGGAAAGCCAAGGAAGTTGAGGATCAATATAGGCTGCTTTTCGGGTGTGAATCTGGGTCTATCCATTCAAGTCTTTGGGTACCGCGATCCATTTCCGTAGATAAAAATAGTGAATGGAAAATGATAGAAGATCGTTTTGAGAAAAAGCTAGCTAGTTGGGCTGGTAAATTACTATCTTATGGTGATCGTTTAATTCTGATTAATTCGGTTCTAACAAGCCTGCCTATGTTTATGTTATCCTTCTTTGAAGTACCCATAGAGGTTCGGAAAAGACTGGATTATTTTAGGTCTAGGTTTTTTTTGGCAAAGTGATGGTCATAAACGAAAGTATAGACTAACTAAATGGAATATAATGTGTCGACCAAAAGATCAAGGAGGCCTTGGGATAGAGGCTCTGGAGATTAAAAATAAAGCTTTACTGAGCAAGTAGTTGTTCAAAATTTGGTCTGCGGATGGTGGTGTTTGGTATGAGCTAATTCACAATAAATATTTACATTCAAAGTCTTTATCTCAAGTGCAAAGTAAACCAACTGACTCACATTTTTGGAAGGGGTTAATGAAAGTCAAAGATGACTTTTTTGAACGTGGGTCTTTTGTGGTAGGGAACGGGGAGAAAACCCGGTTCTGGGAAGATACTTGGCTCGGGGACAAGCCCCTTGCTAGCCAATATCCCTCCCTTTATAACATTGTCCATCGGAAACAAATTTCTGTGGCTGATGTTCTCTCTCAGGCGCCCCCTCCAAACTTAAGTTTCAGGAGGGTTTTGTTGGGGGATAAGTGGACAAAATGGTTGCATTTGGTAGAACGTCTTATGCAAATTAACCTTACAAATCAAAATGATGTCTTTAAGTGGGGACTCACCAGTTCTGGTGTTTTTATGGTTAAATCTCTGTATTTAGATTTCATGAGTGATCATACAAGATTTCTTCGTAAATATATATGGAAAATGAAAGTACCTCTAAAAATCAAGATTTTTATGTGGTTCCTATATCGTAAGACAATTCTCACAAAGGACAATTTAGCTAAACGCAAGTGGGATGGATGCAAAAAATGTTGTTTTTGTGATCAAGAAGAAACAATCCAACATTTATTCTTTTCTTGTCCACTTGCAAAAATGACTTGGCGCATTGTGCATGTGGCTTTCAATATTAAACCACCAAATGATATAAGAAATTTATTTGGCAATTGGTTACAGGGTGTATCCTAAACAGAGAAGGTTCAAATCCGAGTTGGTGTTTGCGCCGTGCTCTAGGCCTTGTGGAACATCCGCAATGACTATATTTTTAACAGAGCAAAGAAAACTTCATTTATGCAGGTTATCCCGATGGCTACTCATTGGATCCGTACGTGGTCCTACCTACAATCAATGGAAAAGCGAGGCGCAATGGATTTTGGGTGCAGCCGCCTGGAATCGGTCGCGTCGGATCTATTTTCCCAGTGCAGCTAGCGTTCTGATTTGAGGATAACATGTTGATGCGGAGTCATTCCCTGTTGTCCTTCCTTTTTAAGTGGTTGATTCATGTTGCCACTTTATGCGATCCTTGATGTAATTCGGATGTAAGGATAACTGAGTTTTAATAATAATAAAATAAAAACCGCATGCATCAATCGATGCAGAGGCTGGGCTCCCCCTTTTCTAAAAAAAAATGAAGCTGCCTCTTAGTATGGTATAAAATATATCACCCCAGTCTGGACTTTATTGGGTCCTGTTTTTTGGAACGTCACGCGTGAAAATTTTCACCTTATGTGACAATCTATTTTTAGCTATCAACACAGCTTCTTCATATTTGTTCAGATTTCAGAGGAACTTATGGATCATGGTGTATTTAATATTTCTGCTACTAACTTGTGTTCTAAGTTAACGTCAGTGAAACTAGAAGTTGATCATAAATGTAAATAACAAAATGACTTCTATGATGGTTTAACATCTTAGATCCATTTTCACCAGCTTACTTGATGTTCAGATCCCCGATGTAGCATACCCTTTTTTAGCTAATTCACATGTTTCCTTTTGAAGGTAAGCTTATTTGTAGCGGATCAGATGATGCAACACTAAGGATATGGGACCTTAAAAGCGCATACTGCAGACATGTTGTTCGAGGTAAATTATTGTCTATGTTGCAATTACCATATATTCATATGGTTGTTTTTCTGTGTTCTCTGTTAACCTGAATGTTATTATCTGACCGTTTTACCGCCTCCAGGTCATGGTTATCATACTCAAGGACTGACATGTTTAGCTATTACATGGGACTCCCAATCAATTGTTAGTGGCTCTCAGGATAGTTCTGTGCACATCGTGAGCATAAAATCAGGCCAGGTGGGTGTATGTCGTGATTTTGCACTTTTTTTTAACAAAAAGGTTCATGAGTCACTCCCATACATGCTGAATGAGCTTTGAATCCTTCTCATCCAAGTTGGCTTACAATGGAAAGTATTTGATGCAGTTTATGGCTCTACCTTTATTTATTTTTGCATTGTAGATCATGTAAAATAAA
Organism: Poa pratensis; assembly: GCA_947311845.1. Taxonomy (NCBI): domain Eukaryota; kingdom Viridiplantae; phylum Streptophyta; class Magnoliopsida; order Poales; family Poaceae; genus Poa; species Poa pratensis. The sequence goes on from CAMZMU010000111.1 coordinate 854,342, forward strand.
TAAATTATTGATCACCTTATTTTGCTTGTAGTGATTTCTGCAGAGTTTTTGTTTTTGAGATACTGTAGGATTTGTTTTCTTAGGATAGTCGCATGCTCAGTTGGTAGAATTTAAACTTTTAGAAGCATGTGCCATTGTTTTGTATCTAACTCTGAAGGTAAGATCTGATTTGTGTGTAACAAGTTATGTTGGTTGTTTTTGCAGGTTCACTAGTAGAGAACAAGGCAACAGTACCGGTCTTATTGGGCCTTTAGTACCGGTTGTGCAACCGGTACTAAAAGGTCGAGACTAAAGGATACAACCGATGCTAAAGGCCCTCCACGTGGCCGAACCTACGCGCGCGCAGCTGAGGACATACCAACCGGTACTAAAGGTTCCTGTTTTTTTGCCCCCCCCCCTTATTTTTTCAGGGGGGGGGTTAGGTTTTCGGTTTTTTTCTTTTCGCTTATTTTTCAGGGTTTAGGGTTTCTGTTTTTTTCCTTTTCGCTCATTTTCAGGGTTTCGGAGGAGATCACGTATAAAGTACTCACTACATATATAAAGTACTCATTACACATATAAAGTACTCTCGTTACATATAAAGTACTCATAATTACAATGCAGATCACCGCTAGCTAGTACATGCATGGAGGGAGTCTATTAATCGACATAGTGGAATTCACCGAATTCATCTACGACATGCGTCACAATGAATCCCGCCAATTCCTCCGCAATAGCTTTTACGCGGTTTTTTGGTAGGAGCTCGTTCCGCTTCCTTGTCATCTTTAAAAGAAGGAGATCAAATCAGTTATGATCGAAACTAAACATGATTGATGGTGGCAAAATAAAAGTTGTGTATGATATTTACGTACCTCTCGATTTCTTATACTATTGACTCTCTCATTGAACCTCATGTGAATAAACTCGTAAACGTAGTATCCACATAGTTCCGTCCCCTGTGGTTGTCGCAGACACCACTATACAAGAATTTAATTTAATCAAATAATAATCAAGAGAATGATAATGGTATTAGAAAGATACACAGACCTAGATACGTAGTAGTACTTACGTTGTTAGCCTTGAACTGCAGCTTAGGTTTCCATTCACCGCGTTCTTCCGCGATGAACTTTTTCCAAACCCTGCCCGGAAAAGAAAATGAATTGAGGAGTTATTACTTATACTTTTGATATCCGGAAATGAACGAAAGAGGCCGATATAGTGCGATTGAAATTACCTCTTGAGCATTAGACGCACGCTTTTGTACTCATCTTGATCTCTCCTTAATGAGTCCCAGACTTCAACTTCTCCTTCCTCGAGTCTAATGATTAGCAGAATGAAGTGGTACCTGCGCACATTTATATACGCAGGTATTCAGAACTCATCAATTACACTTAATATCGGGAAAGCAAAATAAAATGTGTACAAGACAGTAACACTTGTAACAGCCCAAGTTGTGAACCTCAAAAACCAGTATAAAATTTTCGCTTTTGCATATCATCCATGCATCATGGCATCATTTGTTCAATTGCCTATGTTGAAACTAGGACTTGGAAAACAAAGTAAGACAAAGGAAGACAAAAGCAATAATGGTTTTCAAACAACCTTAACTCAAATGAGTTGTTGGTGACAAAACCAACTTAACTAAACTTCCATATTTGTCAAGGAAGTTCTAAGAGTTCAAATTACTATTTTTGTCTTGCTCTAAAATTCCTAGAAGATTATAATTTGGGGAATTTAGAAAATTGCCTAAATAAAACACTATGAACAAATGTTGTCCAAACTAATTTATTTTGCAACGCCAATTTTTGTGGTGCCTCTACATGCAGTTGGGAGGCTCCCCAAATTTTCTCAAATTTTTATAAATTATTTTGGTGCCTAAATTAAATCAGGAAAGGTGGCTGGTTTTAAAAAGAAACAGAAAAGGACTTCTTTGGAAATAGAGGAGGACCAAACGGTGATGGAAATAGTTGGGCCAGGGGGCTCTGTGCAAATTATTCTTCTTCTTCCTTCTCTGTAGCGACCGCAGCGTCGCGCTGCCGCCGGACCAGCTCGCCGAGCTCGCCGCGCCGGGCCTCCTCGTTGCCTTCCCCTGCCAGGAGAAGACCACCCCGAGCCGCTCTGCTCCCCGCCTGCTCACTCACCTGCCCCCACTCGCCCTTCTCTCTCTCTGCTTCTCCCCACCATGGCCGCCGCGCAACTCCACCTCGCCGTGCTCATCGCCGCCGAGTGAGAGCTCCCGAAGCGAATCGAAGCAGACCAGCAGGTCCGCCGCGCCGTCCTCTACGACCTCGTCCGAGGAATCGCGCCGAGCCGCGGAGAATCGCCCGCGCCATCCCCGACACCGCCGCGGCCGCTCGAGCTCCGCCGTGAGCAAGTGGCCGCCGTGCTGCGCCTCCCCGTGCCAGGCCGAGCAACGCTGGAGCTTCGTCTCGTCCTCCTCTACAACCTCGCCGCCGGAATCGACCAGGGAGCTGGGAATCGCCGCCGCCGTCCATCAGTTCGCCGCTGCACTCCGGAGTTCCGCCGCCCGATTTTCGTCGCCGTCGAACTCCCTCCCGCTTCCCCGACCTCGCCACTGTGCTCGTGGTGAGCCTTTCGTGCAGTAGCACCCTTCCCCTCTCCTCTCTCGTCGTGGTCACGCCGTGACGCTCGCCGAGGTTGCGTCGCTGAAGCTCCTCACCGTCGCGTGGAGAAGCCGGTCTCAAACCCGGATTTTTCCGGTTTCTGTTCCGAACTAAGAGAAATGCTACTGGACCCGTTATGTGTTAGCCCGGTGCTCAACCGGAATTGAACCGGAATTATTTCCGGATGAATTTTCACCCGGTGCAAAACCCAGAAAATTCCGGGCTGGCAACTGGATTTGCAGTACTGATGTTTAAATCTATATTTTCTTTTCACCCTTGTATCCCTAAATGTATAAATTATATATTGTTGCTAACTAAATCATGAAATGGTAAATGAAAAAAGGAAAGTTATAAAAACAATAACTTTTATCGGTGTATCCGAAAAATGCGTGGGATATACCAAAATGCCCAGAAAATTGTGATTAAAACTTTAAATAAATATTATGCATATTCGATCACAATTGAATTACGGTGCTTCTAGTAATATTATAATCATAAATCTAAAAGAGAAAATTATAAAAGTAATAACTTTTTACCGGGACCTCGGAAAAATGTGTTCGATATACCAAAATGTTCAGAAAAATATGAATCACCCAGAATCATCATCATCGTGCATAATTGATCACAACTACAATAATGTACTTTAGTAGCACTAGAATCACTAAGTTTTAATATGGGGTTATTCCAAATAATGCCATAAATATAACGGGGACCCATTTAACTTGTTGCTCTTGTTCAATGCTTCTAGGGTGCATTTAAAATGTCATATCATCATTCTTGTATGCATTGCACAATTGCCATGTGTTGATTGTTGTTCTTGCTTTCCGGTGTTGTTTGCTCTCCGGTAGATCACGAGTTCGGAGTTGAGCATCATTACTCCGACGAGCAGTTTGACTCCTCCGCTCAACAAGGCAAGCGTAATCCCCCCCTGAGCATATCTTATCCTATTTTCCGCAAATATTTTCTCCACTATAATATTGCATGCGATTCCAAATGTCAATTTGCTTGGATTAGAGTATCCTATAGTTGCATTAAGATTCCGATGCCAATTACCTGTTTCCCCTCCTATTATCCATAGGATTGTATTGTTGGCCTGAAATACTTAGCTATGCAATGTTGATGCTTAGCCATGCTTAGTAAATGCTTAGCCGTCCGATGGATACTTCATGTTGGAAACAGGTTGTTGAAGTGTTCAGATGATGGTGGAGCATTTGGTGACAGGTAATAAAATGCTTAAAGGTGGGGATGAGAGGCCACTTTGGTATCGTGGTGTTTTGTCTCACTCTCGCCGCCTAGGTGCGAGTTCTTTACCTCTTGAACCAAGAATGAGCGCGCTTCCTTTCGGTGGGCTATATGGAACCCCCGTCGACCAACTAACTTGAGCGGGACTAGCCAGGGTCCTCTAGTTTGGTTTTCCATTTGCGTGTGCGTTGAGATGGTGACCAAGACTGGGATGAGGATGGTGGTGTTAGGAAAATGAGTGGCCACGGGGCACGGTGTCGATGATCCGCTGCTCCGTCCTCACTGATGATCCTGGGTTAGTCCTTAACAAGGTAAAGGTTGTAACCGTTCCCACTCAGCCGGCTTTCCCCGGAAGAGAGCTAAGCGTAGGCAATGAGCCGGGCGGTACCGAAGGTAAACACAGTGCACCCCTACAGGGTTAAATCTTTTCGAAAAGCCGTGTCCACGGTTACGGACAACTTGGGAAAGGACGATAAGATCATAGAATAACTTTAACGGAATGATTAAAAACTGGGTACTAGAGGTACCACTCAAGATTGCAAGGTGAGCTTCCTCGAGGGTGATTCGGGGAGGTGCCTTTGGTGAACAGGTACTGTGGTTGAAAATGATGGTTGATGATGAGTAAGGTGATGAAAGAAGTGTTACTTCTTACCCCTTTTCAATATAATCTGATTAGCCGATGCCATGGAGTTATGTCTTTTAAATTAAAATCAGCTTTATGCAAAACAGCCATAAAACCTTGAAAGCCAATCATCGAGCATATATTAGCTCTTAATCTTGCGAGTTCGTCGAACTCAACGTCGTTTGCTTATTTTCAGGAGAGGACTTCACCGACCTCGAAGGTGGGTTCTTTGTGGATGTCGACGAGTAGTCTGGGGTTCCCAGGTGGCAGCTTGGGACATCCCGGAACAGCTGGCGCTGGATGTTTATTTGCAGGCCTCTTAGGCCATAATTTGGTTCTTGTTGTTTAGAACAACACACTTCGCTTCCGCATGTTGTAATGTTGGGTCTGTGACCTCTGGTTGTCATTTGCTATCTTTCTCTATTATAAGAGTTGAACTATAATGATTTGTGTCGTAGAGTCTGTGATGTGCCAGTTGTTCCACAAGTCTTGATCTCTCTATTATGCTTTGATAGTGTGTCTGGTGGTATCGGATAACCGGAGACACAGTATCACTGTATAGCAGTCAGGTCAGGGCGCCACAAGTTGGTATCAGAGCAGTACTGCCTGTAGGAAACCCTTCTACTGGTCGATGTTGAGTCTAGTGTTTGTGAAAATATTTTAATCTAAAAATGAGTTGTGAAAACCATCTTAGGATTCTTTTTACTCCTTATCTGGTTACCCTCTAATCTCGGAGCAATCTTACCTCGATTTGAGTTTAAAGGTTTTACTTCTCATCTGTTACTTCAAAATGATTAGAAACGGGTTGGGTTCGACCTTTAGTGTTATGTGTCCAGTTGCTCCCGCTGCGTTGCAATCCCGAATCAACTCAGATGTTTCTACCAAATCTAATCATTGCTTCTTTCTTTGGGTTTTAACCCAAGGACTTGAACATAGGGTCCCGGATTGTGCCGGATAGTGTGGGTTAAATCACGTGGTTTCTTAGCCATTTGAATCTCACGCTACTGGTGCATGATGCTGATCTTCGACCCAAGTCCCATCTTGTTGGTTCCTTGTTCGTTGTTGCACAAAGCATTATCGTCCCTAGTCTGAGTACTTGAGTACGCTAACGCGAATGTCTCAACCCTATCAAGGTGGATACTAACTGTGTCCTTGTCAAATCTACAGAATGGCACAACGTCCTCCGCTCCATCAAATCGAAGCCACCCCAGGAACCCACTGGACACCCGTTGTTCGGCAGGAATCTCATACATCTAAAGATTTGCCCAAGAAAGCTAGAAACAAACGCCGGTGTGACACTTGTAAGGAGCGTGGACATCCGTCCTGGAAGTGCCCCCTTAAGTACCCCAGCCAGTGGGGACTACCACAAGGAAAGGCATGTAGTCAGTGCGGAATGGGTGGACATCAGGCGAGTCAATGCCCCGGCAGTTGCCCGCACTGTTTCAACTCGCATCCACTTGGCCAGTGCCCAACCGCTAGCGCCACTTGCTACCTATGCGAAGGAAATGATCATGTTCCGGCTAAATGTTCTATGGAGTTCTTAGTGGAGGCAGTAAAGGATGCCCATGAGAAGACTGCTCAGCATGCCACCACGCGCCCCACTACTTCGACACTTGGGGTAGGCAGGAGTGGGTATCGTCCTATGCTACCTGCTCCACCACGATTCAAGTGCTACGCTTGTGGCCAGGCTGGTCACTACTCCAGGGAGTGCCCCCAGAAGGCACCGGTCACGGGAACACATGCACGAGCCCCTGCCACTCCAGCTGGCAAGGCTGGATCTATTGTGCGTGGTCGCCTGAACCACGTCTCTGCTGAAGAAGCTGAAGAGGACCCCGACGTCGTTATGGGTGAGCTACGAATCAACAATAATCTTGCTACAGTTTTGTGTGACTCTGCTGCATCTCTCCTTTTGGGCATGGTTATCGCAATTGAGTAATAACCGGTACATCTTCAACATCTTAGGATTTCTCCTGAGCATGTTTCTTACTCTGATCTGCTTTCCGACCTTGTCTGTCTTTTGACAGTAAAGTTTTACCGTGCGTTGGTATGTTCCGATGCAAGTCACTCTCCTGATCCGTTAAGACTTTCCACTTCGACTTGTTAGGAGAAACAAACTCCAGTACCTTGCCCACTTCTCGGACCAGGTCAAAATGTTGTACTCGCAGAATAAGGGCCTTGTCTAGCTTTTGTTCTGCTCCACCTTAGAGTGTCACACTCTTTGATATCAGGGTATCGAGCTAAGTATCATGATCCTCTTGATGAAGTGATGCTCTTACACTTTGTTACTCTCCGATCTCCGAGTGACTTATTACTCCAGAGGGATGAGACGTGAGTAATAATGTAACTATCGGATATTCTCCGCAGTTCTTACTGTGCAAAATCCAAGGACATTTATTGCCCTCCTTAGCATGATTGGTTAGCCAATCAATAAGTTGAGTTTGACAGTGCTACCAAGTCAGTTGGCTCTGATGCACTCCCTCGGTCAAAGAGCTAGGTTCGTGCCGAAGCTCCAAGACCACCTCCTTGTGCCTTGAAAGGCATGATCCTCTCTTGAACTCAAGATCCACCGGTATGTCGTGATATCCTATATGTGGACCATGATATTCGGGAGGTCTTTCCAGAAGTATCGCCAGATTGTCACCTGACCGTGATGTTGAGCTTATGAGTAAGCTGGTTCGCTAAACAACTCACTTCTCCAAGAAAATCGTGCTGGATGTCCAGAATTATTCGGTTGAGCTTAAACAACTTGGAGAGTTGAAGGATAATAGCTCTATCCCGATATAGTTCCTTCTCAATGGGATGTCTAGTTTTAAGTGTCGAAGAAAGGTGGTATTTCCTTTGTGGAAATCCTAAGCTCTAAATCTTTTGATTTGAATTGGGCTATCTTCAAATCAAACTCAGACCTACCTATCTGAATGTGTTAGTCTGACCAATACTTATGCCTCGTTCGGTGAAATATGAGTCTACCGTCTTGGAGTGTCTGGATAAGTTTGTTGTTGAGCCCATCAACTACATTCTTATTTTCTCCAGGTTTGAGGAGATTCATATTGGATATTGGGCGTTAGCATTGGAAAACTTGTCAGCACTAACTTTGTGTCTTCACAAGGTGTGTGTTCTGGAAGTTAGAAGTGACTTTCCCTGGTTCACGTGCAATTGCTGAAAGATGTCGCCGTGGATCTGAGTGAATGGTCTGGTTTCCTCGAAATCATTTCAACTCGATTATGCACGTGTAGAATATTCTCGGAATGGTATGTTGTTACCTCCATTCCTTGGGAATTTCATCTATGCATCAAGAACTAAATCGTGTCTCGTTGCAAGTAAATCAAGTAGGGCAGCTGTCCTCTGACAAGTTGCTAATACTTGAGTTCCTCAATCTCGTTCCTCCTTTGGAGTTTGACATTGTAGTCCGACTCTTGGGTGCCTAGCAACTGTAATCCGTTGGTATGCACTGCAAAGCTTCCTATTCCTACCGGTGCTGAGTCTGAAGTGTCTCCACACTTCCCAGATCTAAATCTCAATCAGAAACGATAGTTGGTGATCCTCAAGAAGTTTGTCCCGAGGTCTGGAAAATCAAGAAGTTCTCCCAATACTAACGTTTGCGGAGTTTCTGAAGTTCTCTCGATCTAGCTTTCCGATCCTTCTCCAGTGATCTGAAATGCTCCTCCGTGAGGAAAGTTCTACTCAAGCCGACTAATACAAGTTATCTCGTCATCTGTTGGAAGCTTGTTTTGACACTCTCCCTCAGAAATTTTGGGCCTTGTGCAAAGTTCATATTCTGAAACTTTGAGAAACAGTTGGCTACCAACTGGGAACTCCTCCTCAATCTCCCGTCACTCGCAGGTGTCTCCTAACTGTCAATCCAAGGGATGCTTGAAGTCTCATTCTAGGTTTCTATTAGGAGGTACCTGATCGTGTATCTTCACCAAGATCCATCCTTCCGGAGAGGTTTCCTTCTTCCTATGGTGTACTTGATAGTGACCTCGAAGTGAAGCCGATGAAGATCTTCATGATTCCCTCGGTCAACCTCTTCAAGAAAGAAGCTACCTGAAGCAAGAAGATCATGTAGTACGTCGTAACCTTTCCCTCTTTCCTACTCTAAGAATCTCGGGACGAGATTCCTGTAAGGAGGGTAGAGTTGTAACAGCCCAAGTTGTGAACCTCAAAAACCAGTATAAAATTTTCGCTTTTGCATATCATCCATGCATCATGGCATCATTTGTTCAATTGCCTATGTTGAAACTAGGACTTGGAAAACAAAGTAAGACAAAGGAAGACAAAAGCAATAATGGTTTTCAAACAACCTTAACTCAAATGAGTTGTTGGTGACAAAACCAACTTAACTAAACTTCCATATTTGTCAAGGAAGTTCTAAGAGTTCAAATTACTATTTTTGTCTTGCTCTAAAATTCCTAGAAGATTATAATTTGGGGAATTTAGAAAATTGCCTAAATAAAACACTATGAACAAATGTTGTCCAAACTAATTTATTTTGCAACGCCAATTTTTGTGGTGCCTCTACATGCAGTTGGGAGGCTCCCAAATTTTCTCAAATTTTTATAAATTTTTTGGTGCCTAAATTAAATCAGGAAAGGTGGCTGGTTTTAAAAAGAAACAGAAAAGGACTTCTTTGGAAATAGAGGAGGACCAAACGGTGATGGAAATAGTTGGGCCAGGGGCTCTGTGCAAATTATTCTTCTTTTCCTTCTCTGTAGCGACCGCAGCGTCGCACTGCCGCTGGACCAGCTCGCCGAGCTCGCCGCGCCGGGCCTCCTCGTTGCCTTCCCTGCCAGGAGAAGACCACCCCGAGCGCTCTGCTCCCCACCTGCTCACTCCCCTGCCCCCACTCGCCCTTCTCTCTCTCTGCTTCTCCCCACCATGGCCGCCGCGCAACTCCACCTCGCCGTGCTCATCGCCGCCGAGTGAGAGCTCCCGAAGCGAATCGAAGCAGACCAGCAGGTCCGCCGCGCCGTCCTCTACGACCTCGTCCGAGGAATCGCGCCGAGCCGCGGAGATCGCCCGCGCCATCCCCGACACCGCCGCGGCCGCTCGAGCTCCGCCGTGAGCAAGTGGCCGCCGTGCTGCGCCTCCCCGTGCCAGGCCGAGCAACGCTGGAGCTTCGTCTTGTCCTCCTCTACAACCTCGCCGCCGGAATCGACCCAGGGAGCTGGGAATCGCCGCCGCCGTCCATCAGTTCGCCGCTGCACTCCGGAGTTCCGCCGTCCGATTTTCGCCGCCGTCGAACTCCCTCCCGCTTCCCCGACCTCGCCACTGTGCTCGTGGTGAGCCTTTCGTGCAGTAGCACCCTTCCCCTCTCCTCTCTCGCCGTGGTCACGCCGTGACGCTCGCCGAGGTTGCGTCGCCGAAGCTCCTCACCGTCGCGTGGAGAAGCCGGTCTCAAACCCGGATTTTTCTGGTTTCTGTTCCGAACTAAGAGAAATGCTACTGGACCCGTTATGTGTTAGCCCGGTGCTCAACCGGAATTGAACCGGAATTATTTCCGGATGAATTTTCACCCGGTGCAAAACCCAGAAAATTCCGGGCTGGCAACCGGATTTGCAGTACTGATGTTTAAATCTCTATTTTCTTTTCACCCTTGTATCCCTAAATGTATAAATTATATATTGTTGCTAACTAAATCATCAAATGGTAAATGAAAAAGGAAAGTTATAAAAACAATAACTTTTATCGGTGTATCCGAAAAATGCGTGGGATATACCAAAATGCCCAGAAAATTGTGATTAAAACTTTAAAATAAATATTATGCATATTCGATCACAATTGAATTACGGTGCTTCTAGTAATATTATAATCATAAATCTAAAAGAGAAAATTATAAAAGTAATAACTTTTTACCGGGACCTCGGAAAAATGTGTTCGATATACCAAAATGTTCAGAAAAATATGAATCACCCAGAATCATCATCATCGTGCATAATTGATCACAACTACAATAATGTACTTTAGTAGCACTAGAATCACTAAGTTTTAATATGGGGTTATTCCAAATAATGCCATAAATATAACGGGGACCCATTTAACTTGTTGCTCTTGTTCAATGCTTCTAGGGTGCATTTAAAATGTCATATCATCATTCTTGTATGCATTGCACAATTGCCATGTGTTGATTGTTGTTCTTGCTTTCCGGTGTTGTTTGCTCTCCGGTAGATCACGAGTTCGGAGTTGAGCATCATTACTCCGACGAGCAGTTTGACTCCTCCGCTCAACAAGGCAAGCGTAACCCCCCCCCCCCTCTGAGCATATCTTATCCTATTTTCCGCAAATATTTTCTCCACTATAATATTGCATGCGGTTCCAAATGTCAATTTGCTTGGATTAGAGTATCCTATAGTTGCATTAAGATTCCGATGCCAATTACCTGTTTCCCCTCCTATTATCCATAGGATTGTATTGTTGGCCTGAAATACTTAGCTATGCAATGTTGATGCTTAGCCATGCTTAGTAAATGCTTAGCCGTCCGATGGATACTTCATGTTGGAAACAGGTTGTTGAAGTGTTCAGATGATGGTGGAGCATTTGTGGTGACAGGTAATAAAATGCTTAAAGGTGGGGATGAGGGCCACTTTGGTATGGTGGTGTTTTGTCTCACTCTCGCCGCCTAGGGGCGAGTTCTTTACCTCTTGAACCAAGAATGAGCGCGCTTCCTTTCGGGGGCTATATGGAACCCCCGTCGACCAACTAACTTGAGCGGGACTAGCCAGGGTCCTCTAGTTTGGTTTTCCATTTGCGTGTGCGTTGAGATGGTGACCAAGACTGGGATGAGGATGGTGGTGTTAGGAAAATGAGTGGCCACGGGGCACGGTGTCGATGATCCACTGCTCCGTCCTCACTGATGATCCTGGGTTAGTCCTTAACAAGGTAAAGGTTGTAACCGTTCCCACTCAGCCGGCTTTCCCCGGAGAGAGCTAAGCGTAGGCAATGAGCCGGGCGGTACCGAAGGTAAACACAGTGCACCCCTGCAGGGTTAAATCTTTTCGAAAAGCCGTGTCCACGGTTACGGACAACTTGGGAAAGGACGATAAGATCATAGAATAACTTTAACGGAAGGATTAAAAACTGGGTACTAGAGGTACCACTCAAGATTGCAAGGTGAGCTTCCTCGAGGGTGATTCGGGGAGGTGCCTTTGGTGAAACAGGTACTGTGGTTGAAAATGATGGTTGATGATGAGTAAGGTGATGAAAGAAAGTGTTACTTCTTACCCCTTTTCAAAATAATCTGATTAGCCGATGCCATGGAGTTATGTCTTTTTAAATTAAAATCAGCTTTATGCAAAACAGCCATAAAACCTTGAAAGCCAATCATCGAGCATATATTAGCTCTTAATCTTGCGAGTTCGTCGAACTCAACGTCGTTTGCTTATTTTCAGGAGAGGACTTCACCGACCTCGAAGGTGGGTTCTTTGTGGATGTCGACGAGTAGTCTGGGGTTCCCAGGTGGCAGCTTGGGACATCCTGGAACAGCTGGCGCTTGGATGTTTATTTGCAGGCCTCTTAGGCCATAATTTGGTTCTTGTTGTTTAGAACAACACACTTCGCTTCCGCATGTTGTAATGTTGGGTCTGTGACCTCTGGTTGTCATTTGCTATCTTTCTCTATTATAAGAGTTGAACTATAATGATTTTGTGTCGTAGAGTCTGTGATGTGCCAGTTGTTCCACAAGTCTTGATCTCCCTATTATGCTTTGATAGTGTGTCTGGTGGTATCGGATAACCGGAGACACAGTATCACTGTATAGCAGTCAGGTCGGGGCGCCACAACACTCACCCGAAGTTGTAAGGAAAAAGTATTTCCTTTTTGGAACTCTGTCGCTTAAAAAGCGTTAGCAAAAAGTCCTCTGTGTCCTCGGGATGGTCAGCTATGGTCTTGACATGAACTTTATCCGGGTCAATGAACCCAATGTTCCAGATTCCTCCCATTCGGCATTCACGAATCTTCATTCTGCATAATAGCGTACAAAATAATGTTGTGAGGAATTACAAGCAATGAACAAGCTTAACTATAAATAATTAAATTACACGAATAAATTACTTACAGACAATAGCAGCTGATGATAGATTTGTCGAGAGCAAGTTGATTGTACATCTGAAAAAGTTCGGAGAACTCAACCTGCACACCATATTGTCGGAAGTAGTGTTGTCCCTTAACTCCGCCATGAGACACATTTTCCCTTCTTTTGCGGCGGCCATGTACCAGTTATGCAATTTATATAACTGTGTTGTTAGAGCACTCAGATTTTCGACCAGAGGCAGCCCGAGTTCAAATTTATAACCTGTGTCGCCAATGACAACTTCTCCATGCTCGATTTCCCGAGCTTCAGAAGGCACAATGAGCGGGGCGATCGATTGTGCTTCTTGTTCTCCGAGCTGGGCAACTCTTTTCCTGCACGCTTTTTCTTGCTCCATCTGTGACGAAAGTACCTTGTCAATACCTCGCTCATAGTCTGAAAGGGGCGGTGGTGGAGGGTCATATAGGTTGTCAACGGTGTGATCTTTTACCTCAGTTGGTATAGTCTTCAGAAGTTCCTTTATGGGGTCCAGTCTTGCCTCCAGTCTTTCCTTTTTTTCTGTTCAAAAAAGGCTCTCGCCTCTTCACGTGTGCTCACTTCTAATTCCTCCTGAGTCATCTCGCCAGCTAACTTCTCAGGAGCCTTGACTTCCTTGGTTTTTTTGCACGTTTCTTGACAGGGGACGACGTGAACAGCTTCCGCTTTGTCAAACTACTAGTGGGCGCAGCAGTCAGCTGACGGGACGGCACGGGCGATGGACTCGCGTGGGCTCCCAATCGTCGGGGGAGGAGGGTGGACTTTGCTATGGTGAATTTCTAACCGGAGGAGTCGGTGGCCTTGGTGCCGAGTCTGGAAACTTGATATATTTCTTCTTCCATAGAACGATACCATGTTCGACTTCTCCCAATGTCTTCTCGCCTTCAGCTCCGGGAATGTCAAGATGCATTGAGTTGAATCCCGACATAACTTTCGTGACCCCGACACGAGCAAATCCAGCCGGAATCTCACCAAAATGGAAGGTTGATCCAAGTTGATGTGGTAAAGCATAGCCATTCGCCACCGGAAAACTAATGTTCTTCATTGGCGCATGTAACTCACAATTTGTCTTCTCCGTGATATCATCCACGGGTAGCGCGCCGCCGACGTTCATCAACTGGTTCATCAACTGCAGGATCTTGTAGCTGCGTGGAACCCACGCTGCTTTTCCGCTGAGATGGGCAGACATCGACTGCATGATCTTCTACTCGCGGCTGAGATTCCCTTTGCTGGGTAATTAAGGCCAGTTGCTCCTTCACATCCTGCATCTGGCGTTCTAATGCAGTAAACCTCTCCGCCTCCCTCTTCTTACCTCCGCAATGTTTTCTATAAGTTGCAGCGTCCTCCGGAAACCCTTCAAGAAAACCAACCCCGCCTCCTCTGCCTCGACATCGTCCCCAGTGTTCTTTATTCCCGAGGGCGAGTGAAAGCTCGTCGTCCTCTCTATCGGGAACATATTTTCCCTGTCGGACTAGTTCTATTGCGTCAACTAGTTTTTTGGTGACTCTTGTAATTCTTTTCTTCCATTTCCCTGTGCAACAATCAGCCCTGTGTCTGGGTCCAACACTGCCCCATGCGCGAACAACCATAACTTGGACCTGTCGGGCCAGTCATCTGTCTGTGGAATGATCCCTTTTTGACGCAGCTCGTTTTCATAGGCTTCCCACTTAAGCACGGTAGTCTTGTAGCCACCTGAGCCCAAACGATGGAAATATTTCTTCTTCTTAGCATTCAACTTATTTTGTTTCGATCGGGCTACAGCGACGGCCGATTTCTTATACGCCACAAATTCAGGCCTGTCATCTTTTAGCTTCTCTAGATGTCCAGTGAAATCTGGAGTTTTTTTCTCATATTTTCTCCACAATGATTTCTTCCAGTTGTTGAATTGCTCGGCCATCTTGCTAAGAGTCCACTCCTTGACTTTATCCTTCCTCCTCTGTGGGAGATCTGCCGGTAGGCTGAAAGAACCCAATATCGACTCCCAAAGGGTTTCTTTAATTCTATCCTCAACATATTTTGCACCAATGTTTTTTTCTTCGGCTCATTCCATTCTGCAACGGTGATCGGGACCATGTCCCTTACAAGAAATCCGCATTGAGCTATATATTTAGTGGAGATTCCATCGGGTTTCTCCGGTTTGCCTTTTATGCTAACTTCGTCGATCGACAACTTTGCACCATCCGGCAGCTTTAACCCTTGGGCCGTGCCTCGTTTACGGATTGACGTAGATCCAGAGGGCTGAAAGAAAAATGTTTCATTAATAAGTGCGCATATAAATCAATTAATGCATCTAGCTAGTGATCAACAAGACTTAATATATAACTTGCCAGAGTTCTCTGCGGAGTTTTCTAACGGCACTTCTTCTTCGTCGTCGTCTCTGAAGTTTTGTAACTCAAGTCCCTCACCGGAGTCGTTCAAACATTTCGCGCTGAAATCTTCGCCGTCTTCTTCGTCGGTCTCTTCTCCATCGGAATTGGGTCCAAGGGTCTTATCAAATATAATTGCTTGAAAGCGTTCTTCTTTCTCCAAGTCTCGGATGAAGGCCGGGGCGTCGATGATGGGGGCATCGTCCTCCATAGCTCAATGTCACTGCAAATTTGTAATTCAAACTTAGCAATATTTCAAACTTTGCTAAATTTTGAAACTTTGCTACTAGAATTTTCAAACTTAGCAAAATTCACATATTTACTAGAATAAAAAAAATGACAATGCACATATTTACTTATTTACTAGAATAATTTTTCACATATTTAATTACTAGACATAAAATTTACTCACATATTTACAGTACTAAAAAAAGATGAACACTAAAATTTACTCAACTACTATTTCAAACTTAGCAATATTTCAAACTTAGCAATATTCAAACTTAGCTAAATTTTCAAACTTAGCTAAATTTTCAAACTTTGCTACTAAAATTTTCTAACTTAGCAATATTTCTAACTTAGCAAAATTAACTTTCAAAGTTAACTTAGCAAAATTATTTTTAGTAACTTAGCAAAATATTTCTAACTTAGCAAAATTATTTTTAGTAACTTAGCAAAATATTTCTAACTTAGCAAAATTAACCTTGCTTTGCTAACTACATTTTCAAATTTTCTAACTTTGCAAAAATATAACCTTGCTTTGCTAACTACATTTTCAAATTTGCCAAGTTTGCTAAATTTTCTAAGTTTTCAAATTTGCTACATTTTCAAATTTTCTAACATTGCAAAAATTGCTACATTTTCAACTAAAATTCGCACATAAAAAAAATGCACACTACTAAATTTTGTTTTCTTAGTTTTCAACTAAAATTCAAACATAAAAAAAATGCACACTACTAAAATTTACTCAAAACTACTAAAAAATGAACCTAAACTATAATAACCTAAACAATAATAATTAAGCTAAACAAAATTTAAAACTTAACTAAAAATGAAAAAAATACCTCTGTACTGCGTGGCCGAGGCGGTGGCGGAGGTGGCCGGACCGGCGACGGCGGAGCGCGTGGCGGTGGAGGCCGGTGGAGGAGGCGCAGCAGCGGAGGGCCGCGCGTGGCGGTGCGGCCGGCGTAGCGTCGCCGGCGCGTGGAGGGCACGGCGGAGGGCGCGGCGTCGGGGCCTTGGCGGCGCGCGGTGGACAGCCGCGGAGGGCGACGTGTGCGCGTGGAGGGCGTGGCGGAGGGCGGCGGCGCCGTCGAAGGCGTGGAGGGGCGCGGTGTAGGGGCGTCCGCGGCGGAGGCCTTCGCCGGAGCAGCGTTTCGCCGGCGTCGTCGAGGAGCGGGCGTCGTCGTCGAGAGGAGCAGAACTTGGGCGAAATTGGGGATCGACTCGTCGATTCCACTTAAAACTGCATTCAAACAACCTTTAGTACCGGTTGTTCTCTACAACCGGTACTAAAGGTCTGTTTGGGCTGCGGCGAAATTTCGCGCGCGAAGCCCACCCCTTTAGTACCGGTTGTAGTTTACAACCGGTACTAATGGGCTTTTGATTATTTTTTTCTCTAGTTTATTTTTTCTTTCTTCTGTTTTCTGTTTTCTGTTTTTTATATCTATTTGGTTTCTATTTTGTTTTTTTCTCTAGTTTCTTTTTCTTTAATATATATTTAATTTAATTGTCTACAAAATTGTAATAATTATCTATCTATTTGTTTTCTGTTTTATATCTATTTGTCAACGACGTCAATACGTAGGGGGGGACATGTGTCCTCCCCAGCGCTGGCATAAAGGTTTAATACATTCCATAGAATGCATTACATAAAAGGTTTAATACATTATTACACATCACCCCTGCCACCCCTGCGGCGTACGCATCCTCGTCGGGGTCAGGGACGTCGGACCACGCGTGCTCATACGTCCTCCGCACCTCCTCCGGCACCGGAGCAGGAGGCCGGTAGGAGGGCATTCCTCTCCACGCCGGGCTCGTGGGCATACGGCGGGATAGGCTCCCGCGGTAGCGCCCAAGCGCGCTCTGCCGAGCACGCTCGACCTCGTCCAGAAGCGCTGCGGCGGGCGTGGCGGATCCATCTCGTGGAGACGATGCGTTCGTGGCTAGGAATGGTGGATTAGGGTTTACCCCGTCGGCGACAATATATAAAGACTTTCAGGGCAGCCCTAGGGGAAGACACGTGGCTAGGGCAGCGCTGGGGGAGGACACGTGGCTCCGGAAAGCCCGACTTTAGTCCCGGTTGGTGTTACCAACCGGGACTAAAGAAGCACACGGATCATGTGTTTCTTTCAAGCGCTTGTGAGACGTTGGATCAGGGGTGAGCCCGACTTTAGTCCCGGTTGGTGTTACCAACCGGGACTAAAGAAGCACACGGATCGTGTGTTTCTTTCAAGCGCTTGTGAGACGTTGGATCAGGGGTGTGTTTCTTTTGAGGGATTGTGAGTTGTTGGATCAGCAGTATCACGACCACTTCGTACCCTATATATAGCCCCCCTCCCGGACATGTTCAGCACTCAGTGTCTACTCATTGTAGTTTATTTTGGCAGCACACGGGTAGCAGAGAGCAAGATTTCTGAGAGGCAGGAGTTCCTAGAGCGGACGCTAAAGGTGAACCCTCCCCTCGGTCGGATCCAAGCAGCGGCAACACGCTCTGATGATTAGCAACATCCCCAACACTTGTTGCAAATCATCAGAGACGTGTTGCCGCTGTTTGGATCGAAGGCCGATTTGCCGTCTCATGACCACGCGATGATTTGCCGATTTGCCGGTCAGAGTGGCCACTGGAGAAGGTAGGCAGGGGAAACCGTATGTTTTGTTCTATCACTTGGAAATGCTAAAGATCTTGGAGAATGCAGAGATTGTGTTGGTAAAACTGCAGCTGATTGACATAGTGTTTAGATCTCTCTTCTGAGTTTTCAGGACATAGTTACATAAAAGGTTTAATACATTATTACACATCAGCAACAACATCCCTATCTAGTGTTCACTTTTTCTTCTTGTGTGTCCCTTTCTTCTGATTGCGCCGTAGCCATGGACATTCTTCATCATTTAACACGATGCTTGGGTCAGTTTTCACTTTGAAGGGCGGAATTTCATCAAACTTATTGTAATCTTCTGACATGTCTGTCTTGTCCTCCACTCCCACGATGTTTCTTTTTCCTGAAAGAACTATGTGGCGCTTTGGCTCATCGTATGATGTACCGGCTTGCTTATCTTTTCTTTTTTTCGGTCTGGAAGACATGTCCTTCACATAGAAAACCTGAGCCACATCATTGGCTAGGACGAATGGCTCGGTGCGGTACGCAAGATTCTTGAGATCCACTGTAGTCATTCCGTACCGCCGGTCTATCTCTACCCGCTTGACAGGTTGACCCATTTGCACTGAAACAAAGGGATCTTAAAAGAAGGTCCATAGTCAAGTTCCCATATCTGCTGTATGCAACCATAATATGTGTCCTTTGTCCCATCGTCGTTTGTTGCATCAAAGCGGACACCACTGTTTTGGTTAGTGCTCTTTTTGTCTTGGGTTTCCGTGTAAAATGTATTCCCATTTATCTCGTACCCTTGGAAAGTCAATATAGTCGAAGATGGTGACTTGGCCAACAAGTATAGCTCTTGTCCAACAGTGTGTTATTAATGAGATGTGTACGCAACCAACTGCCGAAAGTATCCACGTGTTTCCCTTTAATCCAGAAGTTAGTCTCCTCCGGGTATTGGGAGCGTAAAATATCCATGTGTTTCACGATATACGGAGCCACCAATCTGGAATTTTGTAGAACTGTGTAGTGTGCTTGAGTGAAAGAATGCCCGTCCATACATGTTGTTGCTTTCTTTCCTAGCGTGCCTTTTCCACGCAGTCTCCCCTCATGGCGCGATTGAGGAACACCGATCGGCTTAAGATCAGGAATAAAGTCAACACAAAACTCAATGACCTCCTCTGTTCCATAGCCCTTGGACATGCTTCCTTCTGGCCTAGCACGGTTATGAACGTATTTCTTTAAGACTCCCATGAACCTCTCAAAGGGGAACATGTTGTGTAGAAATACAGGACCGAGAATGGAAATCTCTTCGACGAGGTGAACTATGAGGTGCGTCATAATATTGAAGAAGGACGGTGGAAACACCAACTCGAAGCTGACAAGACATTGGACCACACCCGTCTGTAAACTTGGTAGAGTTGCTGGATCGATTACCTTCTGAGAAATTGCATTCAGGAATGCACATAGCTTCACAATGGGTACTCGAACGTTTTCCGGTAGAAGCCCCCTCAATGCAACCGGAAGTAATTGTGTCATAATCACGTGGCAGTCATGAGACTTCAGGTTTTGGAACTTTTTCTCTGCCATGTTTATTATTCCCTTTATATTCGACGAGTAGCCAGACGGGACCTTGATACTGCTCAGGACTTGAAAAAAGATCTCCTTCTCTTCTTTGGTAAGAGCGTAGCTGGCAGTACCTTGGTACTTCTCTGGATTCAGGTTGTCTCGTTCGTGCGTACTTTGCTGGTCCTGCCGTGCATCCGATGTATCTTTCGTCTTCCCATACACGCCTAAGAAGTTTAGCAGGTTCACGCAAAGATTTTTCGTCACGTGCATCACGTCGATTGCAGAGCGAACCTCTAGGATTTTCCAATAGGGTAAATCCCAAAATATAGATTTCTTTTTCCACAAGGGTACGCGCTTGTTAGCGTCTTTTGGAACATTTAGACTGCCAGGACCCTTTCCAAATATTACTTCCAAATCCTTGACCATGCCATATATAACATCACCATCAGGGCGTGTAGGCTTCGTTCGGTTATCTGCCTCACCTTTGAAATGCTTGCCTGGCTTTCTTACGGGATGCCTGTTTGGAAGAAATCGACGATGACCAAGGTACACATTCTTGTTACCTAAATATATACTGTCAGTCTTATCTAAACAGTGCGTGCATGCATTGTATCCCTTGTTTGACTGTCCTGAAATGTTACTAAGAGCAGGCCAATCATTGATGGTTACAAACAGCAACGCTCGTAGGCCAAATTCCTCCTGTTTGTACTCATCCCACACACGTACGCCTTCGTCAGACCACAACTGTAAAAGTTCGTCAACTAATGGCCTCAGATACACATCAATGTCGTTGCCGGGTTGCTTCGGGCCTTGGATAAGCACTGGCATCATAATATACTTTTGCTTCATGCACAACCAAGGAGGAAGGTTATAGATACATAGAGTCACGGGCCAGGTGCTATGACTGCTGCTCTGCTCCCCAAACGGATTCAAGCCATCTGTACTTAGACCAAACCTTAAGTTCCTTGCGTCAGCTGCAAATTCCCCAAACGCACTGTCGATGTTTCTCCACTGAGACCCATCAGCGGGGTGTCTCAGCATCTCGTCTTCCTTACGGTCTTCTTTGTGCCATCGCAACAACTTGGCATGCTCTTTGTTTCGGAACAAACGTTTCAACCGTGGTATTATAGGAGCATACCACATCACCTTCGCGGGAACCCTCTTCCTGGGGCTCGGCTCGCCCTCAACATCACCTGGGTCATCTCGCCCGATCTTATACCGCAATGCACCGCATATCGGGCATGCATTCAAATTCTCGTACTTCTCACCGCGGTAGAGGATGCAGTCATTGATGCATGCATGTATCTTCTCCACCTCTAATCCTAGAGGGCAGACAATCTTCTTTGCTTCGTATGTATTGTGCGGCAATTCATTATTCCTTGGAAGACTCTTCTTAAATATTTGTAGCAACTCCTGAAATGCCTTGTCAGATATTCCATTCTTTGCCTTCCACTGCAGCAATTCCAGGGTGGTACCCAGCTTTTTCTGGCCATCTTCACAATTTGGGTACAACAATTTTTTGTGATCCTCTAACATGCGCTCCAACTTCGACCACTCGTTTTCACTTCCGCACTTCATCTGTTCATCAAGAATGACCCGACGAAGATCATCATCATCGGACTGATCAACAATGACCTCGAGCTCAACTTCGTCTTCCCCCATTGTAGTATCACCGTGTTCAGAGAACACAGGATAGTTGTCATCATCCTCTTCTTCAGGGTCTTCCATTATAACCCCTCTTTCTCCATGCTTGGTCCAACAAAAATAATTGGGCATGAAGCCTTGTCGCAACAAGTGGGAGTGTATGGTTCTTACGCTCGGGTAATTCCTCGTATTCCGACATTCATCACATGGACAAATCATAAAACCATTCTTCAGCTTGTTTAACTTAACCACATCGAGAAAACGATGCATGCCATCAATGAACTCGGGACAGCGTCGATCACCGTACATCCATTCTCGGCTCATCTGCATTACATAAATACATCAAAAACCATTACACCAGCTAAATAATGAATAGAGATACGTGACCAAATTAATTTATACAAGTTCATCACATTAAAATCAAAGTAGAGTAGTGCCCAAATGTAATACATAGTTCTCACGAAACATACATCAATCGAAACTAACATACAACTATCTAAAGAATTTAAATCCAACAACAAATGCGATCAGAATCGCAACCAAGGTAACTATTGAACCAACAGCATAATGATACCAAGCCTCTTGACTAATGGCATATTTTCTAATCTTTTTAAGCTTGGCGCGCATTGCATCCATCTTCCTCTCGTGAGCAGCGACGACGTCGGCAAGCTCGACCCCGTGAGCATCAACGATGTCGGCAATCTTCAAGTCCAATTCCATCTTCTCTTCTAGGCATTGGAGACGAAGATCTTCACTTATCTTCAATTTTGCTCTCAAATCGTCGTTTTCTTTTTTAAAATACTCGACAATAGGGTCGGCCGGAATTTCCGGTTCAACTACCTCCTAAATAAAAATATATCTACGTCAAGTTGGTCGGCATGATTGTTATAAACACGAAACAAAATAAATAGTTAAAAAGATATACCACATCCGAATCATAGACCGGACGAGGGCCGACGGGGACGGATATCAAAACCATGACACTATACATATAAAAAAAACATAAGAAAATTATACAAGAAATAATTATGCATTTAAATCATATAACTAACAATTTTTAAAATAAAAGATAAAAAAGAGGCTCACCGAGGTGGTGTCGGTGACGGAGCGGCGCGGGCGATCGACGGCGGTGAGGAAGGGGACACTATATAAAACCACAAATTATACTTTAATTTGAGCTCAAAATGCATATAAAACAAATGAAATCCCTAACTTAGGCATTTCATCAAACACCTTGCAAGCACCACCAAAATCAAACTTGCTAAACTTGCACGAAAATGAGCTAAACTTGAAATGCCGGAAGAGAAGATGAAGAAGTTGCTAACCCTTGTATAGGGTGCCACCAATCTTGACAAATGTTGGAGAAAAAAGCGGTGAACTAGAGCTTGGGAGAGCTTGGGAGAGAGGAAAAATGGAGTTGGGTCGAGTTGCTTCAAATGGAGCTGGCTCGGGTGGAAGAAGCACATATAGGCACGACCTTTAGTACCGGTTGGTATTAGAAACCGGTACTAAAGGGTGGCCTTTAGTACCGGTTTCTAACACCAACCGGTACTAAAGGGTCGCACAGCTGGCTCACAAACACAGCCGGTGCTAATGCCCCTTTAGTACCGGTTTTTGTGCAACCGGTACTAAAGGGGGCGCACCAAAGCCTCCTTTTCTACTAGTGGTTGTCGGTTCATTAGTTGGCCACACTAATTCCGTCGAGTGCATTGGCATCTCAGCGAGGTACTTTTTCGTGATACGTTCTTTGAATGTTGGAGTCTGTATGATAGATCTGTTGCACAATACATATGGCCTTCACCCCTGTTCTCTGCAGGTACAACTGGGTGGCCACAGGGAGCATTGATCAAACTCTCATCATCTGGGACCTCACTCACCAAGCAATTCGATCCATTTGCGAGCATGATGTGGGTGTAGAAATCAGTTGACCTATGGTTCTCTTGTATTTTTATGTTGATGTGAACTTATTGCTGTTGGTGGTGTTTGACAAGCAGGACGGCGTGACTTGCCTGGCGTGGATAGGTTCGTCCAGGTATGTAGCGTCAGGATGCATCGACGGCACAGTGCGCATCTGGGACAGCCTCTCTGGGAGCTGGCTCGCATACTGAGCGGGCACCGTGATGCCGTGCAGTCGCTGGCCGTCTCCGCTGATTGCAACTCCATTGTCTCGGTCTCCTCGGATAAGTCTGCCCGCATCTTGGCATATCCATGTTCAAGTAAAATATCAAGTAAGGGGAGGGGATGGCGGCTGCGCAACTAATTGTGGGGAGGAGAGGAGGAGCTCCCCCTAGTCTCATCGTCCTTCCTAAACGTTGACGTTGCCATGGAGCCCAGACCGAAGACCTAGTCGCTTGACCATATCTCCTGTGTAGAGATACTACACTAGCGTAAATCAAAAAAATTATCAAGTAAATCCAGAATACTGCAGCTATAGACCATGGGATTACTAGTAGACGTGCAGTTGCGGGTCAGGGCAGGGTAGTCGTACAATCCTCCTCGTCCATCTCGCTCCCATGAACAACCCCTCTCTTTTGGCTCGTCCAAGCGCTACAGATACATCGATTCTGAGGTATACACAAGTACGAAAGTGGAAGCGATGCACATCAGACTGCTAGATCTACGCGGACGACTAGAGCGTGCAAGAGGCGGCGGCTACGGTGGAGTGTGGTGTGGAATGAATAGCCCTAAGGTGGAGTGTGGTGTGGAATGAATAGCCCTAACGACTGAGACCTCTTCTTCATTTTATAGATCTCCCCATAATTGGCTGCTACAATCTCATGAGGACTCCAAAGTTGATGATGCAGCTGCACGAGGGGCCGCAACGGCCAGTGGTCAGTGACACGATGCTAACTTGGCTCACGTGGGTCTTGCGCCTGGGGAAACTCGAGGGGTGGTGCAACATGTCCCGATAGATGGGGGTATCATCCGCATGCTCAGCATGTCCTCCCGGGGTCGGCATCAAATGGGCCACTGCTTTTGGGAAGAGGTGGATAGCCAATTTTTTTGAAACATTTGGTGGCTCTTACTTATGCTGATAGAGGGGAGAAGAAGGGTTAAAATGAAATTATTGGTTCGTGGATCTTACAACCAAATTTATTCGATTAATGGATCAACCACCCATTTTACGAAAAGGGGAGTGTGGTCTTATTCAAATTTAAAGCCCTTCGTAAACTTCAACCAGTTCTATGTTTCAATATAATTTTCCAGAGTAAGGATTGTAGATTGTTCAAGTACTCAGTCAAACCAAGATTCCATTACATCCTAATTACCCTATAAAATGTCCTGTTCTTCTCGGTTGGAATTAGTACCGAGAGTTTATTACCTCATAGAAATCCAATGAATAAACATAAAAGCAGTAATATAAGATGAGAAAATAACATATTATTTCCCATTTCGCACTGATAGGGAAATTGTTTTTTAGACCCAAACAATGTACTGAAGCATACTATTGTATTTCTTGTATTACCTTGAATTTTTGAATATATTTTGTGGAACAAAAGAAACTCCACTCTTTGTCGATAAAACGAAATCCTCTTGACTCCTTAGTATCTCCCCACATATGGATATTGAATATAAGAAACCGTCTTTAGTGGTACTGCAATTTTGAAATTAAACGCGCAAATACCTACCAAATGTATGTAAATACCCTAAAATACTCCAGTAAAAGAGGCCAAATTTTTAAAATGGACGGGTACAACCAACTATTACTAAGAATCTCATTTTTGGACCGAAAGCACGCACGAAGTGGAATACGCAAAGAGAAAGTATACCCCACTAATGCTAGTTCTTGTAATTGGAATGTATTTTCTAAAACCCCGCATTAAAAGCATAATTCTGATTCATATCTGGTGAACATCTAACCAGAGATTTCATTGAATGAACAAATGATGCGGATCTGAAGAACAATAAAACTCTTGAATAAGCATGACTGATTTGAAATAAAACAGCTTGTAACAATCACGACATTGGCCTGACCTCACCGTGGCTCGAAAGGGATCATTGTCTGCCGACGAGGGGCATTCCGTTTTCGTGGACAAACGCGTTTGGCAGCTGTGTTGCACTTGGACCGGCCCAGTACAAGTTATTACTCCATGCTAGTGTAAAGTGCGTGGAGGTGGAGCCACAGTGTGTAGTGCGTACATGTTTTCGTCACACATCAAGCACGCTGGTCTACTCCGGCGGCGCCTATCCAGGCAAGTACTCAGGCAGCTACGAGCTTTTGAGCTCCGTGACGAAACACTGGTTTGCGGCTAGCCTTACCTCGCGGCTCTCAAACAAGAGATGGCCAGAATGATGGACGCTGCCAAAACCACAACTGTCTGCTTGCGTGGGAAGCGAAATCTTGTAGCGGTGCGTGTACGCATGACCCGTAGGAGTCGGAGGAGTATCAGAGTACAGAGAATATGCAATGGTCACATGATCTGATTTAGTAGTCTACTATGACGAAGAAAGAAGCCACGCTGAGTACGTATTTCGAGACATGAGTACAATATAAAAATATACAATCGATAAAACGGTCGTATCTTGTACCCGCCACATAATTTAAATATGACAGAATTATATAATATAATAGGCTATTTTAGTCTTATCTCTACTAAATAAATATCCCTAAATATGTGGTGAGAGAGGTTAAAAGATCATCTATTAACTAATAAATATCCCTAAATAAATTGTTGTTTTCTGTCAGCGTAAATATAGTCCAACAATTTTACATTTTTCCCACATAGTTAAAACTCAATATTTTTATTTTTAAGCATTATATTTCTTTTTTTGTTCAGTCGCTATCTAGTCTATACCTAATAATAAAGGCACTAACGTTTCTCTCTTCATCCGTCACTATACGCCTTCGTACGTCGCCTGGGCGTTTTCGTTTTGTTCGATTCCTTTGTCTATTTCTTCCGCGCTCCCACATCGCCGTATTTAGTCAAGGTGGTACTAAATCTGTCGAGCTTATCACCAACGTTGTGTTCGCTGCGTCCATCTATTTTTCCTATGGGCCGCTGGAAACACTTTTGGGCCTTCATTATTTAATCGAGTTTGTAGATATAGTTGCTGGTCCAAACGTTGTCAAGCTCTTCACCGATCTGTGTACGACTTGCTCGCATGATGGGTGACGGTACGTACTCATTGGGAGATGGAAATCGAATCGGAAAGGTGAGGAAGCGTAGTACGTACATACTCCTTTTAATATGTTCCAGATATTCCCCAAATAATATATACATCTGTTTTTGTAACGGACTCATTGAAGTCTCGATCGATCCATCTCCAGCACTCGGCGTACACTCACTCACGGTCGCCGGAAAGTGCAGGCCACGCGTACCGGCTGCCAGCGCGCTCGTCCGCCGTCGCCGGAAAGTGGAGGCCGCTTCCATCTTCGAATCGTCTGGGTTTCGGGCGCGGCAACCGCGACGAAACTTTGTGCGAGCCTTCATCAACAACTACAACCGTGACCATTTATTACACTACGATCGTATTCTCTTAACCGACGAAATTATTTCTTTATTTACTCTTAATAGCTCGCGCCTCTTGCAAACAACAAAAGCATATATGGTTTTTAGATAATCAAACCTAAAGATATTCTTTTATTGCATATATTGAGGTTAACATAAGTAATGATAAAATTCACGATTATCTTACCTGCACACCGCAAAAGAAAAATCTGACACAACATTAATATGCCACTTATATTCCGCTCTGGCAAGCGCGACATGGGCGGCATGTTAAACCATTATCTTTATACAAGATATGCTCTTAAATTTGAAATATAATGTATTTAGTGTAAATCATAACCAGTTCATCTCAGTAACAGTTTCATTTATATTATGCAATCTGTCATGCGGGCAAGCGTTTTTGAGTTGCAATCTCAAGT
Source organism: Poa pratensis (assembly GCA_947311845.1). Lineage (NCBI taxonomy): Eukaryota > Viridiplantae > Streptophyta > Magnoliopsida > Poales > Poaceae > Poa > Poa pratensis. Next base: position 881,135 of record CAMZMU010000111.1, read on the forward strand.
CATCGATATCAATGAACAAAGAAGGAAAAGAGATATAGAGCGGTATGCACAGATGACCGACGAAGAAAAGAAGGAAAAATTAAAAAAAGTCGTGAAGCTTATAAGCAAAACAAACCAATTAGAAATACGAAGAAATATGCTGATTTAGAGCCGGAGCAAAGGAAAAGACAATGCGCACAAAAGAAGCAGAAATATGCAAATATGCAACCAGAACAAAAGAAAAAGCTAGATTACAACAAATTCTAGATAACCGTGAGTATAGGCGCAAAACACCATGCAAAGAGTCAATTGCGATGGTGAACCCTGCATATATCGAACCACAATAAGAAGTTGGTATATCTACCTTCAATGTGTACCAAGAAGTAAAATGATGTAAATTTATATCAAGTTATCACAGAGATAGATTGTACAACACATATTTTTTACCCTTCTAGCTATTTTTATTCTAGAAAATAAAATTGTTCTACGCGGGTCTGTTAACTTTGCTGTAAAATTTGGATTGTTCCGGTGTTTCTACCAATACTTATATTTTTAACTCCCGTTGCAACGCACGGGCACTTTTGCTAGTATAACTAAATAGGAAGTACCCACTAATCGAGGGAGGCATTTTGGCTCCCGGGTGCATATGCATCCAGTATTTAAAATGCATTTTAAATCCATATCAAAATGTCAAACAATTGCTAAATACGCACATAGATCTTAAATCCTATGTGTTCAGCCAATCGTTTCACGAAAAAACAACATTTTTTGTGGCATTTTGTAAATGCTAAAATTAGACTTTCACAAGATGTTTTTTATGTTTCGTACGTAGGCCACAAAAAATATCGATTTTTCGCGAAATGACATTGTGAACACATCGAATGTGGAATTGAATACACGGAATTTTATTTTGTATTATTTTTAAAATTTCAGAATGTGTTTTTTAAATACCGGGTGCATATTCAACCGGGTGCCAAAAGTGGATTTCACCTTACCCTAATTCTCTTAGCTGTAGCCACCCACCTCACTAAATCTACCACACCAGCAAATTGTGTCTCCCATGACTAATTTTCTTTGTTCTACTGCAATGCATGTCATGTAATAAGATTAATAAAACCATCCCACTACTCCACTGTTATGTTCCTCAATCTTTTCTCCTTTATGTGCTACAACCCTATTTTTACTTCTTCTTCTCAACCCCCAATTCATGCATCTTCCTCTTCTTTCACACACCCTGTATATCATGTTCGGACGCTAGCGAGGCTACACTATGTTGCATCTGCCTCCGCCGGTTCACCCTCAGTGGTCATGCGCCTAGGCGCGACTGCACATCAATAACTCAAGACCTTCCCCCCGAGTGGCTATGTATTAGCTGCAGGGTCAGCTGACCCCATAGATTTTTTGAAACCCATTCAATTTATCTATATTTATGTACAACTTTTGGCTATCTAGGCGCTTTGACCCCACATGATTTTCCGGTTGGCTCCGCCACTGCTTCCCCCTTGCCTCTCATGGAAGTCCGACTCCAATGCTCCATCCTCCCCATATGTACTATACTACCATCTTCCTCTATCATTCCCTAATCTCTGCCTGTTCCATGATCGACATATTTCTGTGGCCTTCTTACTTTCTCCTCTCCCTCTCTTTGTTATTCCCCCCTCCCAATCTCACAGCCATGCATCCCATGAACAATATGTTCCACAACCGTTCATTTTGATATGTCCGGCTGATTTTGTTGGTTGAAGTTTGATGTGTACTTCCACTTGAGATTGGAATTTATTTTATGGTATTGCTTATGCAGCAAGTACCACATGTCATGCTGCACGATTTGGTGCTACATATACTTTTAAAATATGTATGGACATGGTATTTGAAAAAATCCCAAACAGGTTGCAGATATGTTTGTTTGTGCAGATATTTCTTAGGAATATGTACGTTTTTGCATGTCAAATTAGGAGAATCTTTGTGTTGATTTGCGACTCCTATATATGGTGATGTAGTTGTCAATCAAATGGTATTCATAATCTCTATCTCACATATGTGTATTTATTGTTACAACTCAATATTGTGTTCCGACAATGAATTGCTTAGAACCCCAATAATCAACGGCAGGCAGAAAGTCAAAACAATCGTGCACTTGCTTAGAACGATCGAAAGAGCAGCTCAGAGCTATGCAGTGCATGCATCTGGCTGGCTCAATGGTCGTGGTTATCCTGTACAAGCGGTAATAATTAAGGAACACATCCATGGAAAGGACTATCTGAACACCGATGCTGAAGCTGATTGGTCATCATGCAGAAGCAGAACGATCGCAATAGACCACGGACCATTTGATCAAACGAAATTCTCGGCTGCCTCGATAAGACCGGCCGCGAAGGCGTCGCCGCTGTTGAGATGTATTATACTTGTACGTTACTTGTAGAGCAAGTCGCCTCTTTCCATGTATAGATGAGGATACCGACTGCCCCTTGTACTATATATGTACGTGCTATGCACCCGATCAATCTATCGTGAGTTGTATCAATCTTCTACATGGTATCAGATACCTTACGATCCTAACCTAGCTAGTGCGCCGCCGATGCCTTTTTCCACCTCCAGCCGGCCGCCGCCTCTCTCTCCCTCCCGTGCGCCGTTCCTTCCCGGCCGCCGCGCGTCGCCCACCACCAGGCGCCGCCCCTCCTCCCTCTCCCACCCGTGCGCTGCTCCTTCCCAGCCGCTGCGCGTCGCCCACCATACTCCACCACAAAACCCTAACCCTAAACCACAGCTCTCTCTCCCTGCCACCTCCCGGCCTCCCCACCATGTCTTCTCTCTCAAACAACAGCAACCCCTCCGCCTCCTCTTCCAGCTCCGAACACGCCGCCCCCAACCCCGACTACATCCGCGACGTCCCCATCTACAACCATGTTCCCATCAAGCTTTCCCACTCCGCCGCTAACTTCTACGCGTGGAAGACCTATTTCAATCTCCTATTCCGCGAGTACCACCTCTCCGATCACGTTGACGGCTCCGTCGACCTCCTCGAGCGCCGCGACGCCGACTGGCACTCCATCGACGCCACCATCATCCGCTGGCTCTTCCTCACCGTCTCGCCGGACATCTTCCACACCGTCGTCCGCGACGGCGACGATGCCCGCACGGTGTGGACCAAGATCATGGGGCTCTTCACCAACAACAAGCTCCAACGGGTCGTCTTCCTGCAGCAGGAGTTCTTCGGTTGTCGCCAGAACGACCTCTCCCTCGACACCTACTGCCTCCGCCTCAAGACCCTCTCCGACGAGCTCAACGATCTCGGGTTTAAGATCGGTAACGAGATGCTCCTAACCACTCTCATCGCAGGCCTCGGCGAAGACCTCGGGAACGCCGCCTCCAATCTCACCTTGATGGCCGACCCCACCTTCGAGAGGGCCATCGACTACCTACGCCTCGAGGATCGGCGCCTGAAGGGCGTCCGCGCCAACGCCGTACACACCGCCCTCGCCGCCGGGTTCGGCCGTGGCGCCCCTGCTCCCGCCCCATCCGCGCCGCGCCCCCTGCGCCCGCTGCACCCCCGGCGCCGACTCCTACACCTCCATCGCAGCCGCCGTGGCGCCGTCGCCGTGGTCGCGGTGGCCCGCCACGCAATACCGGAGGATACGGCAGCGGTGGCCGCGTCCTGCCAACCCTAACCTTACGCCGCCATGGAGTGGCGGCCACAACCCGTGGACTGGCGTGGTGCATGCCTACACCATGCCGGTGCCCGCGCACCCAGACCCAGTCTCCTCGGCGCTCGCACGCAGGCCCACCACGCACTCCTCGCCGCGCCACAGCCGGGTGCCGTCACCATGCCCTACTACACCACGGCTCCTTCTCCATATGGTAGTGCGATGCCCCACCATGGATACTTCGGTGGCCCGCCTGGCTCTGCTCCTACGGCGCCTTGGGATCCCGCGCTCCTCGCCGCCCTCCAGCAGGCCCTCCTCCCGCCTCCTACAACGGTGGCGGTGACTGGTTTTTGGACACCGGCGCCTCCGCCCACATGGCTGCACACCCGGGTAACCTATCTCATTCTTCACCCACCTCCACCCCGTCTCGCATCATTGTCGGTAACGGGGCTGGTCTCCCTATTTCACACATTGGTTCCACTAATTTTCCTTCATCTTCTAAACCACTGTCTCTTCATAATGTCTCAGTCTCGCCACACCTCATTCAAAATTTAGTCTCTGTTCGTTCTCTTTGCCGTGATAATTCTGTTTCTGTGGAATTTGACACGCTTGGTTTTTCTGTTAAGGATTCCCGTACCCAGATGGTGCTCCACCGCAGTGAGAGTCCCGGTGACCTCTACCCCGTCCAGCAATCATCTTCATCTACTGCTGCACCTCGGGCTTTCTCCGCCGGCGTTGATCTTTGGCACGCTCGTCTCGGACATCCCAGTTCCACCATGCTTTGTCAAATAATGAGGAGTTTTTCCTTTTCTTGTAATAACACGGAGGCTCACTCATGTGAAGCTTGCCGTGTCGGCAAACATGTTCGTTTACCCTTTAGTTCTTCCTCCACCGTAGCAACTTCTCCGTTTCAGTTAATTCATAGTGATGTGTGGACCTCTCCTATACCTAGTAATTCTGGTTTTCTTTATTATCTTGTTATTTTGGATGATTACTCCCATTTTGTGTGGACTTTTCCCCTTCGCAAGAAATCTGACGTACCCGCCACGCTCTCCGCATTTTACGCCTACGTGTCTACACAGTTTGGCCGCCCCATACACGCCCTCCAAACAGATAACGGAAAAGAGTTCGATAACCTAACCACTCGCACCCTTCTATCCACCCATGGCACCATCTTCCGTCTTACTTGCCCCTACACCTCACAGCAAAACGGCCGGGCTGAGCGCGTCCTTCGCACCATCAACGATTGCATCCGCACCCTACTTTTCCACGCCCACATCCCTCCCCAGTTCTGGCCAGACGCCTTAGCCACCGCCACTCTCCTCATTAACCTTCGCCCATGTCGCACCAGATGGAACTACACACCTCATCATCTTCTCTTCGGCTCTCCTCCCTCCTACGACGATCTTCGGATCTTTGGGTGCCGCTGTTACCCTACTATCGCCGCCACCGCTCCTCATAAACTAGCCCCTCGCTCCTTGCCTTGTGTCTTCCTCGGCTACCCGGCTAACACCAAAGGCTAACCGCTGTTACCATCCCGTGTCTCACCGTGTCATCACTTCACGACACGTGTACTTTGATGAGCGTTGCTTTCCGTTTGCCCAGGAACAGGTGGTGGTCTCTCCCTCGCCCACGGCTGACTTACCGTGGCGCCGCGCTCCTCCTGCCTTGGACGTGCCTACACCACCGGTTGTCGTGGCCCGCGGCTCCTCTACGCCCACGATAGCCCCGGCCTCTACTGCGTCGCCCTCGAGTGGCTACTCGGGCGCCGCCTCGCCGTCTACCTCGACCGGCTCGTTCATATGCACGCTCCCCGCGACGCTCATTGGACTGCGGTGAAACGGATTCTCCGTTACATCCGCGGCACTATGGACCTCGGCCTCTCGCTCCATGTCTCCACCGCCATGGACATCGTCGCCTACACGGATGCTGATTGGGCCGGCTGCCCCGACACGAGGCGTTCCACCTCGGGGTACTGTGTTTATCTCGGGCCCTCACTCATCTCGCGGTCGTCTAAGCGGCAGCCCACGGTCTCTCGCTCGAGTGCTGAAGCAGAGTATCGTGCCGTCGCCAATGTGGTTGCCGAGTGCTCTTGGCTTCGACAGCTACTCCAAGAGCTCTCATGTCGTGTCGACAAGGCCACAGTGGTGTACTGTGACAATGTCTCCGCTGTCTACCTCTCCGCCAACCCGGTTCATCATCGCCGCACTAAGCACATCGAGCTGGACATTCATTTTGTTGGGGAACAGGTGGCTCTCGGCCATGTACGTGTCCTACACGTACCCACCTCCCAACAATTTGCGGACATCATGACGAAGGGCTTACCTACGGCGCCCTTCGAGGAGTTTTGATCCAGCCTTTGCGTCGGACACGACGCTTTGACTGTGGGGGGTGTTGAGATGTATTATACTTGTACGTTACTTGTAGAGCAAGTCGCCTCTTTCCATGCATATATGAGGATACCGACTGCCCCTTGTACTATATATGTACGTGCTATGCACCCGATCAATCTATCGTGAGTTGCATCAATCTTCTACAGCCGCAACTGCGGCTCTGCAAATGTTCTTCACGAGAGATGTATGCAGGATCCCTAACAGCACCTTATCCGGCTGACATACTAAATTTCTAATTCTTTTTTTTTAGGAACAAAATTTCTAATTCATGGAAACGGTCGCGACTGATTCTTAGCTTGGGTTCAAGTCGTTGCAAATTAATTAGGCTCACAACTGCACAACTGATTCAAAGAGACAACTTTTTTAAAATGGGGAACGAAGCCCTAGCCTCTACATCGAAATGATTCACACAGTTTTTTTATAGCATAATTTAGAAAGATATAATGAAAAGAAACCCGAGGCCACATGCCTCGCGACAGATCCTCCACCAAACTACCACTAGACGGCATACGACAAACAAAAGAGAAAATGCACAACTTATAGACAAAGCCTTTAAGAAGGAGAAGTCGCACCTGCGTCGCTAGTGACAAGTCTAACCTAAGGTCGACCCAGGATTTTCATCTCTAAAGACGAGCTTTGAGCCACCACCTTCAGAAAGGCCACCACGCAAGCGTGCGTCAACATTGCCAATAATGTTTCCACCGAAGTGTGCAAACTCAAAGTTGAAGCAACGACCATCATCACCTGTCCGGCCAATGACGCATCACTGACCAGATGCCGCTGGAGGAGAAACTGGAAGTCGATGACGTCCCATACCACCACGCCTCCAGCCACTTGACACCGAAGAGGAGACGTCGTGCGTATCACCTACTAGGATCAGGCATAACATGACGCCTCTGTGTGAGAAGCCACATCGCCACCGCCGACCAGGCATGACTTGACAACTCCCCAAGGTTGTCGTGCGTAGCACCTGCTGCATCAAATCGAACCCGATCTTAAAGTGGAGGGGGCGTCCCATACCGCCGCCAGCCCCTGAAAGGCCATCACCACCTCGAGATCCAGTCTCCGAGTTGTCCACACGACACCAGAGTCCGCCGCCATCAAAGAAGAGGGGTCGACGCCCTGATTTCGGGTGCTACAGAGACTACCCACCGCCACGTCAACCGATGTCATCGCCCATACAACGGCAACATCTGTCGCGAGCGTCAGGCACAAGGACCCGAATCCCTCGCGCGCTGCCACCTGGTCAACCACGCTCGGTCTCCCATCTCGCTGACGAGCTGCCACCACTAGACACGCCACGGCCAGCCCTGCTCCACCAGCCCGAGCAGCCGAGATGTCGCGTCGTCGGCACCGCCGCTGGGCCCGTGCCGGCTGCCCATGCAGCCACGACAACCAGCCACCACCGGAAGATCCCGAGGCCGTCGCCTCAAATCCATGTTCCACCATACATGACTAGCGTCTAGGGCTTGCCGTGTTCCGGCCGGAGATCCCCCATCGCCGCAAGAACAATGAGGGAGACGAAGGCCCGTCGTCTGCCATCCGCCCGGTAGTGCTTTGCCGGACGAATTCCTCTGACAGCGGCGGGGAGATGGAGGAGAGGAGGCGCGGGGCGGCGGCTAGGGTTTCACCCGAGCCACCCCCTAGGAGCGACGCGGGCGAGCGTGGGTTTCTTTCCGTCCCTTACTCTGTCTCTCAGTGAGATTTCTCAAATGAGACAGCTACTGTGCAGAGTATACAAATAAACGATGGTAAGGTGGTGCATTGTCTTCTACAGATACGTGTTAGAATTGTAATACGCTTTGTAATATGTTGAATATGTATTGAGTGTGGAGTAGTACTCCACCTCATATACGCCTCCATGTATTGCCACGCCAGGGGCTCTTCCTGGCTCATATAACACGTACCCGATCGACCCTAATGGGCAGCGATCATTCCACCAAAATTGACATGGTATCAGAGCAACCTTTTCCCTGACCTAGCCATCGCAAAAACCCTAGGCCGCTGCTGCCGCACCATTGCCGCCGTCGCCGCCCAAAGACCAAGATCAAGACCGCCGCCGCCACCGCATACATTGCTGCCACGGCCGCATCAAGAACCCGAGACCCCACGACCAAAAACAGCCGCCGCAGCCACATATACTGCCGCCGCCGCATCAAGATCACAAGACCAGAAGACCGCTGCCGCCGCATAATCTGCCGCCGCCACCTGATACGTCTCAAACGTATCTATAATTTTTGATGTTCCATGTTGATATTATACCAATTGTTACATGTTTTACATACACTTCATATCATTTTTATACATTTTTTGGGACTAACCTTTTAACAAGATGCCACAGTGCCAGTTCCTGTTTTCTGCTGTTTTTGTATTTCAGAAAAGCTGTTAAGGAAATATTCTCGGAATTGGTCGGAAATCAACGGAGGTTCCTATCTCACCGACACGTCCACGGAGTCCAAAGGAGAGACGGAGAATCGCCAGAAGGCGGCCACACCTGGGCTCGGCGCGGCCCCACCTCCTGCCGCGCCCTAGGGTGGTGTGGGCCCCTCGGGTGGCCTCCGATGCCGCCCTTTCGCCTATTTATTCCTCCCGTCAGGAAAACCGTAAATACCCGAGTCATATTCCACGAAAAGTTCCAGAGGCACCGCCGTCGTCAACCCTAGCTCGGGAGGGTTCTGAAGCTCTTCCCGGCACCCTGCCGGAGAGGAGAATCATCACCGGAGGGCTCTATATCGCCATGCCTGCCTCCGGAGTGATGCGTGAGTAGTTCATCCTTGGACTACGGGTCCATAGCAGTAGCTAGATGGTTGTCTCTCCACTTTATGCTATCATGTTTAGATCTTGTGAGCTGCCTAACATGATCAAGATCATCTTATTGTAATGCTACATGTTGTGTTTGCTGGGATCCGATGAATATTGAATATATGATCAAGTTGATTATTAATCTATTTTACATGTTATTTATGATCTTGCATGCTCTCCGTTACTAGTAGATGCTTTGGCCAAGTAGATGCTTGTAACTCCAAGAGGGGGTATTTATGCTAGATAGTGGGTTCATGCCTCCAGTAATCTGGGCGAGTGACAGCAACGTCTAAGGTTGTGGATGTGCTGTTGCCACTAGGGATAACATAACAATGCTATGTCTACGGTCATATGTATTTGTTTACATTACGCACATTACTTAATGCGATTATCCGTTGCTTGCAACTTAATACCAACGGGGGACACGGATGTTAACCTGACGGTGGATTATTAGTCATAGATGCGGTTGGATAACGGTCTATGTATCTTGTCGTAATGCCCAATTAAATATCATGGTAGTCATCTTGTCATTTATATGCATTGTCATGCGCTCACTATTTTATCAATTGCCCAGCTGTAATTTGTTTACCCAACATGTTATTTATCTTTATGGAGAGACACCACTAGTGAACTGTGGACCCCGGTCCATTCTTTTACACTGATAAAACCACCAACTGCAAACAATTGTTCTCTTTTACTTCCTGCAATTAAATACTATTTTCCACACCATACGTTTAATCCTTTGTTACAGCAAGCCGGGAAGATTGACAACCTTCCTGTTTCGTTGGGGCAAAGTAGTTTGATTGTGTTGTGTGCAGGTTCCACGTTGGTGATCGAGCAACGGCGCCACCAACAACCTTCTGAAGTGCTCCTACTCCTCCTGGATCTGACAACCTTGGTTTCTTACTGAGGGAAAACTTGCTGCTGCACTGCTTCATACCTTCCTCTTGGGGTCTCCCAACGAACGTGTGTTTCACGTCATCAAGCTATTTTTCTGGCGCCGTTGCCGGGGAGATAGAAGACTTCAGCAAGGGGAGTCTCACGCTTCCAATCTCTTTACTTTGTTTTTTGTCTTGCTTAGTTTACTTTTATTTTATCTTGTTTGCTTTAAATTATCAAAAACACAAAAAAAATAGTTACTTGCATCTAGTTTATTTTCGTTTTAGTTTTTGTTATTTCATCATGCTTCTCCCTAAGTTTACTTTAAAGGATATATCGGTGGGTAGTGGGTCTATCATTGGAAGAGATAACATTGAAGAATTCTTTAGTCATGTCAGTAGACTTAAAGATTTTGAAGATAGGTCCTTGGTAGAACTTGCCCCGAATTATGAAATTGCTGCAGCCTCTTTAGTTCACATGTTGGAAGCTAGGTTTGTTAATCTTAATCCTATAATGCAGCAAATGTTTTTTAAACTTCATGATATGGAAGATGGTGAGAAGAAAGATTTTGTTTTAGAAACCCTTCTTAAAGAATTTGGTGATGTTGCTGGGGAGGCTAGAAAAGTTTTTATTCGATATAAGATGCTTGGCTATTTTATTGATATTGCTAATACACTTGAGAAACTGGAAAAAGATAGGCTTAAGTACACTAATGAAGCCAATTATGAGGGGGAAGTTAAAATACCAATACCTTTTAAGCTTGTAGGAATGCATGAGGCACTAGAAAAGAATTTTGATTGGATTGTTCCTGAAAACCTATTTGATAAGAATAGTGTGCCTAAAAGTATTGAAAGGGGAGTTTCTGAAACCTATATAGATAAGATACAATGCATTGTTGAGAAAACTTCTAACCTTTCTGTTGATGCTTCTACACTTGGTAATACTTGATGCATACTTTGTGCCTAGCTAAAAGGCGTTAAAGAAAAGCGCTTATGGGAGGCAACCCATTATTTTTATTTCTGCAATTTTTCTTTTTATTGAGTCAAGGAACTTGTTTACTTCTGTAGCAACTCCTTTGTATCTTTACTTTTTCGCATTGTTGTGCCAAGAAGAGTCTCTAATGATAAGATGATGCTAGATTTTGATTGCTGCGCAGAAACAGATTTTTCTGTTCACTGTACGAAAATTATAAATTCATAGAAATGTGATTTTAATCTGCAAATTTTTGTGCGTAATCCTGATGTATGTACGCATCTTTCGTTAGTTCAAAGTTTTTCGATCTGAGCAACGTAAGTGCCTCGAAAAATTCGTCTTTGCGGACTGTTCTGTTTTAGACAGATTATGTCTTTTATTTTGCATTCTCTCTTTTACTAGTGTTGGGTGGAATTCTTTTTTGGGTGGAAGAGCTTCACATAACATCAGTGGCAGTAGTTAATGTTTAAAGTAACGGTCATATTGCGTCCTTACAGAACATGTGAGTTTTTGATTGATGCACTAACCCTCTAATGAGATTTACTTTGAGTTTGGTGTGGCGGAAGTTTTCAAGGGTCAAGAGAGAAGAGTGATATAATAGGATCAAGAAGAGTAAAGAGCTTAAGCTTGGGGAGGCTCCCATGGATCTCCCCAGCATATTTCAAGAAGACTCAAGCGTCTAAGCTTGGGCATCCCCTTCTTCATCGTCAAAATTATCAGGTCATCTCTAGTGAAACTATATTTTAATTCTTTCACATCATATGTGCTGTTCTTGGAGCGTCTGTGTGCTTTTATTTTCAGTATGTTATTTTTATTTTCTGATATCAACTTGATTGGATCCTAGCATTCTTGATTGGGAGAGAGACACGCTCCGCTTTTTCATTAGAATACTCCTATTCTTCACTTATACTTGTTGAGTATTCATATCTAGCGTTGTTCAGCTTTTAGCTCTTGTTTTCATGTATCTCTTGTCAGAGCTATTAGTTCTTTTAAAGAAAGTACTCTCTTACTTCACTTATACTTGTTTGGAGAGTTATTGAAATAAATTGATTTGTGTTTGGTTGGAACAGAAAATGTTGCATGTGGTAAATGGTATAATGGAAAAGACTTACATACTCTTGTAGATCACTAACTTGGATAATTTGATACTTGTCAATTGTTTTGAGTTAACAAGTAGGTCATGATTAAACTTTTGCATCATGTAAGTTAAGCCCATTAGTGAAGAACTACCGTAAAGCTTGTTGAAATTTGGTTTGCATGAGTGGTATCTCTAAGGTCTAGATATTTTCTAGTAAAAGGGTTTGGTTAACAAGGAAGACAGTGTGGAGTCTTATAATTTTTGCAATATGTTGGTCATATAAACTTGGTGTACCGGTTGATAGTCTTGTTTGCTTAAATAACCTTGCTAGCCTAAACTCTATACTGAGAGGGAATGCTTCTCGTGCATCCAAATCCTTGAGCCAAAATTCATGCCATCTGTGTCCACCATAACTACCTATATGTGGTATTCAAAATTGTTACTACCCCTTTTTGTGTCAATGTTTACCAAGCTCATGAGGACGTGGTGGATGTCTTTATGTCACTTCTCAAGCAGACTTTACCTTCAGACTAGCGGCATATACATCCGCTTATCTATTAATTTTGCAAAAAGAGCTGGCAACGGGGTGCCCAGTCCCAATTAATTACAACTTTAACCGCTTAATCTCTTCACATTTTGTCACTAAACCAAAGAGAAAAAGAGGGATGATCTGCCTTGCTGGTAGAAATAACGTCCTTCATGGGAGCCGCTCTTAAAAGTCTGTTTGGCCGGGGTCATATTGTGCTTTCCACTACTGATTCGTTGACCAATTAACATACACCTCTCAAAACTTAATTTTTACTCTCTATATGATTTCAAAAACTAAAAAGCTCTAGCACATGATTTAATCCCTGCTTCCCTCTGCGAAGGGCCTTTCTTTTACTTTTATGTTGAGTCAGTTTTCCTACTTCTTTCTATCTTCCACAAGCAAACACTAGTGTCAACTTTGATACAACAATTGTTATATGCTACATATTGGATTTATTATATTACTTTGTGTTGACAATATCCATGAGATAAATATGTTAAAAATTGAAGCAAACGCTGAAACTTAAATCTTTCTTTGTGTTGGTTAAATACCTTTTATTAGAATCTTTTTTTAGTTAACTCTTATGTAAACCTGTGAATGCAATGTCTCCAAAGTATTATTCATGAAAGTTTTGCTTGTATGATTCAGTTGTTTACTCATTATCTATTTGGTAGCAAACTATAGACCATTGACTTGGATCACTTCATTCATTTACATGTGCCTTACAATACTATTTGATCAAGATTATGATGGTAGCATGTCACTTCAAAAATTATTTTGTTTTATCGTTTACCTACTCGAGAACGAGTAGGAACTAAGCTTGGGGATGCTGATACGTCTCAAACGTATCTATAATTTTTGATGTTCCATGTTGATATTTATACCAATTGTTACATGTTTTACATACACTTCATATCATTTTTATACGTTTTCTGGGACTAACCTATTAACAAGATGCCACAGTGCCAGTTCCTGTTTTCTGCTGTTTTTGTCTTTCAGAAAAGCTGTTAAGGAAATATTCTCGGAATTGGACGAAAATCAACGGAGGTCCCTATTTCACCGACACGTCCACGGAGTTTAAAGGAGAGACGGAGAAGTGCCAGGAGGCGGCCACACCTGGGCTCGGCGCGGCCCCACTTCAAACCCACTTTTAGGAACACCAATATGATCAGCAAAAGTTTTAGCTATCTCAATTATAACATAAGGATCAAGACCAAAATTATCGCTCAGATTCTTAAACAAAGTAGAAGTAGAGAAGTTCTCTACACATGAATATCCATAGTCCAAATAGGGCTCATTACCTTTATCAAGATCCCAATGACAAGTGTTCTCAGCGATAGTCTCCAATAAATTCCATGCTTCTTCTTCAGTATTATTTGTAAAACTTCCACCAGACGAATTATCCAGAAATTCCTTTTGTTTCATTGGTCGCCTCACATAAAAGTTTATCAATATAATTTTCCTTGTAAGATCATGACAAGGATTCTTGCGAAGTAGTTCCTTTAACCTCCCCCAAGCTTGAGTAATACTCTCTCCCAGATGTGGCCAGAAATTAAATATATAGCAGCGGTTCTCATAAGCTTCTTTAGGAGTAAAATACTTAAGAAATAAAACCTTCCTCAAAATACTCCATTCAATAATGACTTCTTCATCCAAAGACCTGAACCAAATACGAGCATTACCAGATAAAGACAAATATAATAGCTTCCTTTTTACCTGATCCTCAGAAATACCAGGAAGCCTAAATAAGACACATATGTCTTCAATTGTCTCCACGTGTTCACGTGTAGACTTAGTTCCATCCCTGCAAATGGAATTTTCATAACTCTTTTAACATGACCAATGGGAATTTTAAATCCCACTTTAGGTACCTCAGACACAGTAGTTTCAACCACTTTAGGAGTAGTGGCTTAAGCACTTTCATATAAAGAAAGATGAAGCGAGGCACGATTCATAAATGCCATAGTAATAATGAGATAAAACAGTAAATAAAATTCAGCTTTCAAGTTTTCCTTACCAAACTTCTTACCAATAGCGCTACGCACCCCGGCAACGGCGCCAGAAAATGTCTTGATGACTCCCAAGTGCAGGAGATCAATTGTAATACCTTTCGATTAGAAAAGGTTGTCAAACCCACGAGGAGCTGAAGGTATTGGTTAGCAAGAATGATAAATAAAACAATGAAAGATGCAAGTGTTTTTGGGATTTTTGGTTGTATAGTTGCAAGAAAGTAAAAATGCTGAATATAAATGATAGCAAGTAAAAAGCTCTCAAAGAAAGAAAGCCCAATCCTCTATGTGGCAGGAGGACAAGCTCAAGTGATGTGTAACTTATATGTGGAAAACGTTCCCGAGGGCGGCATGGATACTGCTAGGCATAGAGATTTATTAAGCAACACGTTGAATATCTTGTCAAGTTTTAATCTTCTTTGGGCGAAGCCATTATTAGGTATAGCTAAATAAATAAACTAAACCCCTTATGATGGATCATGTGGCCAAGTAAATGACTGCACAAGAATTATTAAGACATAAAGTCCCACCATAGCATTACACTCTAAGGTCCCCGATACTAATACCCTCATAATGCAACTTCATGACTCGGTCTCAGGTTTACATGTCCCCCCAAGTCTCCCTCAATTCATTACACTACGGTGTTCTCCTATGAGCCCATATAGGTGAAGTGTTGTGCAGTCGACGTTCGCACAACACCATCATAGAATCACATAAAAAGATAAACACTAGACAAAATACCAATACATGTCATATATAAATCATTGCCAATTCATCCTATGCCCTCAGGAACATACGGGAACTACTCACAACGTGCAAACATAATGATATTTAGTGGCATAAGTGGTACAACACAATCTAAAAATATAACTTCACCTCCAAATAATGATAAGTACTCAATCACAAACATGAATAGTAGCACAAGACAAGTATCTAGGGTATAGCAACTCTCAAACTACGAGGGGAACGGAGTGGATCACGGAGATGATGATGGAGATGGTGCTGGTCTTGGTGATGGTGATGATGTAGAGGCCTCCTCCCACGCCAAGGAGGAGAGGTGATGACGATGACGATGATTTCCCCCTTCTCCGAAGCTCCGGAGCAGCAGGATCTGACCCCCCTCGGAGGGAATCAGGAGTTTCGCCGCCGCCGCAGCCTCGGATGAACTTGGGAAAATTAGGGCGTGACTTTTCGGGCGAGACGAAGGCGTGTTAAAAAGCCCCGAGCGAGGAAGTGCCCAAGGCTCCAAATGGTGGGCCCCACGTGGCCAAAGAATCTGGCCGCGTGGGCCCCCCTCTTTTGGGCCTCGTAGCTCTCCTCCCTTCGATCTTCTTCCCACTGTTGTTCTCCCGATGAAAAACCAGCTGTGCAATTTTTTTTCCATTTGGGTCCCTGTAGCTCCTGAAACATTAAAAACAAGAAAAAGGAGGTTTTCTGCCTCCCAGAAATTAAATACCAAAAATAGGGACTTTGTATGAAAGCCCCATAAATCATCTAAAACATGTAAAAACAATGATATAACAATGCCGATAACATTCTAATATGATAATATAAGCTGTATAAATGATGACATAAAATGCACGTATGATGGCCCTTCACGTAGTTACCTGCGTGAAAAGTAAACAGGTTAGGTTGAGACTCCAATTGCAGAGTGTGTAGTAAGTGGAAGACGTGTTTTCCCCACGAGGGGTGACTCGAGGGTTTAATATCGAACTCTCGGGGAATCAGTAGTGAAGATTTATCTTTCCTATCCTTCTTTTGCTTACCTACAAAACAAAGTAAACGTTTTGGTCCACAACCTCACCTAATGGTTGTCAAGCACAAGGTGTGAGAATGATATCAAGATAATATGCAATGCAAACAAGAAATAAATATGCAAGGATGGTGGTAGCAATGATAAATGATATTTTTGGGTTTTATATGATGAATGCAAGATGGAAAAGTGTTTTTGTATTTTCGGATTTTTAAATGGCAGAAAATGAAAAAGTGGTAAAAGTTGTTGGAAAGGTGTTTCTTATGATTAAAAATGGACCGGGGTTCATGGTTTCACAAATGCACTCTCTCTTTAATAAAGTGGTAGACAATGGAACACTAGAGTTGACATATGAGATTGCAACACAACAGTTTAATGACAAGTGATGCATGTAAAATGCATACATGAACTTTATATTTTATTACATGTTATTCCATGTTATTTGCATCATATAAGGGTTATATTCATGATTTATATTGAGTTTTGGGGATAATTAACAACTTCCCCATTTTTCTGGAATTAACCCTGCGCTGTCAGAAAACCCTTTTTCTATATTTTGATGTTTCAGGGACCCAAACGACGTCCAAATGACCTGAAACTTTACGGGGATCACTTTTTTGGAAGGAACGAAACGTAGGCGCAAAGGAATCGAAGAAACGGAGACCAGAAGGCAGAAAGGGGTGGGCCCACGCGGCCAGATTCCCTGACCGCGTGGGTCCCCCATCCTGGCCCTCGGGCCTCCGCTGCCGTCGATCTTTCTTCCCGAAGCTTCGTCTTGACCTAAAAACGACTATATATAGACCACCCAGGGCTTTCACGAAAGGGAGCGCCGCCGAAACACAGAAACCACGAAACACAGATCTGGAGCTGAAGATTGGAGGAGGAAAACTCCGGCGGGGCGCTGCCGGTGTGGTCTCCTTCCCCTCCAACAACTTCTCCACCGTCTCCATGATGAAGGGGGAGTAGTCCACCCCCTGGACTTGGGTTTGTGGTGGTAACTTATGTATCTCTCCTCTCTTTGAGCTTCACTAATTAGTACCGTATGAGCTGCTGAACATGATTACGGTCATCTATGTAATTCCTATGGTGGATATTGTGGCATGAGATGATTTGTTATGCATTTACTGTTGTGTTGGAACTTTTATGATTTGTCATACTTTGGAGATATTCTATGATGCATGTGATGGTTTGATTTATGCGTAATGCCTTGTTTATTTTTGTCATGAGGTGATTGACACCACCAAGTGTGGATAGATGAGAGAGATGTGGTCATGCACATGAATTATGAATCATTGCACTAGTGTTTAGAATATTGTCCATTATGAAGTATGATGTATGTAGGTACGGGATGGCCGATGTGACACGGCATATGTATTGAGTGACATGCGAAATACAGCCCAACATCCTTTATCTGGGGGTAAAAGGAAGAGTATGATGTGGGAGTGACAACAACCACGCTAGCCTTATGAGGGTGACGTAGCAACACAAATGAGTACTTCTTTCAACTATGTGTTTTAGGACATATAGCCGTCATAAAAGCTACCATTAAAACATGACAATTGTGTGTACTTTATCTATAACATGATAATCACCGTAGATGAGAGAGAGAGGATTAAGTGAACCCATGAACCCATGCCCATTGTTCCTATAAGAGAAAACCTTTGTCTTGTCCTCTTGCATTGAAGAGGATTGGGACACTTTTACATTCTTGTTTTGTTTTAAACTTCCATCCATTAAATCAACCATCTTGTTCCATAAACTTGTTTAGTGCATAATCAACTAAAACTTGTGACACTTTAGTTGTAGGGAATAGATAACTTTTCCTTCTTGCTCCTGCGGATCAATACCTTACTTCCACATTGAGAGGTGCTACAGTGATCCCCTGCTCTTGGGGGTTATCAAGTACTTTTCTGGCGCCGTTGCCGGGGAGCGTAGCGCTTAAGTTTCTATTCTTGTGTGCACTAGACTTTAGAATGATTTTATCTTGTTTTATATCTTGCAATCATCTAAGCTTGGGGAGGTTCCTTTAAACTTGTTTGGTTGTGAGTTTCTCATTAGTTTTACTTTCAGTTTTATATATCAAAAACCCAAAAAAAAATGGAGAAACTTTCTGGAATGTCTATGGGTAATGATTATTTTAAAATGTATGACGCCTACTCTGAATATCAATCAACCAAAGAGGGAAATAGAGTGGGTAAATTGCTTAAAGCTCTTCACAAAATAGCTAATCAGTTTTGTGAGTTACATGGTATAACTTGTTGCAATAGAAGAGTTGTTAAACATTCCCACTATCAATGCAAGTATAATAGTGATCCTATAATTGCTTGTTATCGTGAAGATGAAGTATTATGCCCTGATATAGAACAAGTTGAGAAATATATTGCTTATGTTGGAGCCCATGAGATAGACTCTCTTCTTGATAAATTTCTTGCAACTAGTCATGTAGCTCGTGAAATGAAAGGGCAAGTTTCTATTATTCTCCAAATTTCCAAAAAAGAATTTAGTGATAATGTTTATGTTAAAGAAAGAATTCTTGCTGCCACGGAAAGCACTAACATTTTGCAGTAAGAGGAGGATAAGAACCTAAGCTTGGGGATGCCCGTGCAACCCCAAGAGGATGATGAAAACATAAGCTTGGAAGAGGAAGAATGTGAAGAGGAGATTGAAAAGGATATATTATAACCTAAGCTTGGGGAAGAGTTGGATCTACCAACTTCACCATCAACAAATGATAGTAACACTCAAATTCAAAAATCTTTTGTTATTTATGAGAATCCATGTTATGATGAGTGTGAAACTGAAAATGCTATGGTCCTATATGATAACCCATGCTATTATGATGAAACTAATAATGCTCCTTTACTTTCTATTAATACTACTAGTGAACTTATTGATGATAATGAGGAGTATTGCTTAAATATGCTATATGATAATGCTTTAGATGATGGTCCTATGCTTATTGATAAACCTCCATGTTTAGTTGTTACTAAATTAAGTGAGGATAAAAATGATATACTTGCTGTTTGTGATGGTACTCTTACTCATGAGAGTCCTACTTTGTTCTTAAATTCTCCTAATTACACCATAGAGGAGAAAATTGCTTATGTTGAGAAATACTTATGTGGTTTGCAATTACCTTTAGTTCCAAATCTTTGTTGCAACCATGATATTAAACTTAATATTGATCTTATTAACTATTTTGAAAGAGGGAAGCATGCTAATGAATTCCATAATAAATTTAATAATCCTCTTTATGTGCCTAAATTACCTAAGTTGAATGATTCTTGTGATTATATGGTTGAATTTATTTCTACTACTTGCAACTATTATGAAAGAGGAGGTGATAAGAACCCTCTTTATGCTAATAATTATATGCTGCAAGTAAACATTGTTAATATGCATTGGGAAACTTCTATTTATGGTGATTCATTCATATACAAAATGCCAATGCATAGAAAAAAGTTAGACTTCGTTGTTATTACTTTTGTGTTTTGTTTTTCTCTCAACTAGGGTTCAACTTGACTATTATTTTGATTGGTTTGAGAACACCATGGGATCCTGGTATTATGCATGAACACTTTCCAAGTAAGAGGGACACATCAAAGTATAAGTTCCCTCATGAGCTTCAACCTTCATGAACATCAAGTAAGAAGCCTAGCTATATGGCTATAAAGAAAGCGCTTTACGGGAGGCAACCCGGTTGTTTTTGTTTGAGATTTTCTTTGAGTCCTCTTGCTGTAACAAGAGAGTAGTTTGTTAGTTTTGTTTCTGGGATTTTTAATAAATGTAACATCCCAATATTTTGGAATGTGTAAAAATCACTAAAAATTGAAACTTTTGTTTTTATTAAAGAAAAACATTAAAATTATAATAGAAACCAAATAATAGAAGACATTTGGCATCTTCAAAAAAACCCATCATTCTTTCTAGCCTCCCAATCAGCGGAATCATTCTCTGCTGGTTTTGCAGTTCCCGTGTCAGCAGCTGCATTACTCCACCCTCCCCAGTTATCAGAATCATTCCCAACACTTGCATTTTGTTCCCAGCTTGCCCGAATCTCGAGGACGAGATTCCTTTTAAGGGTGGTAGTCTGTAACATCCCAATATTTTGGAATGTGTAAAAATCACTAAAAATTGAAACTTTTGTTTTTATTAAAGAAAAACATTAAAATTATAATAGGAACCAAATAATAGAAGACATTTGGCATCTTCAAAAAAAATTAATAGTTTAATTATCTAAATAATATTTAATTCAAAATTGGAGTTTAGTTTAAAAATTCTTTTATCCAAATTATTTTATAAACCCCATTATATTTTGGCAAGGTGATTTAAAATCAAAGACACCTTCATGAAAATGTTTTATTCCATTGAGTGGATGTTGAATATTTAACTTTGACTTTTTATTTAACCCTAAAACCATTCTTGTGCAAAGTGCTTATGTTATTTAAAGTATGCCTATTTCTAAAATGAATTTTGGTTAAACTATATGATATAAAATTATTACCTTTGGGTGTTTAATAAACCCTACAATAATATACACAAAGTGTTTCAAATTATTTAAAGCATGTTATGTTTTCAGAATTGGTTGATTCAATTATAATTATTTGAAAAACAAATAAGTTTAAAATCACCTATTTTCAATATCTACAGTTGTGCTATTTTTATTTGATTTTATCAAGTCACAAATGTTTTTATTAAAACCCTATTTTAAAATCGACATAAAGTGTCAATTAAACAAATATACAATATTTTAAAATTCAAATTTTTTAATGTATTGGAAAATTGTGTTAGAAGGTTTTAAATGACAAATATTGTTTTTACAAATTTTTAGAAACAAGTTTGAGTAGATTTGGACTTTTAAAACAAAAGATATCATAGAAATAAGAAAAATCAGAAAAAGAAAAAAGAAAAATTGCTGACGTCGGCGATGACGTCAGCGTCGTCTTCAACGAATCACGCACGGAAAATCTCTACTATATAATATGTCTTCAGGTGATGGTTGGTACGTTTTTATAGTTCCAATTTTACCCCTTATTGTTAGGCTAATTACAACGTTTGCCACCGCCAAGTCAAGGACGATCCCTCTGTACCTCTTCGTTCCCAGTTAACCCCCCGATCCAAAAACAGAGCCTCTTCGTTCCCAACCTCGATCTACCCGGCCTCAGCGGCGGCGTGAGCTTGAGGCGACGGACTACGGTGAAATCGGCGGAAGGGTCCTGGCCAGCCGGCCTCCGCGTCTCCGCTGACCGGCGCCCTCCATCCGGCCATCCCTCTCGCCCAAGATTAGGGATCCTACCCAAGATCCCTCGAGCCTTCTCTGCCTCTGTAGGAGCACGCCCCCGAGCAGGAGCACCGCTATCATCTCCAAGTCCATCTCTAGGCCAACGCCCCTGGCCGGCGGCCACACGCTGAACGCCGTCTCCAAGTCCATCTCAAGGCCAACGCCCCTGGCCGGCGGCCACACGCTGAACGCCGTCCCCTAATTGGTGCATCTCCAGCTCGTGCCCAGCTCGCATGTTGTACTGTATTACCACTGAAGCTTTCATTTGGAAATAAAACACAGGATAATCCTTCTTGCGAGCTTTCTTTCTACTAGCTGGTAGTTGGGTGGGGATTGCGCTTCATTACCACTTGGAGATTGATGCAGAGCTACCGTCCTTGCTGCCTCGCAGGCGCCAACCTCCGGACCCTCGCCGACGCGAGCCTCCTATCCGACGCGCTGGCCGCCTACCGCGCCATCCTAGCTGACGGCGTGCGCCCTGACCACGTCAGCTTCCCCGTCGGCGTCAAGTGCCGCGAGCGACTCGGTGACCTAGAGGTCGGCCGTAGTTGTCTGCGTGGCGGCCGCGGGCATCTACATGGGAAATTTGCTCCTCGCGTTCTACGGCAGGCTAGGCATGGTGGACGACGCAAGGAGGGTGTTTGACGAAATGCCGGCCAGGAACATTGTAACCTGGAACTCTATGGTCGACGAGACGTGTCCAACGGGCTCGGGGCGATTGCGCTGGACTGCTTCAGGGAGATGCACGGGGCGTTGGATGGGCAGCATGATGGCGTTGGGATCACTGAACGCAGATGAGCAAATGGCCAGGTGTGGCGCTGTAGTGTCCACAAGGGAGATATATCTTTTGGAACACAATGATAATGCAATACACGATGGCTAGGGAGAACTGCATTGGAGATGTTCCCTGAGATGAAATTTAATGGTCTGCCACCAAATGACCATCGTGTCTGTGTTGACTGCAGTGTATCTGGCCTGGCAGATGAAGGCTATATGCGGATCAATTCAATGCAGAGTGATGCTGAAATTCATTGAAGATATGACAATAGCTCCAACATTCAGGATCCGGAGCTCCCTTCTGACTGCAAGCAGGAACATGAATGGTATAGATTTAGCAGAAAAGCGGAGAGGACATTCCAGCTAGAACTAGACCATGACAACACAGGTTGCTACGTTATTCTTCCTTCGATCTAAGATGGGAGGATATGGAGAGAATAAGATCGCTGATAATAGATAAGGGGCTGCGAAGGACGGATGCAAGAAAAAAAAAATAAACGAAACAAATTTACCATACAAAAGCATGTAGAGATAACCCTTTTCTATCTACTAATCATGCATTGGAGTTTATACACAGATTTTGCATTGTTCATCAACAGGTTGATTTTTCAATGTAGCTTCACTTTTCATGAGAATTTGTAACCTCTTTAGCTGTCGTGTCGCAGCTCACAACTTGAGTTGATGGGAGTCGGCTTTACTCAGATTTTTTCAATATATTGCTCCACCTGTCGAGCAAATGGTATATGCTATAATGTGGTCTAGATAGGCTAGGCTCCCTGATTGGAGCAAAAAATTGCCGAAGACTGAAACACACTGATGGTTTTATTGTAGCTTGGAATTTGCAGGCCAAACACGGTGAACGTGATTGGAGAACTTCCCACTATGAGCTGATTGAGAACAATTTGATGGTTTGTAATTTGACTTGATAAATGTTCGTTAATCAATAATTCATGAATTACCATTTAATTGGTACTCACGCGTGATTATTCATAGGATTCAAGGTAAACAAGGCCGACAGAAGCAAGATGGTTTATTGAGTATTTATCATTTTATTTATGTGAATTATTCTGTTGTGTAAGGATTATGTTATGTATGTGTGTTTGAGAGAAATTGCATGTCACTATTAATTTAAAATTTAAACCCGTTACAACGTACGGGCATTTTGCTAGTTGTTTCAGTATGCGTTTCTTCCCATCTTGATTCACGGAGTTTTAATGCCCCAAATTGCGCACCGTTTTCTCCTATAAGTAGCCCTCGAATCCCTCTCCATTTATCCTCTCCTTCCCGTCCGAATCATGCCCCCAGGCTGCCGGATTTTCTCACCTGAGTTTTCCTTCACCGCCAACGAAAGTTTCGATTCCGGTAAGCCTTGTGAGTTTCCGCCGTCAATCCTTGGTGCATTCTCTTCCCCTATGTCGTGCGCACATCGTGAGACCTTTTTTCGAATTTTTGCCGAAGCACATCGACGGAATCAAGCGCGACTCGAGCCGCCGGCGTCCGCATCGCTCCGGCCGCCTCCCCTCGCCGTTCCAGGAAGCAAACGACGACGCAGTCGCCCCCATAGTACTCGACGTGTCATGCTGCGCCCCGTCTTCATCTTCCCAAGCCAGTAGCACCACCGGAGCACCGTCGCCATCACCGTCTTCCTCGTCTCCGACGACTACAGCGCTGCCGGCCGCGACCGTCCGTGTCCGCGTTCGACCCGCCGCCACCATTGACGAGCTTCGGAAGGTTTCAATCGCCACTGTTCGGGACAACCCGAGACATTCTAATCTACCCCATCTTGTTCCCCTACCTATTCTGCATCTTTATAAAGTTTTATTTTCGCAAATCGTTCGCCAGATCGATCGGAAGACGTCGTCGGAGTTTCACCGGAGAACCACCTCGGGTAGTCAACGCCGCCGTCGTTCGAAGCTTCGGAAGCTTCGCCGAGGAGCGCCAAGAGAGCCCGTTTTTTTCTCCATGTCAAGAAGTACGTCGAAGAAACCTCCATCGGATCCTGCAGCCTACCGTCGTCACAAGATCAACTCCCATGCGTGCACTGCCATCCTCAAAATCACCATCGACCAACTGCATAGTCACTGGTACGGTCATTCACTCCTGGCCGATGTGATCCATTGGACCAGATAGTTGCACCAGGACTGTCTAATCTTTCAAATTTCATATCATATGCTCTGTTCATCCAAATTTTGCAAATTTGGTATCCCTGGAATCCCTTAGAACGTCTAGAACACATTCCTATCATTAGTTTCAAGTTTTGACAATTATAAAATATTCGAATTTCAAATGAGTTATTTTATTAATTTTGGCATATCTATAAATCTATAAGTCCAAAATTTTCATATAAAATAGTTTTAGAAACCTTAGAATATGTGTAATATTATGCCTCTGCTATAAAATATTTTTGAGCATTATTTTTATGATTTAAAAATCAGAGGTTTAAATTGAGTATTTTTGGCATAGTTTAAATTCTAGTAACTCTTTTTAATATGTTTCTTTTTGAGAAAATTCATAAATAAATTTCTCCTGGCCAGAGAGACCCCTCCCATAATTTTGTAAAGTATTTTATTTAAAAGTAGTACTATTTTTTGGTGTTTATTCACTTTTTAGGATTTGTTTTGTTTAATGGCTTTTGTTAAAAATTGTTTTAATTGCATTTTGGCTTCATGCATGATTTATTAAAACCAGAAAAGTTAATGAAATAATTTTATTTGTGTTTTAATTACATTTCATGCATAGCATATTTATTGTAATGGTAATTTATTGTAATTAAGTTTGTGTTAAATGCCTTTTAAAAATGTTGCTTGGCAAACCCTTAAATTTGATTTGTGTTAAATACTTTTGACCCAATTAATGTGTTATAAATTTTGATTAAAGACCAACCCATTAACACATATTGAATATCACATCAATATAATTTAATAAGTTCAAAATTATTTGTTTGACCAATCTTTTAACCACAATGGAAAAATCTTAAACCCAATCACATTAATTCTTTTTGCATATTGAATTATGTGATAATCCTTGACCAATTACCTTGTGGAGACCTTGTTTTGTATGTTTGCTTTGATATGCTATGAGTTGTTGTTTTGTTTGTTTATTGTTGTGTGATTTCTATGTATAGATTGAACGGAGTGCAACGTTGTTCCTTGTTGAAATGAGTGTGAGAGCAACGACAACTATCAAAGGCAAGTGGCACATTCATAAAACTCCTACTATTTTCTATATGCATGACTTAGAGTAATTTTGTATAAGCATGTGTTGGATAGTATTGCTATGCAAAAACTGTTTAGAGTAGCACCCTTATACTAGTTGGTCTAGAATCCTATTATAACTTGGTAGACTTGCTTAGCTATGCTAGTAGACGAACCTTGAATATCATGTTAAGATATTTGAGTTAGTAGAATGTGTGTTCCACTCTAATAAAAAAAAAGTTCGAGCAACTAGAGTTGAAGAAGTTGAAGATCTCCAAGGAAAGTTCGAGCGACTGGACTTGAAGAAGTTGAAGATCTCCAAGGAAAGCTCGAGCGACTGGAGTTGAAGAAGTTGAAGATCTCCTTATCCCAAGTTGATGGGTGAACAAAGGTAGAAGCTTAGTGGGGATAGACCACTGTTGACATCGTTAACTGGGGATAGACCGGCATTGAAATGGATCACTGGGGATAGACCAGTGTTGCCACACTGATAACTGGGGATAGACCAGCATTGAAATGGATCACTGGGGATAGACCAGTGTTGCCACATTGATAACTGGGGATAGACCAGCATTGAAAAGGATCATTGGGGATAGACCAGTGTTGCCACATTGATAACTGGGGATAGACCAGTGTTGCCACATGGTGCACAGGGGATAGACTTGTGTTACCACATTTTAGTTCGATGATGCATGGATCACTAGGGATAGACTAGTGATGCCACAAGGTGCACTGGGGATAGACCGGTGTTACCTCACTTTGATTTTGATGGCACTTGTGTCACTAGGGATGGACTAGTGATGCCTTAGTGTGCACGTGTTATTAAATGGGTGTTTTCCTAATTGAAATTTGATAAAAAAAAATGTTTTCCAAACTATAGGATAGAACTTGCTTTACGCAAAGAGCCTTCAAAACTCCACCAGCCTAAATATGCATATAGGTTATTAGAGTTATTCCACTAAGTGTCCACAGAGTGTCACCCGCCAGTTCCATTTTATATGGTTCTGACCCACCTTGTTGCAACATTTTTCTTGTTGCAGGATGTTCAGACGATGCGTAAGGTTTCGTATAAGGTTTCGAGTCTGCAACCAACATGTTTCGCCTGTGGCACATGAAGATGATGGAGACTCACTGCTACTTTTTATTCCGCTGTGCTGAACTTTGTAAAATGCTAGCCATGAGCTATGCAATTTGTAATGAAAATTGTAAGTCTAGATCATGCGATGTAATAAAATTTGACGCATTTGCATGATATTCATCTTAGACTGTGTGTGCAAATGAATCGATCCAGGGGTTTGCACTATACAGGGATCTTGCCAATTTTTAAGTGCAGGTCCGCTACAGATGGTATCAGATCACTGTGTTGCCTGTAGTTTCGAAACCCTTGGTTTGGATAGAAATAGGTTTGACCATAGGAGTGAAAATCTATTTTTATTCAATTTGATAAAAACAAAACTTTTCATTTTATCTTCCTCGTACTCTCATCTACTGTCAAATCTTCTGAAAATACCTTCTCTTCTTCTAGCTGACCTATCTCTTTGGTACCCATGAAGACATGTTTGGTGATGACCAAGTACTTGAAGTGTGAGTCTGATACTTCTTTTAGAATTCTGTAATTCGACACGAAGTGTCAGATGGAAGACCACTGAAGAACCCAGATTCAGAGCTCAAATACTTAGAAGATTTTCAAGAAAGTTGAAGAAGAGAATGAAACACTCAAGAAGGAGATAGACTAGAGACCACCACTTAATTAGAACAACGACATCGTGATAGTGTATTGATCATACCAACTTAGTGTTGTATAACAATACTAGATTGTTTGTTTTATGTTCAAACCTGTTGCTTGATGTTTGTTAGATATTGTTTATAAGATGAATTGCCTTGATCTGTTTGGGGTAGTATTCTTCCATAGCACTATTCTATCTCTACTCATCCATGCTATACCGGAAAAGTAAGGACGATGAAACCGTATCCAAGAGATGAAGACAAGATTTCTAGACTACCAACAAAAGTTTCTTTTAATTCAGATAATTCAAACCCAGTTGCCTAAACCCGGAGATCCCAAACCCATCATTCTTTCTAGCCTCCCAATCAGCGGAATCATTCTCTGCTGGTTTTGCAGTTCCCGTGTCAGCAGCTGCATTACTCCACCCTCCCCAGTTATCAGAATCATTCCCAACACTTGCATTTTGTTCCCAGCTTGCCCGAATCTCGAGGACGAGATTCCTTTTAAGGGTGGTAGTCTGTAACATCCCAATATTTTGGAATGTGTAAAAATCACTAAAAATTGAAACTTTTGTTTTTATTAAAGAAAAACATTAAAATTATAATAGAAACCAAATAATAGAAGACATTTGGCATCTTCAAAAAAAATTAATAGTTTAATTATCTAAATAATATTTAATTCAAAATTGGAGTTTAGTTTAAAAATTCTTTTATCCAAATTATTTTATAAACCCCATTATGTTTTGGCAAGGTGATTTAAAATCAAAGACACCTTCATGAAAATGTTTTATTCCATTGAGTGGATGTTGAATATTTAACTTTGACTTTTTATTTAACCCTAAAACCATTCTTGTGCAAAGTGCTTATGTTATTTAAAGTATGCCTATTTCTAAAATGAATTTTGGTTAAACTATATGATATAAAATTATTACCTTTGGGTGTTTAATAAACCCTACAATAATATACACAAAGTGTTTCAAATTATTTAAAGCATGTTATGTTTTCAGAATTGGTTGATTCAATTATAATTATTTGAAAAACAAATAAGTTTAAAATCACCTATTTTCAATATCTACAGTTGTGCTATTTTTATTTGATTTTATCAAGTCACAAATGTTTTTATTAAAACCCTATTTTAAAATCGACATAAAGTGTCAATTAAACAAATATACAATATTTTAAAATTCAATTTTTTTAATGTGTTGGAAAATTGTGTTAGAAGGTTTTAAATGACAAATATTGTTTTTACAAATTTTTAGAAACAAGTTTGAGTAGATTTGGACTTTTAAAACAAAAGATATCATAGAAATAAGAAAAATCAGAAAAAGAAAAAAGAAAAATTGCTGACGTCGGCGATGACGTCAGCGTCGTCTTCAACGAATCACGCACGGAAAATTGTTTCAGTATGCGTTTCTTCCCATCTTGATTCACGGAGTTTTAATGCCCCAAATTGCGCACCGTTTTCTCCTATAAGTAGCCCTCGAATCCCTCTCCATTTATCCTCTCCTTCCCGTCCGAATCATGCCCCCAGGCTGCCGGATTTTCTCACCTGAGTTTTCCTTCACCGCCAACGAAAGTTTCGATTCCGGTAAGCCTTGTGAGTTTCCGCCGTCAATCCTTGGTGCATTCTCTTCCCCTATGTCGTGCGCACATCGTGAGACCTTTTTTCGAATTTTTGCCGAAGCACATCGACGGAATCAAGCGCGACTCGAGCCGCCGGCGTCCGCATCGCTCCGGCCGCCTCCCCTCGCCGTTCCAGGAAGCAAACGACGACGCAGTCGCCCCCATAGTACTCGACGTGTCGTGCTGCGCCCCGTCTTCATCTTCCCAAGCCAGTAGCACCACCGGAGCACCGTCGCCACCACCGTCTTCCTCGTCTCCGACGACTACAGCGCTGCCGGCCGCGACCGTCCGTGTCCGCGTTCGACCCGCCGCCACCATTGACGAGCTTCGGAAGGTTTCAATCGCCACTGTTCGGGACAACCCGAGACATTCTAATCTACCCCATCTTGTTCCCCTACCTATTCTGCATCTTTATAAAGTTTTATTTTCGCAAATCGTTCGCCAGATCGATCGGAAGACGTCGTCGGAGTTTCACCGGAGAACCACCTCGGGTAGTCAACGCCGCCGTCGTTCGAAGCTTCGGAAGCTTCGCCGAGGAGCGCCAAGAGAGCCCGTCTTTTTCTCCATGTCAAGAAGTACGTCGAAGAAACCTCCATCGGATCCTGCAGCCTACCGTCGTCACAAGATCAACTCCCATGCCTGCACTGCCATCCTCAAAATCACCATCGACCAACTGCATAGTCACTGGTACGGTCATTCACTCCTGGCCGATGTGATCCATTGGACCAGATAGTTGAACCAGGACTGTCTAAACTTTCAAATTTCATATCATATGCTCTGTTCATCCAAATTTTGCAAATTTGGTATCCCTGGAATCCCTTAGAACGTCTAGAACACATTCCTATCATTAGTTTCAAGTTTTGACAATTATAAAATATTCGAATTTCAAATGAGTTATTTTATTAATTTTGGTATATCTATAAATCTATAAGTCCAAAATTTTCATATAAAATAGTTTTAGAAACCTTAGAATATGTGTAATATTATGCCTCTGCTATAAAATATTTTTGAGCATTATTTTTATGATTTAAAAATCAGAGGTTTAAATTGAGTATTTTTGGCATAGTTTAAATTCTAGTAACTCTTTTTAATATGTTTTTTTTGAGAAAATTCATAAATAAATTTCTCCTGGCCAGAGAGACCCCTCCCATAATTTTGTAAAGTATTTTATTTAAAAGTAGTACTATTTTTTGGTGTTCATTCACTTTTTAGGATTTGTTTTGTTTAATGGCTTTTGTTAAAAATTGTTTTAATTGCATTTTGGCTTCATGCATGATTTATTAAAACCAGAAAAGTTAATGAAATAATTTTATTTGTGTTTTAATTACATTTCATGCATAGCATATTTATTGTAATGGTAATTTATTGTAATTAAGTTTGTGCTAAATGCCTTTTAAAAATGTTGCTTGGCAAACCCTTAAATTTGATTTGTGTTAAATACTTTTGACCCAATTAATGTGTTATAAATTTTGATTAAAGACCAACCCATTAAAACATATTGAATATCACATCAATATAATTTAATAAGTTCAAAATTATTTGTTTGACCAATCTTTTAACCACAATGGAAAAATCTTAAACCCAATCACATTAATTCTTTTTGCATATTGAATTATGTGATAATCCTTGACCAATTACCTTGTGGAGACCTTGTTTTGTATGTTTGCTTTGATATGCTATGAGTTGTTGTTTTGTTTGTTTATTGTTGTGTGATTTCTATGTATAGATTGAACGGAGTGCAACGTTGTTCCTTGTTGAAATGAGTGTGAGAGCAACGACAACTATCAAAGGCAAGTGGCACATTCATAAAACTCCTACTATTTTCTATATGCATGACTTAGAGTAATTTTGTATAAGCATGTGTTGGATAGTATTGCTATGCAAAAACTGTTTAGAGTAGCACCCTTATACTAGTTGGTCTAGAATCCTATTATAACTTGGTAGACTTGCTTAGCTATGCTAGTAGACGAACCTTGAATATCATGTTAAGATATTTGAGTTAGTAGAATGTGTGTTCCACTCTAATAAAAAAAAAGTTCGAGCAACTAGAGTTGAAGAAGTTGAAGATCTCCAAGGAAAGTTCGAGCGACTGGACTTGAAGAAGTTGAAGATCTCCAAGGAAAGTTCGAGCGACTGGAGTTGAAGAAGTTGAAGATCTCCTTATCCCAAGTTGATGGGTGAACAAAGGTAGAAGCTTAGTGGGGATAGACCACTGTTGACATCGTTAACTGGGGATAGACCAGCATTGAAATGGATCACTGGGGATAGACCAGTGTTGCCACACTGATAACTGGGGATAGACCAGCATTGAAATGGATCACTGGGGATAGACCAGTGTTGCCACATTGATAACTGGGGATAGACCAGCATTGAAAAGGATCATTGGGGATAGACCAGTGTTGCCACATTGATAACTGGGGATAGACCAGTGTTGCCACATGGTGCACAGGGGATAGACTTGTGTTACCACATTTTAGTTCGATGATGCATGGATCACTAGGGATAGACTAGTGATGCCACAAGGTGCACTGGGGATAGACCGGTGTTACCTCACTTTGATTTTGATGGCACTTGTGTCACTAGGGATGGACTAGTGATGCCTTAGTGTGCACGTGTTATTAAATGGGTGTTTTCCTAATTGAAATTTGATAAAAAAATGTTTTCCAAACTATAGGATAAAACTTGCTTTACGCAAAGAGCCTTCAAAACTCCACCAGCCTAAATATGCATATAGGTTATTAGAGTTATTCCACTAAGTGTCCACAGAGTGTCACCCGCCAGTTCCATTTTATATGGTTCTGACCCACCTTGTTGCAACATTTTTCTTGTTGCAGGATGTTCAGACGATGCGTAAGGTTTCGTATAAGGTTTCGAGTCTGCAACCAACATGTTTCGCCTGTGGCACATGAAGATGATGGAGACTCACTGCTACTTTTTATTCCGCTGTGCTGAACTTTGTAAAATGCTAGCCATGAGCTATGCAATTTGTAATGAAAATTGTAAGTCTAGATCATGCGATGTAATAAAATTTGACGCATTTGCATGATATTCATCTTAGATTGTGTGTGCAAATGAATCGATCCAGGGGTTTGCACTATACAGGGATCTTGCCAATTTTTAAGTGCAGGTCCGCTACAGATGGTATCAGAGCACTGTGTTGCCTGTAGTTTCGAAACCCTTGGTTTGGATAGAAATAGGTTTGACCATAGGAGTGAAAATCTATTTTTATTCAATTTGATAAAAACAAAACTTTTCATTTTATCTTCCTCGTACTCTCATCTACTGTCAAATCTTCTGAAAATACCTTCTCTTCTTCTAGCTGACCTATCTCTTTGGTACCCATGAAGACATGTTTGGTGATGACCAAGTACTTGAAGTGTGAGTCTGATACTTCTTTTAGAATTCTGTAATTCGACACGAAGTGTCAGATGGAAGACCACTGAAGAACCCAGATTCAGAGCTCAAATACTTAGAAGATTTTCAAGAAAGTTGAAGAAGAGAATGAAACACTCAAGAAGGAGATAGACTAGAGACCACCACTTAATTAGAACAACGACATCGTGATAGTGTATTGATCATACCAACTTAGTGTTGTATAACAATACTAGATTGTTTGTTTTATGTTCGAACCTGTTGCTTGATGTTTGTTAGATATTGTTTATAAGATGAATTGCCTTGATCTGTTTGGGGTAGTATTCTTCCATAGCACTATTCTATCTCTACTCATCCATGCTATACCGGAAAAGTAAGGACGATGAAACCGTATCCAAGAGATGAAGACAAGATTTCTAGACTACCAACAAAAGTTTCTTTTAAGGGTGGTAGCCCACCCAGATAATTCAAACCCAGTTGCCTAAACCCGGAGATCCCAAACCCATCATTCTTTCTAGCCTCCCAATCAGCGGAATCATTCTCTGCTGGTTTTGCAGTTCCCGTGTCAGCAGCTGCATTACTCCACCCTCCCCAGTTATCAGAATCATTCCCAACACTTGCATTTTGTTCCCAGCTTGCCCGAATCTCGAGGACGAGATTCCTTTTAAGGGTGGTAGTCTGTAACATCCCAATATTTTGGAATGTGTAAAAATCACTAAAAATTGAAACTTTTGTTTTTATTAAAGAAAAACATTAAAATTATAATAGAAACCAAATAATAGAAGACATTTGGCATCTTCAAAAAAAATTAATAGTTTAATTATCTAAATAATATTTAATTCAAAATTGGAGTTTAGTTTAAAAATTCTTTTATCCAAATTATTTTATAAACCCCATTATGTTTTGGCAAGGTGATTTAAAATCAAAGACACCTTCATGAAAATGTTTTATTCCATTGAGTGGATGTTGAATATTTAACTTTGACTTTTTATTTAACCCTAAAACCATTCTTGTGCAAAGTGCTTATGTTATTTAAAGTATGCCTATTTCTAAAATGAATTTTGGTTAAACTATATGATATAAAATTATTACCTTTGGGTGTTTAATAAACCCTACAATAATATACACAAAGTGTTTCAAATTATTTAAAGCATGTTATGTTTTCAGAATTGGTTGATTCAATTATAATTATTTGAAAAACAAATAAGTTTAAAATCACCTATTTTCAATATCTACAGTTGTGCTATTTTTATTTGATTTTATCAAGTCACAAATGTTTTTATTAAAACCCTATTTTAAAATCGACATAAAGTGTCAATTAAACAAATATACAATATTTTAAAATTCAATTTTTTTAATGTGTTGGAAAATTGTGTTAGAAGGTTTTAAATGACAAATATTGTTTTTACAAATTTT
Organism: Poa pratensis; assembly: GCA_947311845.1. Taxonomy (NCBI): domain Eukaryota; kingdom Viridiplantae; phylum Streptophyta; class Magnoliopsida; order Poales; family Poaceae; genus Poa; species Poa pratensis. Next base: position 914,561 of record CAMZMU010000111.1, read on the forward strand.
TAGAAACAAGTTTGAGTAGATTTGGACTTTTAAAACAAAAGATATCATAGAAATAAGAAAAATCAGAAAAAGAAAAAAGAAAAATTGCTGACGTCGGCGATGACGTCAGCGTCGTCTTCAACGAATCACGCACGGAAAATTGTTTCAGTATGCGTTTCTTCCCATCTTGATTCACGGAGTTTTAATGCCCCAAATTGCGCACCGTTTTCTCCTATAAGTAGCCCTCGAATCCCTCTCCATTTATCCTCTCCTTCCCGTCCGAATCATGCCCCCAGGCTGCCGGATTTTCTCACCTGAGTTTTCCTTCACCGCCAACGAAAGTTTCGATTCCGGTAAGCCTTGTGAGTTTCCGCCGTCAATCCTTGGTGCATTCTCTTCCCCTATGTCGTGCGCACATCGTGAGACCTTTTTTCGAATTTTTGCCGAAGCACATCGACGGAATCAAGCGCGACTCGAGCCGCCGGCGTCCGCATCGCTCCGGCCGCCTCCCCTCGCCGTTCCAGGAAGCAAACGACGACGCAGTCGCCCCCATAGTACTCGACGTGTCGTGCTGCGCCCCGTCTTCATCTTCCCAAGCCAGTAGCACCACCGGAGCACCGTCGCCACCACCGTCTTCCTCGTCTCCGACGACTACAGCGCTGCCGGCCGCGACCGTCCGTGTCCGCGTTCGACCCGCCGCCACCATTGACGAGCTTCGGAAGGTTTCAATCGCCACTGTTCGGGACAACCCGAGACATTCTAATCTACCCCATCTTGTTCCCCTACCTATTCTGCATCTTTATAAAGTTTTATTTTCGCAAATCGTTCGCCAGATCGATCGGAAGACGTCGTCGGAGTTTCACCGGAGAACCACCTCGGGTAGTCAACGCCGCCGTCGTTCGAAGCTTCGGAAGCTTCGCCGAGGAGCGCCAAGAGAGCCCGTTTTTTTCTCCATGTCAAGAAGTACGTCGAAGAAACCTCCATCGGATCCTGCAGCCTACCGTCGTCACAAGATCAACTCCCATGCGTGCACTGCCATCCTCAAAATCACCATCGACCAACTGCATAGTCACTGGTACGGTCATTCACTCCTGGCCGATGTGATCCATTGGACCAGATAGTTGAACCAGGACTGTCTAAACTTTCAAATTTCATATCATATGCTCTGTTCATCCAAATTTTGCAAATTTGGTATCCCTGGAATCCCTTAGAACGTCTAGAACACATTCCTATCATTAGTTTCAAGTTTTGACAATTATAAAATATTCGAATTTCAAATGAGTTATTTTATTAATTTTGGTATATCTATAAATCTATAAGTCCAAAATTTTCATATAAAATAGTTTTAGAAACCTTAGAATATGTGTAATATTATGCCTCTGCTATAAAATATTTTTGAGCATTATTTTTATGATTTAAAATCAGAGGTTTAAATTGAGTATTTTTGGCATAGTTTAAATTCTAGTAACTCTTTTTAATATGTTTCTTTTTGAGAAAATTCATAAATAAATTTCTCCTGGCCAGAGAGACCCCTCCCATAATTTTGTAAAGTATTTTATTTAAAAGTAGTACTATTTTTTGGTGTTTATTCACTTTTTAGGATTTGTTTTGTTTAATGGCTTTTGTTAAAAATTGTTTTAATTGCATTTTGGCTTCATGCATGATTTATTAAAACCAGAAAAGTTAATGAAATAATTTTATTTGTGTTTTAATTACATTTCATGCATAGCATATTTATTGTAATGGTAATTTATTGTAATTAAGTTTGTGTTAAATGCCTTTTAAAAATGTTGCTTGGCAAACCCTTAAATTTGATTTGTGTTAAATACTTTTGACCCAATTAATGTGTTATAAATTTTGATTAAAGACCAACCCATTAAAACATATTGAATATCACATCAATATAATTTAATAAGTTCAAAATTATTTGTTTGACCAATCTTTTAACCACGATGGAAAAATCTTAAACCCAATCACATTAATTCTTTTTGCATATTGAATTATGTGATAATCCTTGACCAATTACCTTGTGGAGACCTTGTTTTGTATGTTTGCTTTGATATGCTATGAGTTGTTGTTTTGTTTGTTTATTGTTGTGTGATTTCTATGTATAGATTGAACGGAGTGCAACGTTGTTCCTTGTTGAAATGAGTGTGAGAGCAACGACAACTATCAAAGGCAAGTGGCACATTCATAAAACTCCTACTATTTTCTATATGCATGACTTAGAGTAATTTTGTATAAGCATGTGTTGGATAGTATTGCTATGCAAAAACTGTTTAGAGTAGCACCCTTATACTAGTTGGTCTAGAATCCTATTATAACTTGGTAGACTTGCTTAGCTATGCTAGTAGACGAACCTTGAATATCATGTTAAGATATTTGAGTTAGTAGAATGTGTGTTCCACTCTAATAAAAAAAAAGTTCGAGCAACTAGAGTTGAAGAAGTTGAAGATCTCCAAGGAAAGTTCGAGCGACTGGACTTGAAGAAGTTGAAGATCTCCAAGGAAAGTTCGAGCGACTGGAGTTGAAGAAGTTGAAGATCTCCTTATCCCAAGTTGATGGGTGAACAAAGGTAGAAGCTTAGTGGGGATAGACCACTGTTGACATCGTTAACTGGGGATAGACCAGCATTGAAATGGATCACTGGGGATAGACCAATGTTGCCACACTGATAACTGGGGATAGACCAGCATTGAAATGGATCACTGGGGATAGACCAGTGTTGCCACATTGATAACTGGGGATAGACCAGCATTGAAAAGGATCATTGGGGATAGACCAGTGTTGCCACATTGATAACTGGGGATAGACCAGTGTTGCCACATGGTGCACAGGGGATAGACTTGTGTTACCACATTTTAGTTCGATGATGCATGGATCACTAGGGATAGACTAGTGATGCCACAAGGTGCACTGGGGATAGACCGGTGTTACCTCACTTTGATTTTGATGGCACTTGTGTCACTAGGGATGGACTAGTGATGCCTTAGTGTGCACGTGTTATTAAATGGGTGTTTTCCTAATTGAAATTTGATAAAAAAATGTTTTCCAAACTATAGGATAAAACTTGCTTTACGCAAAGAGCCTTCAAAACTCCACCAGCCTAAATATGCATATAAGTTATTAGAGTTATTCCACTAAGTGTCCACAGAGTGTCACCCGCCAGTTCCATTTTATATGGTTCTGACCCACCTTGTTGCAACATTTTTCTTGTTGCAGGATGTTCAGACGATGAGTAAGGTTTCGTATAAGGTTTCGAGTCTGCAACCAACATGTTTCGCCTGTGGCACATGAAGATGATGGAGACTCACTGCTACTTTATATTCCGCTGTGCTGAACTTTGTAAAATGCTAGCCATGAGCTATGCAATTTGTAATGAAAATTGTAAGTCTGGATCATGCGATGTAATAAAATTTGACGCATTTGCATGATATTCATCTTAGACTGTGTGTGCAAATGAATCGATCCAGGGGTTTGCACTATACAGGGATCTTGCCAATTTTTAAGTGCAGGTCCGCTACAATAAAGAACCAAGTTTTACCTATTTTGGGTTTGAAAAGTTGCTATTCATTTTCGGAGAGTTTTCTACCTGCACGAAGTCTGTGAACGGTTTGATTTTTCATTTTTTATCTGTAACTCCGATTGAGCTGTAATTTGAACAGTAGCTTCAACTTTTCATCCTCTGCAAACGTGATGTTTTGCAGATTTTCTGACGAGTTTAAATAGGGTAGAAAAATGCATTTTGCTGTTGCTGTTTTTCTGGACAGATTCTGTCTTGATATTGTTTGATGCATTCTTTGAGCTTTTTGCTTGAATCTTTTTGATTCAATTCAGTTTATGAGTAGGCATACAACATTATATACTCTCTGGACATTCATATGAATTTTTACTATGGATTTTATGCAGCAAGGAACCTATTTGTTTATCACTACTAATATCACCCCAAAGAAAAGAAATGGGAGAAACGGTGTTTTGAAGTTTTTTCACAGGGATTAGAGGAGCTGCACCAAGAGCTATCCAAGGATGGTGAAGACCATAAGCTTGGGGATGTCAAGACAACCCCACTAGACCAACACACTCGCGGTTTGCACACGTCTAACTTCTGTTTTTCGATCAAAGCACTTTATCATATAACTTGGAGTGTCTGTTTTCTTTTGCTTTTGTTATTTCGGTTTGTTAATAAGACCACCACTATCATTTATATATGAGAGAGCTACTGGAAGTTTGGGTTGAATTATGCTGGATGCTATTAAATATATTGTGATAGGGATGTTTGAGTTGATTTTAAAAAGATACATATAGTTGCATAATTCATGTGCTTTGAATGAATGTTAATTTGCAAGAGTGTTGTTAAGGGCTATCTTATGCCATGTTTAGATGTTGAATTTTAACTTTACTTTGTTTAACATGGATTGATTAGTTCTATGGACACTTATGCATGCATTTAGATGGTCAACTTTCTCCCTATTGCTAGCCCAAAAATTACAACAAGTAAAAATCTTGTTTCCCAACACCTTCAACCAAAGTTTTTCCAGTGAGTTCACCATATCTACCTATTAGCTTTATGCTATTCCAAGTATGTTTATCATGTTATATTGTGTTATCTACATTTCTGAATTTAAATGCTTATGTTATTGATTGTCATGGGAAAAAATGGTTAAAAGCTCTCACGAACTTGATGCACAATTTACTTTTATTGCATTTAATAAGCATGAACCATTGTGATTAAAATTATGAAGTTGCGGGCTTGACAATTGTTTTGGTTGGGAGTTAGCCCATATGTGCTGTCACATGGCAAGCTTTCAACATTGCACTTATTTATATTTAGTTGATGTCATGTACTTTTGTTTATGGATGCCTATCATGGGTGAAATGAATGTGGATACTTAGTAAGTTCAAAGAGTTTGTATAAATGGTTAGAGAAATGCCTGGGCCGCTAATCTAAGCCATGCATCATTCATGGTGGAAATTTACAGCACAACCATAATGTTCATTCAGTGATGCACCTCATAATAAAAAGCTATACCCATAGTAAATAAAAGAGTGCTGAGATTGTTCATTGTCTGTTTGTCTTGGTGTTTTGACATGGGCTTGTTCATGTCATGGGACAAGAGGTACCCCAGTGCAGTTCTTGATGATACTATTATTACTTGCAATGACCTTTATTTGAATTTACTTTGTGGACCAAAGTGAGTAACACATGGTGTAGGTACTCGTATTCAAGGGACATGAGACATTCAATCAATACATTGTCAAGCACACCACTCATATTTGCTTTCACTTTAAACATTAATCATTCAAGATGCTATGATAGGGGTAATGAGAGCTCCACACCAATGACTACCACATTGCAAGCATTAACTTAAGTAGAAGTATTTGGAAGTTAGATGAAACTTATTCATGCTTTACCTCTACTTATTTATCTATCCAAAGTGTCCACCTTTTATATTCAGTTTTCATAAGAAGTACTCTATGACCACCATAAGATGTTTTTACTTTTCATTATGCATACATTTCGTCCATAGTACTTTCTTCAATATTACACTTTGTGAATTTATCATTGAACACCTTTACATTGAGTATTTGATATCACTTCATAATTTATCTTGCATATTGTTATTCCTTTGAAAAATGAATCATTTGACTCTATGTAGCAATAGTAATCACCTTTGATATCCATTGATAGTATTAAAATGCAAAGTCCATGTTAGTTTTATCACCTTCATACTCGGGACGAGCATGAGTTAAGCTTGGGGATGTTGATGCATGTAAAATGCATACATGAACTTTACATTTTATTACATGTTATTTGCATCATATAAGGGTTATATTCATGATTTATATTGAGTTTTGGGGATAATAAACAACTTCCCCATTTTTCTGGAATTAACCCTGCGCTGTCAGAAAACCCCTTTTTCTATATTTTGATGTTTCAGGGACCCAAACGACGTCCAAATGACCTGAAACTTTACGGGGATCACTTTTTTGGAAGGAATGAAACGTAGGCGCAAAGGAATCGAAGAAACGGAGACCAGAAGGCAGAAAGGTGTGGGCCCACGTGGCCAGATTCCCTGACCGCGTGGGGTCCCCCATCCTGGCCCTCGGGCCTCCGCTGCCGTCGATCTTTCTTCCCGAAGCTTCGTCTTGACCTGAAAATGAATATATATAGACCCCCCAGGGCTTTCGCGAAAGGGAGCGCCGCCGAAACACAGAAACCACGAAAGAGAGATCTGGAGCTGAAGATTGGAGGGGGAAAACTCTGGCGGGGCGCTACCGGTGTGGTCTCCTTCCCCTCCAACAACTTCTCCACCGTCTCCATGATGAAGGGGAAGTAGTCCACCCCCTGGACTTGGGTTTGTGGTGGTAACTTATGTATCTCTCCTCTCTTTGAGCTTCACTAATTAGTACCGTATGAGCTGCTGAACATGATTACGGTCATCTATGTAATTCCTATGGTGGATATTGTGGTATGAGATGATTTGTTATGCATTTACTGTTGTGTTGGAACTTTTATGATTTGTCATACTTTGGAGATATTCTATGATGCATGTGATGGTTTGATTTATGCATAATGCCTTGTTTATCCTTGTCATGAGGTGATTGACACCACCAAGTGTGGATAGATGAGAGAGATGTGGTCATGCACACGAATTATGAATCATTGCACTAGTGTTTAGAATATTGTCCATTATGAAGTATGATGTATGTAGGTACGAGATGACCGATGTGACACGGCATATGTATTGAGTGACATGCGAAATACAGCCCAACATCCTTTATCTGGGGGTAAAAAGGAAGAGTATGATGTGGGAGTGACAACAACCACGCTAGCCTTACGAGGGTGACGTAGCAACACAAATGAGTAATTCTTTCAACTATGTGTTTTAGGACATATAGCCGTCATAAAAGCTACCATTAAAACATGACAATTGTGTGTACTTTATTTATAACATGATAATCACCGTAGATGAGAGAGAGGATTAAGTGAACCCATGAACCCATGTCCATTGTTCCTATAAGAGAAAACCTTTGTCTTGTCCTCTTGCATTGAAGAGGATTGGGACACTTTTACATTCTTGTTTTGTTTTAAACTTCCATCCATTAAATCAACCATCTTGTTCCTTAAACTTGTTTAGTGCATAATCAACTAAAACTTGTGACACTTTAGTTGTAGGGAATAGATAACTTTTCCTTCTTACTCCTGCGGATCGATACCTTACTTCCACATTGAGAGGTGCTACAGTGATCCCCTGCCCTTGGGGGTTATCAACAAGTTATAATTATATGGGCATCACGTCCTAACATAGAGACCTTTTGGTTATTAGTCTCTCTTATACTCCACCAAGATGCGAACTAAATCATAACACCTAAGTAATTAAGATAACTCAGAGTATAGCTGACATGGGTATGCCTATTGGGTACCCTACCGTGAGGGTACCTGGTGCACGTATCGACTAGGCCCAACTATCAGAGCCTACATGAAGCCCATGAAGGGAGGCCCACGAAGATGGAGTATCCTCCAAGTTTGGCGAAGCAATAGTCGGTTTAGAGTTTCCTTACTTGTAAATCGAGTCGGTTACGAACACCCGAGACCCAGCCTATTATTTAAGGACTGGGAGGGCCATCGAACCAGACACGTACTTTCAGAGCCACCAAAACCCTAGCGAGATCGACATCTCGCCGGGACCTTGTAACCATCATATTCACAAAGCAATAACAGACAGGCAGGACGTAGGGGTGTTACCTCCACACGAGGGCCCTGAACCTGGGTAAAATCTTTGCCCTGCTTGTCAGCCGACGATACTTCCAGCTCTACCACGTTCTCTCCCCCATATTCATAACCTAGGGACCTTAACCATGGGTCTTGATGAGTCTACCCCTCGTCAAGTGGCGCCGTCTGTGGGAAAGAATAGCGCTGGACTCGAAGTTTCGCCGGTCCCAACAGCAAACGGCAAATCGCCGATCACACCAGCAAACGGCAACTCGCCGATCTCATCTGCAAACGGCAACTCGCCGGCCATGTCAGCAAACAGCAACTCGCCGATCCAGGCGACACACGGCGACTCGCCGATCCACTCGAAAAGCGGCAGCCTGCCCGCTTCACCTGCAAAAAGCGCATCTGCTCTTCCAATGAATTTCAATCCGCACTCGCCGGAGCTTCAGGAGGCGTTTTCCGGCCTTGAATCAGGTTTGAGTTTAACTGTTGGAGCATTCAATTTTTTCGTAAACAATCTTGGCACGCAGGACTCGACAGATCCGCAACAACTGGCGCTGGGCGCACTCGAGGCTCCGTCGACTGCGCTCGCCCCGTCGTCGATTCCTGAAGCCTGCTCGCCCGCAACAACCATGTCGACCGGCGAGATCGACAGGTTCATGATGACGGAACTCCAAGGCGAGGAGGCAGAATCAGCATACCGCACAAGCAACGTCGACTTCAACCTACCACTCGACGAGAGTTTCGACTGCGGGATCTCCCTCGATGACTTCTACGAGCCCGCGATTCATAACGACAGCAACGTCGACTCGGAGATCTTCACCAACACCAACCTCGACTCAGAAATCCATAATGGCTTCGCCAACACCGAGATGAGCATAGGCGATGAGCACATCGACAACGAGATTCGCCTCGAAGATCTACTCGATGAACATACTGGCTCTGACATGAGCCTCGACGGCGACGTCGAGTCCATGACTGGAATCGACAGCACATACACCTGTCCACGGGTCACGCCCCATCAGGTCTACGTGGCCTTCTCCGCAGAATCATCCGCAGACGCAGCCGCTCGCAGGCCTGCACAATTCCCATGCACGGTAACCATGCCGGATGGGGTCACAACCTTGACAATCACGGAGGAGATGGCAGCAAAAGCAGATAAAGTCATAAAGGAGTGCACAATGATGCCACCAAATTCCACCCCAGAGGAGATGTTGACCTTCCAGTACTTCAACTGGCAGGAGTCAATTCGACTGCAAAACTACCGAGCGACGCTCGAAGAGCGCAAAAGGCAAGCCAGCCTCTCGAGTGCCCGAAGAAGGGAGCAATCCCTCGGGTCCACAATGCAACCAACCCCACGACCTAGGTCGCGGTTGGCAAGCCTTCCAGAACATGAAAGGGTAGCAATCACCCGTAACCTGTCGTTCATGACAGAGGACGCTAACGGAATCCCAGTGCCCAAAACTGCTGCGGGTGCATTATTCTCCGTAGGTGCTTACCTCAAGGCAATGCAACCTCCGGCGAATGACCCTAACGCAGCCCTGCATCGCCAACAACTCAAATCGCTAGCTCTAGCGGCACAGGCTATACAGCCAGAAGACAAAACTCCAGCAAGGAATCGCGATCGCGACATAGTCGACTCACGACACGCAGCACATCATCGCAGTGGTCGCAGCCACCACTCGGATGAAGGAAGGAGAAGCACGCGCCGGCACAGGTCCAGCAGAAGCAGATCTCGAAGATCCTATAGCAGCGATTCATACTCTGATCGTGAACCAGAGCCATGCGGAGCATTGTGCTTCACTCGACGCATCCGTGAGACGCGGATGCCCAAAGGTTCAAGTTGACAGGCGAACAACCCAAGTACAACGGTCGCCAAGAACCTTCCGGGTGGCTAGAAGATTACAGACTCGCCGTGGCATGCCAGCGTGGCACGAACACCACGGCGATGCAGTACATACGACTCATGCTCGAAGGAACTGCCCGCGACTGGCTCAAGGCGCTCCCTCCATCATCATACGACTCGTGGGACGATTTCCGCAGAGACTTCATCAAAAACTTCGAGCCTCTATGTGAGCGCCCGAAGACATTCGAAGAATTAAGGCATGCACTCAACGATCAGACGAGTCGTTGAGATCATACATACGGCGGTGGACCGAAATACGCAATTCGGTTGGCAAAGTGTCAGAAGACAGGGCCATGGATGCCTTCATACAAGGTCTCGCCAGGAAGGACTTCAAAGAGGCACTTGGTCGTGAAAAGCCAACCTCCCTGGCTGACCTCATCAAAGTTGCGACTGAGTGGGCAGATGGAGAGGATTCTGTACGCAGATCCCGTGCTTCCCCACCACGCGACAACTACGAAAGCGGCAGTCGAGGCCGCAGAGATTCATACAGAGAAGATCGCAGGCGCAAACGTTCCAAACGTCCTTACGACGATAACAGACCCGAGTTCATGGCGGCTGGATACACACAACCCGGGAGGACCAAGATAGAAGCAATCGACGCTCGGATGATCGACGGGACAGTCGAGATCGCGAGCAGCGGAGCGACAGCTACAAAAGGCAAGAATGGCGCAAACGCAGCGACGCAAAACCCGAGCGGTCATTCGAGGAAAAGATGGACGACTGGTGCAGATTCCACCTCTTCAAGGGGGACGACGGAAAACTACGCTCCAATCACACCCTAAGGAACTGCAGGGAATTCGACCAAATGGCGACTGACTACATGATACGACTCAAAGGTACGGCCCAGCACCTGCTCAGCCCACGCCTGCACCCGTACCACAGCCGAACGCTGTGCCCGCTCTCATGGCGCCACAGCCGCCACCGCAACCACCACCACAGCCTGCTCCAGGCGCAAACCTCGCAGGTGCCATACAACCCGTACTACGGGCGGAAGATGATCAATATCCACAGCCCCACGGGCAGATGTACATGATACAAAAGGGTCGCCCCTCCAACAGGCAGCAAAAGCTAATCACTCGACAGGTGAACATGGCTGTCATGGCACCTCCTGCCGTGCCCGAATTTCTGAAGGGATCGGAAACCATCATAAGCTTCAGTCGAGAGGATCATCCCCCAGCTGTAGTTCGACCAGGGCACGCGGCTCTGGTACTCGACGCGCAAATAGGAGGCTACGCCATGACCAAGGTCTTCATGGATGGAGGCAGCGGCATAAACATCATCTTCGCGGACACGCTCCGCAAAATGAACAGGTCAGTCGAAAACCTCCCAAAATCTTCAAATACCTTCCACGGTATCGTTCCTGGCAAAGCAATTAGCCCAGAAGGCACCATACAACTCGACGTTACGTTCGGGGACAAAAGCCACTTCAGGACAGAGTCGATTGAGTTCGAGGTCGTCGACTGGAAATCACAATACCATGCTATTCTTGGTCGCCCGACGTTTGCTCGATTCATGGCGGTGCCACACTACGCGTACCTCACGCTGAAGATGCCAGGACCAAAGGGAGTCATCACTGTCCGTGGAAACTTTCAAAGGTCCGATGCTTGCGACCGCGAGTTCAGCAAAATCTCCGAGATGTTCGGGGTGGAAGAATCACTCGCCGACTGGCGATTTCCAACGACCGCACACTCCTTCCGGAGCATAAGAAGTTGGCAGTCGACAGATCCTTCAATGCTACAAATGACACAAGGTCGCATCAGGTGCACCCGACCGATCCGTCCAAGACAGTCAACATATCTTCGAGCCTGCCTATCGCATAGGAAGGCGCGCTCGTCGAATTCCTCCGTGAGAACTGGGAAATATTTGCGTGGTGTCCAGCCGACATGCCAGGTATTCCCAGGGAATTCGCCGAGCACTCTCTCCAATTGTTTCCAGATGCAAAGCCAGTCAAGCAAACGATGCGTCGAATCTCCGGCCCAAAGCGAACCGCAGTCGAATCTGAAGTCGACCGGTTACTCGCAGCAGGATTCATTAGGGAAATCAAGAAATCACAATGGGTGGCCAACCCCGTACTCGTAGAGAAGAAGCATACAGACATCCTTCGGATGTGCGTGGACTTCACAGCGCTGAACAAGTGCTGTCCAAAGGATCACTTCCCGCTACCCCGAATCGACCAGATCGTCGACTCCACCGCCGGATGCGCACGACTCTCCTTTCTGGATGCTTACTCAGGTTATCACCAGATAAGGATGAAGCAAGAAGACGAAGAAAAAACGGCGTTCATAACCCCACTCGGGGTCTACTGCTACACAACTATGCCCTTTGGGCTCAAAAACGCGGGTGCAACATACCAGCGCATGATGCAGGACTGCCTCAAAAAGCAAATCGGACGCAACGTCCAGGTCTACGTGGATGACATTGTCATTACCACAAGGGAAGAACACACACTACTCGACGATTTGAGGGAGACGTTCGCAAACCTCAAACGCTTCCATATCAAGCTCAATCCTAAGAAGTGCACGTTCGGCGTTCCAGCCGGGCAGCTCTAGGGTACCTAGTCTCTGCCCGTGGAATCGAAGCAGACCCGGAGAAAATACAGGCCATCCTCACAATGCAAAGGCCTTCAAAGCTTCACGATGTGCAGAAACTAGCAGGACGAGTAGCAGCGCTCAGTCGATTCATCAGCAAACTGGGTGAAAAGGCTCTACCATTCTATCGACTGATGAAGAAGGCGGACAAGTTCGAGTGGACGCCAGAAGCTGAAGCAGCCTTCACAGATCTCAAGCGGATCCTCACAAGCCCTCCGATCCTCGTCGCACCTAAGGAACGGGAACCACTCTACCTGTATGTCTCGGCTACAAACAGGGTGGTGAGCACCGTACTGGTAGTCGAACGCATGGAGGAGGGGCACATCCAAAGCATACAACGTCCAGTCTACTACCTGAGCGAGGTTCTCTCCATATCAAAACAGCGGTACCCGCACTATCAAAAGCTGGCATACGCTGTATTCATGTCCTCAAGGAAGTTGACACACTACTTCACCGAGCACCCGATCACCGTGGTAAGTAACTCAGCAATCGGTGATATCCTCACAAACCCCAATGCAACGGGTCGAGTCGCAAAATGGCTCATCGAGCTGGCTCCAAGAGACATCAAGTACGAGCACCCGAAGGCTATCAAAGCACAAGTCCTACCCGACTTCACAACCGAGTGGATAGAGGCCCAATTACCTGGAGCACCAGACGTGTCCAATTCCTGGACCATGTACTTCGATGGGTCCAAGAAACACGAAGGCGCAGGCGCAGGCGTCATCCTCATATCACCAAAAGGGGACAAGCTACGTTATGTTTTGCAGATGGGATTCAAACTACCCTCCAATAACGAGGCTGAATACGAGGCTCTGATCCATGGCATGCGGATGGCAAAAGCACTTGGGTGCACTCGATTGATGATCTACGGCGACTCCAATCTCGTGGTGCAGCAAACAATGAAGGCCTGCGACGCAATCGCGGACAACATGATCGCTTATCGCGACCTGTACAACACACTGGAGGGCAGCTTCGAGGCTGTGAGTTGAGGCACATAGGAAGGGAAAGTAACGAAGAAGCAGACATGCTAGCCAATCTTGGCTCAACTGGCGCACAAATTCCACCTGGTGTCTTCCTCGAGCGCATCGAACACAGATCTATCAAGGAGAAACGAGAGCCTCCTCCGTCGACTACGCCAGCCAAAAGCAAAGCGCCTAGCACAGAGGACCCCCCAGTCGAGGTACTCCTCATTGAGCCAACTTGGACTCAACCTTTTCTGGCTTACATACTCCGCGCGAGCTACCAGATGACATAACCGAGTCCCGACGCGTGACTCGAAGATCAAAAGCATACACCGTTATCAACGGCGAGTTATACAAGCGCAGCATATCAGGTATGTTCCAAAGATGCATCGCATTCGAAGATGGCCAAGCCATACTTCGAGACATTCATGCAGGTACCTGTGGGCATCACGCCAGCAGTCGATCACTCGTAGCCAAAGCCTTTCGCGCAGGGTTTTACTGGCCTACAGCACTCAAAGACGCGGAGGACATAGTCAAAAGGTGCGTCGGCTGCCAGAAATTCGCAACAAGGCCGCACGCACCCGCATCGGCGTTGAAGACATACCGCTGGCCTGGCCTTTCGCCCAATGGGGGCTCGATATGGTTGGGCCACTCAAAAAATCATCGCATGGCGGGCATACTCACCTACTGGTGGCAGTCGACAAGTTCACAAAGTGGATCGAGGCGGTCCCCATCACAAATTCGACTGCTACTACGGCAGTCAACTTCATAAAGAGCATCATATACCGCTTCGGTGTCCCAAACAGTATCATCACTGATAACGGCACAAACTTCACGGCTGAGGAGTTCAAAACCTTTGCAAAGAGCAGACATTACGCTCAACTACGCATCCGTGGCACATCCACAATCCAATGGCCAAGTCGAAAAGGCCAACGGACTTGTGACGAGTGGGATCAAGAAGCGCCTCCTGGTGCCACTCAAAAGAGCTGCGGGTGCTTGGGTCGAAGAACTACCATCTGTGCTATGGAGCCTACGCACAACTCCCAACACTTCTACGCAGTTCACCCCATTCTTCATGGTCTATGGTGCAGAGGCAATTCTGCCATCAGATGTAAGGTTCAATGCGCCACGAGTTGAAGCATACAATGAAGAAGACGCGGAAGAAGCACTCGAAGACGCAGTCGACTTGCTCGATGAGGCGCGACACGGCCTTGGCCCGCACAGCTGTTTACCAGCAGGACCTTCGCAACTACCACAGCCGTCGACTGCGCACCAGGTCCTTCGTCGTTGGCGACCTGGTTCTTCGACTGAAGCAAAAGAAGGTGCACAAGCTCGCTTCCCCATGGGAGGGTCCCTTCATCATCACGGAGGTCCTTGGTGGAGGCGCATATCGACTGAAGCACGCGAAGACAGGCGAACTTCTCATAATCCTTGGAACGTTGCGCATCTGCGCCGTTTCTACGCATAAAGTGCTCACAGTCATACAATGTAATAGGCTATATGTCGGATGGCTGCAGGTTTCAGACGCGCTCTTTTCCTTACCAGGGTACCTAAGGGGACTGGAAGGTTTTTAATGAGGCGGCCTGCAGCCTAACATTCAAAAGAGGAATAAAATCAATGTTCCTTCGACTTCTTTGTGGTTACTACCCGCATAATTCATACCTTAACCGCACCCGAAACCCTCGGGGGCTGTGTTATCGATCAAATGAGCTCTCGCTCTTGCAGAAACACAATGCCTTAGCCGCACCCGAATGCTCGGGGGCTGCGTAACAAGGATCCAACAAAGACAACAAAAATTATGCAGTCTCACTAGAATACTCGGGGGCTGCACAGTTGTTGCTTCACAATCAACACATACCTCATAAACCCCACTCAAATGGCTCGGGGCTGGGCAAAAAATCAAGATAGACTGGCTAGTCCGGACCAAACGCATTCCGGCACAAGTGATATGCCGGGTTCCCGGCAAAGAGGCCGAGCCGAAGCTGAAAATCGGCGAGCGCGTGGTCTTCGTCGCGCACTTCGAGCGCGGCTTTGGACTCCCGGCGAGCGAGTTCTTCCGGTCCTTCTTGGATCGGTTCCGGCTTCAACCTCAACACCTTCCAGCCAACGCCATTACCACGCTTTCTGCGTGTGTCTCTTTCTCCGAGGGATACCTCGGACTTTGGCCCACGGTAGAGCTCTGGGCCAAATACTTCCAACTCCAGAAGCAAAGTGTCCCGGATCCGGAGAACAAGAACTTCCCCAAGGAGATGACCCCGTGCGGGGCTGCTACCATCATACCTCGGAAGGGTTCCGTCTTACCTCGGATTCAAGGGCTGGAGTCATGCCGGAAATGGCAGCGCACATTCTTCTACGTGAAGAACCCGGACAGCCCAGACAATGCCGATTATCTGAACCTGCCGCTATTCAACATCGCCACCCCCACTGAACAGTTTAATTGGTCCCTCAACCCGAAGGACCTGAACATCGAGATCAACCAGATCCACAAAGTCGTGGAGGAGCTGGTGAAGGCAGGCCTAACAAGCGATGATCTCCTGAGGACCTTCATCAGCCGCCGAGTTTCCCCCCTCCAAGACCGAGTTCACAAGATCTGCCACATGAGTGGCCAGTATGATCCAACTCGGATCAGCACCCACGAGCTGAACAAAGCCGAGATCAGAAGACGTGTCAAGGCCATTGCCCGCACGCTGATGACCGAGGAATGGGAATGGGGTCTTGAACCTCATAACAGAACTCGGCTTCCGGAGCAAGTAAGTAACCTTGCAACTTGCACCGACATATTTTTTCCTACCGAGGTAACTCTTACGCCGGTCCCATAATCCGCTCATAAAGTAACTCGGTTTTACTGCTTCTGGTTTGCAGAGGTTTACCCGTCAAAAGACTGAAGATGGAGAGGATCCCTCCACCAAATGGGGCCAAGATATTCCTGCCCCGGACGTCGCCGAGGTAGAAGATCCGGATGATGAGGAACAGCTGCCAATACCGAGAGCTGGCGCCCTACCCCGGGTAAGCCTCGAGCCCGAGCTTCAATCCGAGATTGGTCAGATGATGATGATCTCAAAATGCTAGAGGTAATTGACGCTCGTCCCATCGCATATGCTCACCCAGCTCCGGCATCAACTAACCCGGGTGGCTCTGCCCCGAGTGCACGCCCTGCTACCTCGGGCAAACAAGTGGCATCTCGCAAGCGCGCAGAGACCGGTACCTCGAAAACCGGGACCTCCACCTCCTCGGATCCAGCAGCACCGCAGGCGAAGCGACAGAAGAGAGGAGCGTCAAGCCGAGGAAGGGCAAGAAGACACCGCCAGTTACTGAAGGGTAAAATATTCTTTGCCGACACAAGCTTACTTCCTTTTTTCCTTCTGCCGGGATAACTTTTTCCCGACATAACACTTTTTCTTGTTTGACGCAGTGCCCCCCTTGAAGTTGACCAGAGTGCCTCTTCTATGCGCTCGCCCCTTCCGAGTACAGCCGAACCTCGGCCACGTGACTCCGGGGCACCCGCCACCTCAACTGTCATTCCCGAGGTTGTGATCCTCGACCAAGATGATGGCTCCGGTGCCCCCACCATGGAAACCGACATCCCGCGGGCCGACACTTCGGTGACCTCGGGCGCACAGCAACCACCACACAACAACAACAGCCGCAACAACAGCAACCACAACAACAACAACAGGAGCAGCAACAACAACAGGAGCAGCAGCAACCTCAACCGGAGCAAGGACAGCAACAAACTCAACAGCACCAACAGCAGCCAAAGCAGCCGCCCCGGCCGAGGTCCACCACCAAGTCCCCCACCAAGTTCACCGAGTTAGCAACTCGGAAAGCTATTCCACTCGCAAAGCCGACACAGAGCCAAGCAGCCACCGGGAAACAGCTTGCCAACCCGGAGAGACAAGTGGTGTTGACTCCAACTACTACCCCGGAGCACCAAGCTCTCACCACTTCTGTCTCCCGAGTCACCAGCAGCAGCTGGGTTTTACCCCAGCTCCAAACTCAGAGTGGACACAGCTTAGGCTCGGAGAAGCAGTACCACATGGACTGGAATGCTGCCGACACAAGCGAGGTCTCCTCCGCGCACCCGGTCACTCCACATCCAGCTGGCCCCAGTGCACTTGCTCAGGCCATGCACAATTTGCAAGTCTCGACCCTTCGAGCCAGCAAGCTTGCCAAGGTATTTTTTCCTCAGCCAAACTTTTACTTCCTTTGCCATAGATGATAAACATACACAATCCCCAGTCCCCGAGACTCAGGTTGAGTGACCTGTGCTCGCCCGAGTAAAGATCACTCAGCGCGAATCTTCACAAAATTTTCATCATTAGACTCAAAAAATCCGACACCTAGGATCAGAATATCCGACACTTAGGATCTTCAGAAAATCCGACATCCAGTCCCCGAGATTCTTGTCGAGTTTTACTCGGCAGGAATCTT
Source organism: Poa pratensis (assembly GCA_947311845.1). Lineage (NCBI taxonomy): Eukaryota > Viridiplantae > Streptophyta > Magnoliopsida > Poales > Poaceae > Poa > Poa pratensis. The sequence goes on from CAMZMU010000111.1 coordinate 932,144, forward strand.
TAAGAAATCCGACATTCAGCTTTACCCGGCATGAATCTTCAACTAATCATACTAACTCTTTGCTCTTTTCAGGATTGCACCAACGCTCGGACCACGGTGTTTCGGAAGTTGCTTCTGGACCACAACAAGCTCAAGAGGTCCCACAAGCAACTTCAGGAGACGCTGAAGAACAAGGAAAAAACGCACACCACTGCCCTTCAGAAGGAACGGCAAGAAGTGTCTCGGCTCCAGGAGGAGCTTGCCCGGGTCCAGGGCGAGAAAACCGGCATTGAGCAGGTCCTGATGCAAAAGGAGGAAGCTGCTCAAAAGCACAAGGAAACGCTCGAAGCGTCCGAGGTTCGCGCTACCTCGGCTCAAGGAGAGCTGGATGCCCTCAAGGCGAAATCCGACATTTGGCTCCGCGAGCTCACCCGGCTGAACAAGGAGATGGATTGTAAGTTTCTTTATCCTTTCCTTTTGCTTTCATTACTTGTACCGACATTAAGATATGCCGGTATATAACTCAATTCGGTGATAGCTTTTCTGTCGTCAGATCACTTCGCCCACTCCAAGGCTGCTGCACTCAACACTGTTCGCAAGGCACGAGCGAAGAGAGCCGAGGCTGGCCCAATCCCGGAGGAATGGGATATGGAAGATTACTTGACTGCTCTGAATGCTCGCATCTCTCCTTTGAAGGCCATTGGCCTGGATCTTCTTGATGCCGGTATCAAAGCTTACCGAGCCTTATGGCCAGGATCTCCAACTCCGTCTAGCATTGAAGAACTGTCCAAGTGTCTGTCGGGGGCCGAGGCCAGGATCCGAGAGTGGAGATCCTCAGCAGCTCGTGCCGGAGCTGATCAAGCACTCACCTTTGTGCTCTCCTGGTACGAGTCCATCAACCTCAACGCCGTGCGCTCCCTGCGCCAAGGCTCCAAATGGACCTCCGATCCGACATTGATAGAGAGCCGCAAAGATGCAGCCAAATTCATGGCCAGTTATGCTCCCACCCGACACTTCATCCCGGGTCCCGCCTACTCGGATGACGAAGAAGATGACCAGGATGATGAAGAGGCGAAGAAGAAGATGACATCGACGAGAAGATCGAGGCCGAAGCTCCCGACGCTGGTACTGCCAGAGCGACCGAGACAGCTGCTGTCGGAGCAACCGAGACTTCCGCTGCCGGAGCAGCCGATACCTCTGCTGCTGGAGCATCTGACGTTGCCAAGCCGGCTGCGATCGATGCTTCAGAGAAGCCGGCAACCGAGACTTCTGAGAAGCCGGTATCCGACACTGCTGGTGCCTCGGCAGCCACTCCAACTCCCGAGGTTGCTCCAACCACTGAAGCTTCTTCTGCCGCCGAGACTGCTCCCGAGCCTCGCACCGCTCCAACTGCTCCGAGCTCCTCCGAGGCAGCTGCCTAAGCTTATGAAACATTGAACTATTAAATCCCCGGAATGCCGGGTGCAGATGTAAATATACCTTTAAGTATCTCGCAGTGCTACTTTTATCATATTAGTTTCAACAAGACAAGCTTAATGCCGTATCACTTTGCACCAAGTCCCCGAGTTTACTTTCTTATTTACTATACTTAGTAATCTTTGCTCTTGTCTACCATTTAGGCGTTCGACAGTCGAGTCACAAGATCAATCATTATAGCATACAATACTTGTAAATTTTGAGGTAAGGTTTAGAGTCATCCGACACAAGGGAAAAGGAACGAAAAAACCGGGTTAGTAAACCTCTGCTCTTGACTGCCATTTCGGCGTTCGTCAGTCGAGTCACAAGATCACAACAAAATAGCATACATTACTTGAACTTTGAAACGAGGTCTCAAAATCATCCGACATATGAACAACACAGAAAAAACCGAGATAAAACACAAGCATATGGACAAAGGCAGTCCCCGAGTTTCTTTTCGGAGTGCCGGCATTTTATTCAAAGGAAAACCGAGATACATACACTGCGCCCTTATGAGTAAAAGGGACGAAGTAGAGCTACATTCCAGGGTCTTTTGGTCTCCTCTCCGGATTTGTCCATCACATTTTTCCTCGGTGCCTGTGCATCTATAAGATAGTATGAATCATTGTGCAGAGCCTTGCTCACAATGAACGGTCCCTCCCATGGAGGTGACAACTTGTGTCGGCCTGCTTTGCGTTGCACTAGCCTCAACACCAAATCTCCCTCTCGGAAAACCCGAGGGCTGATCTTCCGGCTATGATAGCGTCGGAGATTTTGCTGATATATAGCTGACCGAGATAAGGTCAGTTCTCGTGCTTCTTCGAGCAAATCAACATCATTTTCCCGAGCTTCTTTTGCCTCGGTTTCAGTGTACAGCGCCACTCTTGGCGAGTCATATTCCATGTCGGTTGGTAGACCGCTTCTGCCCATAGACCAGAAAAAATGGCGTATAGCCAGTTGATCGATTTGGTGTGGTCCTTAGACCCCACAGCACTGCTGGTATCTCCTCTATCCAACATCCCGGAGTTCGCAACAGTGGTTCAATCAACCGGCTTTGATACCGGCTAACACCAATGCATTTGCTCTTTCCACTTGCCCATTTGCCTCAGGGTGTGCCACCGAGGCTATGTCCAACCGAATTCTCTTATCCGCACAGAACCGAGCAAACTCTCCCACAGCAAAGTTTGTGCCATTATCCGAGATAATGCTATGGGGGTAACCATATCTCAAAATGATGTCCTTCAAAAAGGTCACGCTGTGTGACCATCACACTTCCGGATTGGCTTTACCTCGATCCACTTGGTGAACTTGTCCACCATCACCAGCATATGAGTCATGTTACCTCGGGCTGGCCTGAACTCTCCCACCATATCCAGCACCAAACTGCAAAGGGCCAAGTGATTGGAATTGTCTTGAGTGCCGAGGCTGGCAGGTGGATCTTTTTAGCAAACCTCTGACATCCCTCACACTTTCTGACGATATCTTCTGCCTGGTTCAAAGCACTGGGCCAATAAAACCCATGCCGGAATACCTTAGCCACCAAGGCTCTTGATGAAGCATGATGACCACATTCTCCCTGATGAATCTCCAGGAGCATCTCCTGCCCTTCCTGCGGCTCGACACAGCGCTGCAGTACCTCGGTCACACTTCTCTTGTATAACTCCTGGTTGATGATGGTGTAGGCCTTGGATCTTCTTTGCACTTGCCTAGCTTCAACTTCATTACTTGGCAAACTCCCATCCATCATAAATGCCATTATTGGTTGTGCCCACTCCGGCACAGGACGCACAGGAAAGATCAGATCATCCACCTCCATGAGGTCAACCGACATTACTTCTTCCGAGATAGAGTAACCAGTCCCCGGGTTCTGCCAAGCAGTCCCCGGGTTCTCCCAAATGCATCCGACATCGACGTCCATGGGAACAGCACCAGACTCCGGTTTTGCCGGGATAAAAATTGACTCGGACTCCGGCGATGGTTTGATTGATGGCTTCCTCAGATGCTCCAAGGCTATGCCGGGTGGAATTGGATCCCGGGATGAACCTAGCTTGGACAGTACATCGGCGGCGTCATTTTCAGCCCGAGGTATATGCGTGAGCTCGCAACCTTCAAAGAACCCCGAGATCTTCTGGACATGAAACCGATACAACGCCATGTTGGCATCTAAAGCATCCCAATTTCCCGAGACTTGCTGCACCACCAAATCCGAGTCTCCGAAACATTCTATCCGGCGAATACCAATTTCTTTGGCCACATTTAGCCCATGAACAAGTGCCTCATACTCGGCCACATTGTTAGATGCCGCAAAATGAATCTGCAACACATATCTCAACTGATCTGCTTTGGCGAGGTAAGGACTACCCCGGCACCTAAACCAATTTTTGTCTTGATCCATCAAAGTGCATTCTCCAGTAATTGGGGTCAGGCCGTGGTGGCTCATATTGCATTTCAGCCCAATCCACCAGGAAATCCGGCAGTGCCTGAGATTTAATGGCATCTCTTCTTTCATAGTGAGGAGTGTAAGGGGACACCTCGATAGCCCACTTGGCTACTCGGCCAGTTGCATCTTTACACCCAATGATCTCCGAGATAGGAGCCTCACACACCACAGTGATTGAATGCTCTTGGAAGTAATGTTTCAACTTCTTAGCAGCCAGATAGACACCATATGTCATTTTCTGGTAGTGCGGATAGTTCTGCTTGGATAACGAGATCACCTCGCTAGGTAATACACTGGCCTCTGCACAGTTTTGCCATCTTCTTCTCTCTCCACTACCAATACGACACTCACAACCCGGTTTGTGGCTGCAATGTAGAGCAACATCGGCTCTTTGGGTAATGGTGAAGCCAGTATCGGCGCAGTTGCCAACATCTTTTTTAACTCGGTGAACGCCGCATCTGCTTGCGGGGGCCACACGAAGTGGGTTGTTTTCTTCATGAGTTGATACAAAGGCAATGCCTTTTCCCCAACCTGCTAACAAACCGACTTAAAGATGCCAAACATCCAGTGAATTTCTGCACGTCTTTGAGACATGTCGGTAACCTCATGCTTTCAATAGCACGGATTTTTGTCGGGTTCACCTCGATACCTCGGCTTGACACGAGGAAACCGAGTAATTTGCCTGCCGGCACACCGAAGGTACATTTGTCCGGGTTAAGTTTTATCCGGAATTTCCTCAGATTCTCAAATGTTTCTCGGAGATCATCAATCAGAGTGGATTTCTCCTTAGACTTGATGACAATGTCATCGACATACACCTGCACATTTTTTCCTATTTGATCATGCAAGCATTTTTGCATACATCTCTGGTAAGTGGCACCAGCATTTCTCAAACCAAAGGTCATGACACGATAGCAATAAGCCCCATACGGGGTGATAAAAGCAGTTTTCATTTGATCAGCAGGGTTCAGTGGTATCTGGTGAAAACCAGAATAGCATCTACAAAGGATAACAGCTCACACCCGGCTGTGGAATCGATCACTTGATCTATCCGAGGCAGCGGGAATGGATCCTTAGGACATGCCTTGTTCAAGTTTGTGTAATCAATACACATACGCCACACAATGGCCACGTTCGGGTCATCTTTTTTCTTTTCACCAGGACCGGGTTAGACAACCAGTCCGGGTGCAGCACTTCCATGATGAACCCAGATGCAAGTAATCTGGCCAGTTCATCACCTATCACTTTCTCCTCTCATCCGAGAGACGTCGCATAGGTTGCTTCACCGGTTTCATATCCGGTCTGACGAACAAAGAGTGCTCAGCCAACTCCCTCGGAACACCTGGCAGGTCCTGATTTGACCATGCAAAGATATCCCGGTTCTCACGGAGGAAGTGACTGAGCTCGCCTTCCTATTTCTCAGTTAACCCGGTACCAATGATGACGTTGTGGTCCGGACATGCCGGGTCAACATTGATCTTCTTGGTCTCTTTGGGCACCTCGAAAGTTGCATTCTGCTCCGGGTTAGCCATACCCGGCATACCGAGTTGTGCGGACTGAGCCAATGCCACCACTTCATGGATCTTCTTCTTCTCTGCAGCGATAATCAGTGACTCGGCTAAGCACGATCCAGCCGAGGCACACTCCAGTGCACGCTTGTAATCACCCGAGATAGTGATGATGCCATTAGGACCCGGCATTTTCATCTTGAGGTAACCCACATGGGTGGATATCATGAACTTGGACATGCAGGCCTACCGAGTAAAGCATGGTATGGACTTTCGAGGTCCACTACCTCAAACTGGATACTCTCAGTTCGGCAGTTGTCCTTGGTGCCAAAAACACATCAACCCAAATTTTGCCCATAGGTGCACATGAAACACCGGCACTATGCCATGAAAGGTGGTAGAACTCGGTTGCAGCATGTTTGCCGAGATACCCATCTTCACCATGGTGTCTCGGTACATGATATTGATAGCACTCCCATTATCAATGAGAACTCGGGTGAACCGAATATTGAGTGTCGGTCCGAAGAATGTCGGATCCACTACCAATGCATAACCTCCCGGAGTTGGCATAACTCGGGGATGATCCCTTCTGCTCCAAGTGATCTCTTGCTCGGACCAGTGCAAATACTTCGGCAGCCGGCATAACTGCGTTCACCTCCAGTGCACGCCGATGCAAGCTCTTCTTGTCAGTTGGCTCGGTCACAAATATCACATAGCTCTGATGAGCTTCTCTGTAATCTCCCTGGGGATACTCTCCCTGCCTGCTGGGACCAGTGTTGTTATTGTTCCCTCCGACATTCACCTGATTCACAGGCTTCGGATCTGCTTGCCTCGGAACTGGCGGAATCACCGGGATAGCATTTGCTCCGGTAAGCGGCAAGTTTTGCCTCGGCGGAATTCTCTGAGGTGCCCCCACTGATTTCCTCCGGCTCTGGCTCCTTCTCCCCTTGTGCGCTGATACCAGCTGCACTGCCGAGTTGTATGGTTTGCAGGCCTGCGGATGTCTTGGGTGTGGAAACTGCATGGCCCATCCAACATAGCCTCATAAGTTAAGGACGGCTTCTGGTCACCCCATGGCCTCTTCCCTCTTGATTCTGGCCCCATGCTGGGCCATTGAACTTCGGACGCTGGCTATTACCGGCATCTGGCTGGTCTTGGTTTACAGCTGCAACCTGGTTCGAGCCATACCGGTAATCCGGTTCTCTCCTCTTGTTACCGAAGTCCTGGCGATCGTTCTGCCTGACTGGCCCGGGTCTGTTGTTCACCGGGTATCTTCTACTCGGCTCTCCCGAGTTCAGCAAAGGTTGCATCGGATCACCCAGTGCATAGCTATCCGCAATCCGGATTGTCTCGGCCAGAGTGGCCGGCATTTCCCTCTGCAACTTCTGCCAGAGCATGGAGCCATGTCGGCACCCCTGGGCAAACCAAGATATGGCCTGTGCCTCTACAACTCCTTCACAGGAATTGCGAATAGTACTCCACCGGGTTAAGTAATCCCGGTCAGTTTCATTATCCCTCTGCTTGCACATCGCAAGCTGCTGAGGACGGTTTGGTCTCTTGTATGTGCTGGAGAAGTTGCTAACAAATGCTTCTTCAAAGTCCAGCCAGCAATCAACACTGCCCTCTCGCAGGTTGTTCAGCCAAATCCGGGCTGGCCCTCCAACATCTGCGGGATATACCTCACCGCCCATCTGCGGTTACCTCCCGCAATATGCACAGCCGACACATAATCTGTCAGCCAGTCCTCTGGCTTAGTGCTGCCGTCATATGTTTTTGCACCTCGGTTTAGCTGAAAGTGCCGCACCGGTGGTTCCCTCATGATCCGAGGTCCAAAACATGCAGGTCCAGGTGGACCTTGCTCTTCCAGCATCTCGGACATATAAATCCTGTCCAACTTGTAGCGTGCATCATTTGGTGACAACTGGCGAGGTCCCAACCGAGATCCCAGTGCACCTTCATATCTCGGATACCCGGCTTTCTCCATAGCCGAGTAACCATCATCATAACGGTTAGCCACCTGTTCAACAACTTGTGGCTGCTGGACATGCCCGACATTTTGCTGCTGCTGCTGGGCGAGATTTTGTGTCGGATACCGAGGTGGATAACCTCGGCCAGCCGAGTTAACTACCCCGGCACCTGGACCGCCCTGACCGGGATTGCTTCTACCCCGGCCGGCACTACCTCGCCCAACTACCTGTTTTCCGGCACACGCCGGGTCATACACCTGTATCTGTTTGCTCTTACCGGAGTTTACACTCCGGTCACGATCTCCACCGACATGCGGTGATGAAGCTTGCCCCTTAGATCCACTGGCTCCCCTAGCCGAGTGAACAACATCGGACCCCCTGCAACTGTGTTGGCCTGCGATAGGCCTCATTCTGCCGGGTAGCCACAGCTACCAGCTCATTAACTCGGTCTTGCTGCCTGCGGAGAGCTTCTCCGGATAAGCCAGACAACTCGGCTCTTGCTGCCTCGGCAGCTCTAAGAGTCTTAGCAGGGGAACTATACTTCGGTTTTTCGACCGATAAGGTACTAGGAGTTTTGCTGGAGCTAGATCTACCATCTCTAGCCAACTCGGCATTGAGGTTTTTACCTCTCTTGCGCACATCCTCTACTCGACTAGGGCGAGCAGCTACCGGGGTAAAACCATGTGCTAGGTTATACTCACGGACAGTTATCCCAAATCTCTTCTCACCTCGGCCATCTCCAGAGCCTCCTGAAGCAAGCTCTGACGCCGTGCCTCCAACTCTGCCTCTGATTGGGCAGCATCTGTACCGGCAACTACCGGCACATTTAACTTCTCTATGATCTCCTCGAGGTGAGCTGGCTTAACCGGCACATGGGATGTACCGGCCTGGCCGGGGAGGTTTTCCCTCCTCTCCAGCGGCACTTTCGCCGATCTGGTAACCTTGGGCGGGATTACCGGCATCTCTTTTGCCGGGGTCTCCTTTACCGGCATCGGCCGCAGTGCCGGTCATCATGACCTCTGCGCAGCTCCCGGGGCGAGCGCTACGCCGGCCGCGAGCCGCACAGATAGCAGGAGGATCCTCCGCCACAAGCACCTGCTCGGGGTACTTGCAGACAACCTCGGTGGCGACGTAGGTCACGAAGGTGCCGAAGCTGATGAGGCAGCCGTTCGTCGGGAACGGCCTGCTGCCGAAGCATCCCGCGTTGTCGCTGATGAAGTTCAGCGCGCCGAGCTTGCAGACGAGCCCGCAAACGACGCGCTCGCCGGAGTCGATGATGGAGCCCGTCCGGAATGTCACACCAGCCAGCGCCGCTGCTGCCCCACGGTGGGCGCCAACTGTCGTGGTGGTATCACGGCAGATGCCATAGGATGGCTAAAGTGTGGGGCCGATGGACGCTGGTGGAATCCGGGAGAGGGCTAGCGCGCTAAGAAGCGCACACGAAGAACACACAAGCACACCAAGATCTACCCAGGTTCAGGGCCCTCGTGAGGAGGTAAAGCCCCTACTCCTGCCTGCCTCTCTCTATATATCTCGGTATCAAGTATACAAGCTGCTCCTTGAGCTGTATAACACAACAATGGTGAAAAGCACAAGGAAGGAGATGAAGCTACGGGTGAATTGTCTCTCAGGGCATCGTCCCTCACGCAGGAGGGGGTGAGGGCATATATATAGGCTAAACCGGGTTACCGGAATACCCCTCCACTTGCAATGGTCACCTCCCGTACCGGCACTGCAGACACGCACGCCTGCACGTCATGCTTGTCTCTGCACAGTGGACAGGACGTGTCTTGCCCATGTTCTGCAGCTCTACTGCAGCTAGAAGGTACCCTCTGGCAGAGACAAGACATGGCCTGCCCATGCCTCTGCCTCGCATTCTGTTCCCGGATAACCCGGAGTCAGCGGTGGAATGATGGCCTGCCATCTCGGTTTCCTGCACGCCCCCGTGTCAGGCGCTTCCGTGTCAGGCGCTCCCGTGCCAGACGGGATATGACAGGAGCATTGACCTCTGTCCGACACAAGGATAACCCGGCATGGATATGCCGGATCTCCTTCCTCAAATATCCTTCCCTGCACATAAGAAAACACACAAGTTACCGACATACATATGTCGGCTATGTTATCTCGGATCTTTATCTCGGATCCCTTGTCTCGGTCGACCATGCTGGCTGGCACCAGCATGGTACCCCGGTCCCTTCTGGCCCAGGTTATCTCGGTAAGCCTATCTCGGTTGGCACCTGCACCACACTCTGAAGCCCAGTTATGCCGGTTTTACTGTAACTTGGCCCACACCTGGGCATAGCTTTTACCTCACCATGACCCTACCCGGGGGTAGCCCCGGGGACTGCCATTGCCCGCGAAGCCTTTGCGGTACGTACCGGCGCCTGATTTGTCCGTCGCACCGCAAAGGGCAAAGGCGCCGCCTAGGTTCCTCACACTGCAAAGGTGTAAGAATGTGCCTATGCAGTGGCTGCATTTTCCACCTTCGTGCTCACTAGGATGGCCGAGCTCGTCAAGGGTAGGCTCGATCTCAAGAGGGGCATCAAAGACAAGAGTTTGGAGAGCATTTGCAAAGATGTTCTCCTTTTCTGCGGCGCCATGGTGAGCACCACCCAGTTGTACAATCATCTCAGGAAGTGGAGGTACAGGTGGACATATCTCCGCAATCTGGCACAACTTGAAGGAGTGGAATGGCGTGAGGAGTCTAGCAGTTTCTACATGGACGATATGGCATTCCTCAAGCATGTCACTGCAATTTTCCGCAATACAGATTGTTCAGTTCTTCTAACTCTCTACTTGACATGTCCTGGAATAACAGTTCCATCATTTCAGGCGACGAGTGCTTCCTCAACACGCCAATTGAGAACTATGACCAGATGAAAATCATCTTCGGCAGACCACGTGCGCAGAATCCTCTTGCGGTCAACACGCTCCACCTTGCTCTTAGCTACCTCATGGATCATGAAGAGGAGCGTGCCGCCTATCTTGCCGGGTCCGAGGTACAGAGTAAGAAGTGGTACTACACCTACTATCGCAGCCTCTTCTGGGCGATGGGGTGCTGATGCTGTTGCTGCCGATGTGATTGCTGTTATGCCCTCTATTACGTCCCCTAGTATGTAGAACATCCTAAAACTGATGCCAGATTTGTATATTTTGCGAGGCGGTTTACTAAACCCCTCAGATGATGAACTTGTGATGCGAGGCGGTATACTAACCCCTCCTCAGATGATGAGGTGCATCACCAGCACTTGTTATGCTAAATTTGTGATGCACCATCTATTTTGCTGACTAGCAAGGGCATAATTAGTTCAAGCCTCATTAACTGAACATTGTTGGTATTGTTGGTATGTTCACCACTCAGGCAACAAGGTAACCACATCATGACAGTTGCATGTAACCAAACACCATGAAATTAGCTATGTGAAAGAACTCATGCAACCAAACAGCGGATGGTTAAAATTTTGCACCCAGCCGAACGGGCCTGGCCAGGACAGTGTTGGCAACCAAACGGGCTGCAAAACTTGGCTCAGGCCGCGTTTCACCTGAGCCAGGCCCAACTGAGCCACGGAGACGGGAGGCCATTTTTGGGTGCGAGCAACCAAACACGCCCTTGATGTCTTGTGGTGCGCCAATCGCTAGTTGAACCCACGTTCATGAATTACTCCTATGAAACAAAAGGGGATGGAAGAAGAAGAGTAAATTTCTAAATTACACAATACAGTGACCCGGACTTTTGGCACTGGGACGCGCGCGGAGCGAATCGTGCGGTATGAAATGGAGTCGCGATTCGGGAACAAAGTAGGGCTTGCGTGGTTAGGACGGTGGTTAGCGATACGAATACAAACTTAGGGGGCCAGCGGTGCGTCACACATACGGTACGAAACATGATCTATGGTTTCTGCGCAATAAGTGTAGCTTTAATTGGCAAAATTTGAAAAACCGATTAGAGTACTAGAGCTTGGTAAGGCCGGTGAGCATTGGAAATCAGGAAAAATATATGAAAAAAGAGCGTACCCAGATTGAGTGGAACCCAAAAACAGGAAAATACACTTGCAAAACTTCAGTACAGGGGACACAGAGATTTATTAGAAGGGTCCATTACATAAAGGGCGAGCGGTGGTGACAACGAAAATTACATTAACTTGGCTACAGGAGAACGAGGATTCAACTATTGGTTGATAACGCGCACGGTGGAGATGCCATTGGGGATGGACTGGTCCTAGAGGAGCCATGGGTTCACCTTGAAACAGCAGCAGAGGGTGTCGGCAACCCATTAGACGTCTCCATGGAAGCGGTCAGCTTCTCCTTTTTGCCAAAGGACGGCGTAGACGTCGCCGTCGTCCGCGCCTCGCCTGATGTTGAAGTTGCGGTGGTCGGTGTAGAGGTGGCCGAGGATGATCTCCGCGCAGCGCTGAGTAGGGTAGGTGCCTTCGAAACTGTAGAACATCAGAGTGTTCCCAGTTTTGTACGCTGTCGGCCCGATGAACTCAATCGGGTACGCGGCGAGCACCGGCTCGACGTCGGGGAACTCCCATCTCTTCCGCGCCTGGGACATGCAAGGAGAAGGTCGACAGAGGAAACAAGGTGGAGTGTGGAGCGGCGGCGAGGCAGTGTTTCCCTAAATCGACATGGATTTGCTTATAAATGGTGGGGTGATTCTTCGAGAAACGCGGAGATGAATGCAGAGCGGCTGCTCCCCACTTCACCCGTGTCACGGTGTGTGTGGATGAGAACAAGGCCAGCGTTGGTTCACACCGCTGAATCGCAGTGGATTCCTGACTGTTGCGCGTACATGCCTATCTGGCAGAACCAAGTTATGTACTCCCTCCGTCCGCTGAAGAGTGGACATCTGGGGTTTTCAAGACAAATTAGTAGTTTTGTAGAAAACCCCTTCCTCCTTTCATTAAAGTTACAGGCTAGCAGTGATGTTTCTTCGATTCACGTATATATTTAATGTGCATGCCTCATTAATCACAAGCAAAAGGCAATCCAACCAGTAGAATCAATTCCCGCCAGCTAATTTAGCATCAGCTTGCACCGTTCCCTCGACTGAATCGTTGCATGTCTCATTAATCGAGGCCTAGACTGAGGGGAAAGATGCAAAATTACCACCGGAAACGTAGACGTACACTTATTTTCGGAAAACGTGGAACCCAAACGTCCACTTTTATACGGACGGAGGGAGTACGCGTGTGACCGGTGGGGTCAATGAAAGAGGGTCCACATGTCATAATCGGGCTGGAAAACAGGTTAAAAAAATGTGCTGCGACTACCGTGGATGATTTGGCCCATTTTGAGTTCTACATGGGCCTTGCAGCAGATAACGCCTGTGTAATTCCCAATTGTAGGGTAGAAAAAAATTGATTATGGATTTCGCTGAAAAAGGATCTTTTTTGTATACATGTCATATTTGCAATAATATTTCATCGACGTGCTGTTATTTTTCTAGTTTTCTGTAGTGAACAGAACAGGACGTAGACAACAAAGAAAAAATTGGGTGGAATAGAACGGCGAGATTTTTTTGCAGACCGTAGCGATCCATCTGTTCACGAATACGACGTGTGGACGAACCGGAGTAATGGAACAGTTTGCGAGCACGTGAACGGCGTCAGTCAACTATGTGTCTGGACATGCATGCGTTCAGTCCACGGATCGGGTACGGACAAAATATCCGTCGAAATCTGCAGCAAACTCGGTTGTGACTAGCAATAATAATAACTTCAAAAACATCTGGCACAGATAAATACGTGAGCCCTAGGGAGGGGGGGGGGGGGGGGGGGGTCGGGTATGACGAAATATTGTAGACAATTCCTAGTGTTTGGTGGTTGGCAAACTATAAGGGTTGAATTCAAAAAACGTGGAGCGTGGAATATCTGGGGTGGGCAGCAGGGCGATGTTTTGTCAGGCATATGTAACCGCAAAAAAATACAATTAATAGTGAGCTAGGATACTCACTGCCGTCAGTAAAATCGTTTGTGACTTGTAGAAAATGTTTGTTAGGTTCCATATCTTAATAAAGTTGGGTGGACTTCGAGCCTTGTTTGTGCAGAAGAACAAAATATAGGAAAATGTAACAATGGAAACAACTTTTCCGGGCGGATTGTGAATGTGTAAAACATAATGTCTGTATAAGTTAGCGTGTTGCATGTAATTTCGTCATTTTGCAGTAAAATCCAAAGTTTCGTTGGAAATGTTGCGATGCCGTGGCAGTGGGCTTTAGGATCGGATGGAACCAATTGTGTACACTTAGTTAGCGGCAGCGTAAAAATGTGGGGCGAAGCTTGTGGGAAAAAATGTTTAATTTTTAGGTTGCCTTTTTGGATTTTGCACCGATTTAGAAGTCGAACAAAATGGATAAAAAAAGATGAACATTCTGTAAAAATGTCTTTGTGACTTGCATAGTTGTTTGTTTGGGTAAATGTGTTCCCACATTTTTTAACCTTCAATTTCAATATGGTTGCCACGACACTGTCTCGTGCAATGAACTGAAGCAAAGAAAATAATGAACAAACCCCAAATCACATAATAACAGAAATGTGCATATAGAAATAAACATAAACATAAACATAGATATATATTATTAGCTGCTGGTGAGGCAGCAAGCGGGGTTACATATAGGTAGGGTGGGGCGGGGATTACAACATCATCGACAACTAAGAAACATGTATTAGATCTTGATCCAGGGACAGCAGACAGACACCCTAACGGTGGATAGCGCGGACGGTAGGGAAGATGCACTGGATGCAGCAACAGATGGTGTCGCCGACCCAAAACACGTTGACGTGGAACTTGTCGGCGTCTCCTTCGTTCCACAGCCTGCAGTAGACGCCGCCGCCGTCCGCGCCATGCTTGAGGTTGATGTGCCGCTTGTCGTTGTACAGGTTGCCGAGGAAGATGTGCGCGCAGTGCCAGGCTGAAACTGTCCCACCGAAGACGAAGAACTGCACCGTGTTGCCGTCGGGAAAGGCTACTGGCCCGACGAACTCCACTGGGTGCGCGTTGTAGATAGGTTCCTGGCCTACCAAGTTGATGTCTTCCCACGCCATGGCGCCTGGTGTCTGGAGAAGAGGGAAATCTATGGCAGATGGAGAATGGGGCAAAGGGGGATAGAGCAGGCTGGTGTGAAGAGAACCGTGTCGCTCCGGATTGGGTTAAAAAGAGGTGGTGATGCTTCGAGCATGAGGGAGATGGAACGAGTGTGCGGCCGTTTTGGATTTGGTGGCGTGCGAACGAGGCTTCACATTGAATTTTACTGCTGCATCGCAGTGGCTTCGTGACTGAACCACAACCGGCGTAGCAAGGCTTTGACGCGCGGAGACCGTCGTGGCAGAACCAGATAGAGGACACAATAAATTGGTGCACCACCCCACGTTACGACTTGGGAAACTGCACGGCAGTTTCCAGGAGACGAATTTTTCCTTGTTCATGTTAAGGTTTGAAAAAATGTTAAGTCTAAGTGGTTTTGCACTCCATGCATGTTGGTGAGTAATGTGCGTCTAGAAAAATAAAAATAAACCACCCCGCATATTTGACGGCTCAAACAAAATAAGTTATTTTCAGAGTGCATGAATCTTAAACTATATTGGAAAAAATATGATTAAGATGATTTTGTGGGCGGTAAACATTTTTTAACTGCATGGTCACGCGGTCTCCAAGCATTTCTGCATCACTTAGAGAATGACATGTGGGCTCGTTCCATCGTGGGCCCGTGTGTCAGCGGGGTGGGTGCAAGTGGGTGGTGTGACTGCTAAAACCCTGAGCGTGTGTGCCAATGGTGGCTCGCTGTCAATTGAAGAAGCTTGCATTTCAAGCTTGAATCTCAGGTGGCTTCAGTGCGATCATTGTTCTGCTGCTTCCCCATTTCCTTGTTCCTCTTTCCGAAGCCACAGTTTTTCTGGATTGCTCGTCGCCATAGCTGCTCGGACAGTAGTTCTCCAGATCTCTCGAAGATGGTTTCCTGGGGGGATGTCGAGGAATCCTCTAAAGATCCAAGCTCTGAAGATTCAGATGTAAGTATAACAATCCTTGTTAATACATCAGATCTGTTTGTAGTTTTGAGGATAGGTACCTTATGTGGATATGAAGCTCTTCAACAATGGGGGGATTTAATTTCGTGTAGCTTGCTTGTCCCAAGGTATGTGAACGGATATTTATACCCCCCTTCCAATTCTGCCCGTTGGCAGCCAAAACCCGAGCCAACGGTACTACCGCGCCAGAGAGCTTCGCGCAGAGTCAACGGTCGGTCTTGTCTTCACTCCGCACCAGCGGTACTACCGCCGGCAGTACCACTGCCAGTACCGCTCATCGCGTCCGAAGGCGAGATAGGCGGTACTTCGGGCGATACTACCGCAGGCTCGGCAGGCTCCATGTGCCCAGGGCGGTAATACCGCTGCCAGTACCGCTTATCGCGTCCGAACCCGTTGTAGCCGGTACTGAGGGCAGTACTGCCGCTGCGGCTCCCTAGCCCAGAGCAAGCGGTACTACCGCCGCTGGACAGAAGCCACTCCATCTTCTTCTTTTTGACTCGCGAATGTGACGGTGATAATTATGTGAACCATTTCAAAATTATGCAACATGTTAGATGCACTCGTTGTATTGTCAACAACACCAAAACATGATTAAGAGCAACTATGCTCTTTCACTTCCCAATAACTAGCTAGCAGCTGCTAATTCGGAGAAAAACTAGAAACTGCAATTGTCGGTTGCCATTTTTCCCTAAACAAATAGCATTCCTTCTTCCACATCCTTGTATCTCTTCTGTGCTCCCCCATCCCCCACATGTTCCTTGCAGCCTTGGACGACCACAAACTAATCACAGAGACTTACTACATTCCTGCCCACGGTACCACCATTCTGGAGGTGGCGTACACCAATGAAGAGCATACCCTGAAGCAGATCCTCGCCAAGAATGAGCAATGGCTTGAGGAGGACAAAAATATGTTCGTGGGCCTTGACCTCGAGTAGAGCCATGATGCTACTTTGAAACCACAGCAAATTGCAGTCGTCCAATTCGCGATGCGTGAGCACGTCCTCGTGTTCCAATGGTGCAGGTCATCGAAGCATTGCCCAGGGCTGCACAATTTTATTGAAAAGGGGCAGACCACTTCCACAAGCGTAGACCCAAGAAATGACAGGCA
The DNA here is from genome assembly GCA_947311845.1 of Poa pratensis. Taxonomy (NCBI): domain Eukaryota; kingdom Viridiplantae; phylum Streptophyta; class Magnoliopsida; order Poales; family Poaceae; genus Poa; species Poa pratensis. Next base: position 948,633 of record CAMZMU010000111.1, read on the forward strand.
CACTCTTGAATGTTTGTGATTTACCAGGTGGATATCCAACTAGTATACCAAATCATATGTGAAGGTGTAAAGGGCGAAATGGCTGCTTTAGCGACGGATCATATGTGAAGGTGTAAAGGGCGAAATGGCTGCTTTAGCGACAGACCTCATCGACAGTTCCTACTTCCTACCACGACATGAAGAAGAAGTTCCCATCAGGTCAGCAACAGTTCCGAGAGTGTAAGCCGATTGCCCTAAATCTCAAGTATGCAACAATAGACTGATACGTGAGCTACAAGTTGTACCATAGGATTCTAACCATGAAGAACATGCTACATCGAACATGGCATGAAATGGTCTGCCCCAGGTGCAAAACCGTCAAGGGATTTTTAAGCCGCAACAAGGGCCACAAGGGAGATGACGAGTGGTGTATTGCACTAGAACTTGCATGTCTATGTTGAACCAGTTTGTAAATTTAATTGTATTTACTTCTGTGTGCGGACAAAGGTGTGTTGTACAAATACATGATGCAGTTGTGGCCTAATTATGTGTGTGTGACTTTATTTTTGTGCTAAAATGGTCATCTAACAACCCAAATTCATCAGCACGACGACCGATACAAAAATATTTATAACTTCCACCTGGCGGGAGTCAAGAGAGCATCAATGTTAGTGAATCGACACGCCATGAGCCAGCCTCTACCATAGGCTGTGCAGCTACCGGCAATAGACCTGACAGGTGAGGAGGTGCTAGAGGGATTGTCGCGCCAGTTAGCCTATCATCACTCTAAAGTCTTAAGCTTTTTTCATAGGCTCGCATCCTTCAAAGTGCGGCGCTTGGATGGCTCCTTCGCGGCAGGACGAAACGACGCCCGCACAAGTCCAGGCTTCACGTGCAGAACTGGCCGACAACGCAGTAGAGGAGGAGATTATAATTTAGGTGCCTCGCTGGGTGCGGCAGGCCTGTTTGTCGACTCACAAATCCTCGTTGACGATGATACTTTTTTGGATCTTGCAATGGTGGAGGCTCGGCGTCTCTTCCGGCGTGAGTCTCGACAGCGCTGGAGTTGTACGGCGGCCGCCGGCCACACTGGTCGCAGAAACTATAGGGATCATTTTGTATTTCTTGATCTTTTAGAATTTTATCTGCAAATTTAGAATAATCAGTTTATCCCGGTCTGTCTTTTTTTTTTGAGGACCTGGCAACCGTTTGCCTTTCGATTAAATAGAAAAAGAGTGGTTATTTACAGCCACAAATCAAGTCTCCGAAGAGACAAAGACCTGAGGTAAACCGCAAAAAAGAAAAAGCGAGAGATCTAGGAATCTCCAAGATCATGTGAGTGCGCATAAGCCCTTTGCGCCATCTCCTGCCGCACCAACGCCGCCACGACATCCGGTTGTATCGTCACGTTCTGGAACACCCGTCTGTTCCGCTCCTTCCAGACTCCCCAAATGGAGTATAGGATCGCCCCACTCGCCTCCCGTCGCTTGTCCTTTGGGAGGCCGGCCAAAGCCTTGTCCCACCAAGCGTTGAGGCTGCCACCATTCGTCGGTGGGGCCGCCCCAACCTGCCCATGCGCCAAGAAGACGCGCTCGCGCACCAAGGTCGAGAAACTGCAGTCAAGTGTGAGGTGTTGCACCGTCTCGGGATGAATCCTGCATAGCTTGCATATGGGATCGTGTGGCCATCCACGAATCGCAAGGTTGTCGGCCGTAAGGATCTTGCCATGGAGCGCCATCCATGCAAAGAACCGACACTTGGCCTCCGCGTGGCCCTTCCAAAACTTTGCCGAGCGGAAGGGAGCGCAAGAGCTAGCAAACTGGCAGCGGTAAGCCGTGGCCGCCGAGTAGACCCCCGACTCCGTCCAACGCCAGCGGACCGAGTCCAGCACCGGGAGCAGCTGCACACCCTGTATGAGCGTCCAGAGCCTTGTGTATTGCTCAAGTTGTCTTGCTGTGGAGATTTTGGCTAGTGAGCGGATCCAGTTTTGATTTTCTAACTCCTTTTTCACCGATCTTCGCTTTCTTGAGGAAATAGCGAAGAGGTCCGGAAACTGATGGCGCAAAGATCCCCCATGCGTCCATTCGTCCCGCCAAAAGCTGCATTTCGCGCCGTCACCAAGTGTGATCTCTGCTGTCTCGTCGCACGGCGTTTGCATCCCTCGCCATGGCCTAGCTTCATCAGTCCACTCTAGCCACAGCCAACGAAGCCTCATGGCCCTTCCAAACCGGTCCAAATCAAGCACGCCGAGACCCCCTAGCTCCTTAGGTCTGCAAATCGTCTTCCAGCTAACCAACGGGTGCGGGCGCGCACCCAGAGCAGCCCCTGTTTTCATCCAAAGGAAGTTTCTTTTTATCTTCTCAATTCTCTTGATCACCCACTTAGGGAGCTTGAAAACTGCTAGGTGGTAGAGGACCATGGAAGTGAGCACTGATCGACAAAGCACTACCCTCCCCACCCTCATGAAATGCTTGCCCCACCACCCGCAAGCCTAGCTCCGATCTTGTCAATAAGCGGCTGGAAGTGTACAATCTTCAACTTGGAGTGATGCAATGGCAGCCCCAAGTAGGTGCACGGAAAAGACCCACGCCTAGCTGGGAAGATCAATAGCGCCGCCGCCACTTGCTCCTCAGTGCAGCCAATCGAAAACGCCTCCGATTTACTCATGTTGGTGTTCAAACCCGAGGCCTCCCCGAACACGCAAAGAATCGCACCTGGCCCAACAAAGACCCCGGCGTCGTCGGCGTAGAGCGAAACCGCGAAACGCACCGGTGCGGCTCTGAATGGAAGAAGAAGAAGAAAGCCCCGCTCCACCGCAACCCGGAACAGATGGTGGATGGGATCAATGGCAAGGATGAATAGCATCGGCGAAAGCGGATCCCCCTGTTGTAGCCCCCTCCGATGTGAAATGCGCGGTCCCGTCTTCCTATTCAGCAACACCCGGGACGTGGCCGTGGAGAGGAGGAGGCAAATCCATCTCCGCCAACGAGGGCCGAATCCCAGGATCCGGAGCAGCTCCAGCAGGTAAGCCCAACTGACAGAATCAAACGCCTTCGCGATGTCTAGCTTCAAGAAGAAGCCCGGCGTCTTCTGTCGATGCATTGCCTTTATCATCCCTTGCACGTGCAGAAAGTTGTCATGTATGCATCTCTTCTTTATAAATGCCGACTGACATGGCGAAACAAGAGCAGGGAGTAACGGTGCTAGCCTCAAGGACAACATCTTGGAGAAGATCTTGGACACGCTGTGAATCAGACTAATCGGTCGGAAATCAGCAATGGTCCTCGTGTCTGTCTTCTTAGGCAGCAACACAATGCTTGCTGAATTCACCAGCCCCGTGGTCGTCCCTCCTCGCTCCGCCATATGCATCACCGCCTCCAGTAAATCATCGTCAACAATGGCCCAACATGTCCTTAAAAACAGCCCTATGAATCCGTTTGGGCCCGGCGCCTTCTCCGCCGGCAGGGAGAACACCGCAGCCCGCAACTCCTCCATCCCGAAAGGGGCCTCCAGATGCGCCAGATCATGTGCCTCGTATCCCAGCTCAGCCCAATTCAAGCTTGTGGGACGCTGCTGCACTGATCCAAGAAACTGCGTGAAGTGCTCAGTAATTGCTGCCTCCTTCTCCTCATGCGTGATCGCAAACCCCTCTGTGGTGTGAAGGTTTTGGATAAAATTCTTCCTCCTTCTTCCGTTGGCTCTTAGATGAAAAAGACGTGTGTTCGCATCACCTAGCTTGATTGCGGTCAGCCGTGATCTTTGCCGCATCCGAATCTTGTTAATCGCTGCGATCCCAAGAATCTTGGACCTAAGATTTATTCTGAGCCGCCGCTCCGCTGCCGAAAGCGCCCTGTCCTCCTGTGCCATATCTAGCCTCTGTATCACCTCTCTAGCAATGGCAAGCTGCAGCTTGAGGTCACCAAACTTCATCTTATGTCATCGTTTCAACGCCTTTGCCGTGCGTTCGAGCTTAACATGGAGACGACGGACCGGGTCTGCCGAGAGCACCTCTTTCTCCCAAGCCTCGAGCACCACCTCCTGGAAGCCCTCCATCTTTAGCCAAAAGGCTTCGAAACGGAAGGTGCGGCATCGCGGTATATCCACCGCTCCCAAGAGCAGCAGCGGCGCGTGATCAGACAATGAAGAAGGTAGTGATTGCAGAATCGCCGATGGGAATGCCGAGTCCCAGCCTTCCGAGCAGAAGAACCTATCGATCCGTGTCATAGTCGGAGCCGCCTGCTCGTTGGACCAAGTGAACCTTCTTCCGGAGAGGTTTAACTCCCGCAGTCGCATTGCATCAAGAGCTGCTTTAAATCTTCTCATCAACCTTCTGTTAAGATTGCCATTTCTTTTATCCTCTGCTCGGTAAATTAGGTTGAAGTCTCCAAAAACCTGCCATCTTGCCGGACTTGCAGCCGTGAGCGCACGGAGCTCAGCAATGAACTCAATCTTCCTGGCTTCTCCCTTCTCCCTGGGGGCCATAGACCCCCGAAGCAGTCCAAGTGGATCCATCTGCCTTGTCCGTGAAATGATCCAGTCTGTCTTTTAGTTTCCATGTGTATTGTTTCATGTTACTTGATTTTCAATTAATGAAATAGGTGGTTGCTCTACAAAAAATCGGCCGCCCAAAGCAGGGCAGAGCGGCCGCCGGATAGAAACGGCCATCGAAGCCGCCGTCACGTACTTCCGGCCCTCTCTGCGTGCAATCGTGTCTAATTCTGATTTTTGTTTTACTTGTGCAAAGGAACCAGCAATCCTTCCTGTTATAGTCACGTGCTTGTATTTACCTCCAGCTTCTACAATCAACAATCTGATATACGATTAGAAGTCATACTGATGGCTTTTTTGTTGTCCATGACTCCATGTGGAGTCATTCTCCAGCGTACCTAATTCAAGGATGGAGGCGTACGACTACCTCGCTTGCCGTTACTATTGTCTATATATGGCCTCTGTATTCAACTAGAGAAGAAGCAGCAGGAGTTGTTCGCTTCGCATTCTTTGCTTTGCAAGATTGCTAACCTACAATGTTCTTTACTATTGTTGAAGTAACGTTTGATGATTTTTTTTGCAATACATGATTCTTAACTGACGATGACAACCAACATATTGGCTTTGTGTATTAGAGTTGCAGACTCACTGAAGTAGTTTGTAAATCTGTGCCTCAAGAAGCTGCATGATTGTGGATTGCTTAGCATCCGGATCAACAACGGATTTTGTAGATATTGTTCAAGCACATTAAAGATGAAGCTAAAGTTGCATACAGTATCGTATGATCACATTGTCTTGTACTGGTCATTTGCTGCTTTTTTTCTAAAAAAAGAAGAAGCATATGAACCTTGATTCCGTGTAGCATACAATTATGACCTCTATCGATGTTACTGTTGTCGCATGCTAAATGTTAGAGTACTTCCGATTAGTTGATTCAAGACTCTTGTGAAATAAAATTGACACACTATTTGGATATGATTTAACTATTTCAACTTTATATGGATTCAACTTTATATGCATTGTCCATTTTCTTGTAAATTTTAGCAATTTTTTAGAAAAATCCCGGCGAGAATTCTATTTTTTTATCTTAAAGTGCATCTAACAAAATTTATATCAATTAAACGTGCATTGCACGTGCAAATTACTAGTTCTAATAAAGGCTGTTGTAAGCTGTGATGTTTTTTTAGTAAACGTTCTTTCTTCCAAGTTTACAACTTATGTTTTTAGCAGATTTTGTCCACCTATCTTTAGTATTCTGTTGGCTGTTGTCGCTAAATTGATTCAAGGATAAAGGCCAAGCTTGCAAGGCTCACCTGAAGAGTAATCGCCTTAGGTTTGCAAAAAACAGAAAAATGAATCGACTGAATTGGACTGCACATTACCGGTTAGGAGGCGCCCAAGGGGCGCCCCAGCCTCTACGTACTTATATCTATCAAACATGAGGACCCAATGAACAACGTTGGTGCCGGGACACATTTGCTACACACTGTACGTTTTTTCACGTAATGGAAGAACTTTATTACACCCGGCCTAATGCATCATAGATGCACAAATCCCAACTCAATTTCTCTAGGAACAACGATGAAGTTTCAGATCGCTACAACAATCTGTCGTCTCGCGTATTGCACCGAGGCATAACACTTAATATGCATGATTGATGAACTGGTAGAAAAACTATCGGTTGGCCTCTCATGCATACATTAGACTCTGCATGTGCTTGATACGATCGACTATGCCTCTCTGCAGTCATGGAAAAAATCTTTCGTGCCACAAAGAAGAGATGCTTGGCTTACTTCATATATTGTGGACTTCCGACATACTCTTCGGACGATATATAGTTATGTATGTGTCTCTTCTCGGAATCATGTACCGTAACTAAAAAGGGACACTTTCCCTCTTTTAAGACAATCATGTAATAAGAGATGGTTAATGCATAGCTACAAGAGTGTGTATGCATGAACCAACAGATCAATAATTTACAATGACAAAATCATGAAGCAAGCATGGCAACTAATAGCAAAATATCTCTTCTATTATTCATAAAAGAATAACGCGCCAAACTTCCTTATATTTTTGCACATACTAGCACATTCATACGTAATACAATTAAATCGAGACCATCAATTAGATCTATCAGTCAAGAACAGTGTCTGTAGTTGCTTCTTCACGCGCAATGGAGTTCAATCTCATGAAATATTCCATATTGTTTAGATTATAGCTCACTATGCCTTCTGCCAAGCACAAATGAGTAGCAGTAGCCCAAAAGGCACAAGTACTGTTGTTGCCCAGGCAATATCGATCATTTCTGAAATTCTTCTGCCCAGATTTTAAAGAACTCATTTTGTGACTAGCTAGCCCAAAAGGCGCAAGTACTGCTGTTGCCCAGGCAATATCGATCATTTCTGAAATTCTTCTGCCCAGATTTTAAAGAATTTATTTTGTGACTAGCTAAGGGTTACTCGGTATAAAAAGAACTGAATGGGGGAAACAATCAAATTGACACATTTAACTGCGAGTTTAGGTGAAAATCAAAGCATACGACAAAGACCCGACTAGAGTTACGAGCCTCAATTCCTGATAAACTATCTAGAGAATAAATAGGAACATCATTAGAAAAATGTATTACAAGTATAAAACTAGGGAACATTTATATTGTGTCCAGGAATATGTAAAATAACGTCATTACATTTGTCACTTGATCTTTCTTTACATGGTGTATCATTTTACTCCCTCCGTTCTGAATAATAAGATAAGAATGATTTACCTTTTTTTTTCTGAATCACATGTATCTAGACGTATTTCAGTGTGTAGGTCCTTATCTAGTTCACACCGAAATGGCAGGAATAACTTTTATAACATGCTAATCATATATATTGTGTATAGACTTACATTCGAGATTGAAGAGCTAAAACTTCCTGGGATGAAGGAAATACTGACTCAGATGTTACCTATGATAAAATCATGTGTGTGTGTGTGAGAGTAGCATTTTATTTTTCAGTTGCAGTTGAACTACTGGGGGCGGCTTTTTGGGTAGTCGGTGCAGATGTACCTATTATGTAAAACATTTTTAATATTTTTATAAAATGTCAAAAAATTATAGAAAAAAAATCGGATACACATTATAACATTTTGTGTTAGCATAAAAAATGTTGTGGAGAAAAAGCATTTTTTGTGACCCGTGCAAAAAAAGACAAAAAAATGTCTCGTTATTTGAAGCGTCCGGATTTGTGTTTTTTACACATGTCACAAAAAATGTTTTTTCTTCACGTACTTTTTGTGCTAACACTAAATGTCTTGAAATATGTCCGAAATTTATATTTTGAATTTTTTGACATTTTCAAATTTGTTTTTTGAGCAGTGTACCTGCTACCCGTTATTATGGATTTCCGTTGAACTACTACCCTTTTTTGCTTTTATTGAGAGAGAGAGCAATGTGAGGATTGATTTGCTTTCTCTTTGGTTTTGTACAGTAATTTTAAGACTTCCATTGAATCAGTCGTCTATGATCAAAGCAGTAGCCAGTAGGAGCAATGTTCTGAAGCCAAGGACAAATACAAAAGTAAAACAGCAGGAGTCGTGCATCGATACCTCTCCTAAACCGATTAATCGGCGGATCTTGATGCAAACGTGATCACATTGGAAGAATTCTAGAGATAAGTACACGCGCGGCCGCTTTCTGTGTGGAGATAAGTGCGAGACGACAGACGTCACCAATGGAACAGTGACTCGACAGTGACCTAGCTAGTCCCTATCCTTTTCTGGAGGTAGCTAATTACTACAAGCAACGCCACGCGTGGGAAAATTGAAGAACATAGGGACAGCATGCAGCACAATAAATCTGCAATTACCTGGTATGAGAATGCAGGAGTCAAGTGGTAAACAGATCTGAGCGATCCATGCATTTGCTTCTCATTCCCTTCTCTCAGTAGGCTGGGTTGATCTGCCATGAACATTCCAAATAGAGAAGAAAAGCAAGATGAATCGAAACACTCATACAGTGCAGTAGATCTGGTTGAAATTCATAAAGATTTATGCATTTAGCTGTGAATTTACCTCTATTTTTTGTTGATACCTCCAAGATCCGAATTCTCGGGAACCAGCCGCGAGATCGATCAGCGGCGCAGTAAATGCTTTCCACCTTCCCAAGGAGCGAGCAGCAGATAACGGCTTAATTGAATCCCCTTGGAAAAGATGAACGAATCTATCGAAACAAAAGGCCTCTTCGTACGAAGCGAAGCGGGAAAAGAGGGAATCCGTGCGGGAGAGCGTACCCACGCGCAGGCGCAGCGCCGTACTTGTACAGGTCTCCCAAAAATAGAAACTTGCAGAGGCACAAAATTGCGACGGCGGCGGCATACAATGACAAGAACCAAGGAACGTACGGAGTCATGTGCGGTGGTGAGCGGCGGCCGGCGCGGTGGGCGCGGCGGCGGCCGTGTGCAAGCGCGGGAAGCGCAGCTAGCTTGGGCTAAGGAGGAAGGGAGGCGGGAGAGAGTGGATGACAGGAAGAGCAGTGAGCACGCGGCCGCGACGGCACACCTGGGCGGTGCCGTAACGACCGGCCGTGTGCTCACTCTCTTCTGTCACCGCCCAGCACCCCATACCGGTCCTTGCCTAGCTAGCTAGCAGCAGAGCCGCGCGCCTTCAACACACGCCGGCCGCCGCCGCGACCACCGCGCCGAGCTCGGACAGATGGGTGTGTGCTGCGTGGGAGACGGCGATGGGAGAGAGGCGAGTGTGGGGAGGGTGGATATATAGGCCAGGAGAGCCATCTGGGCCCGCGGTGGCAGCGACGAGCTGAGGACGTGCAGCGCCAGAACATGGCCTGCTGCTAGGGTTTTCCTACTGGATCCCCGCCGGGCGCGAGCTGTGGCTAGTTGCAGCGCACATCGAGCAACGACAACACGATCGATATGATTGGATGGGACGACGCTGCCGCTGCGGGCGGCGGCCGCGCTAGCTGTCCAGCGCCGGATCGAATCGAGCTACCGTCTTCTCGGGCCGGCCAGGCTGTGCAGTGTGCTGGATGGGTGGCTCGCAGGCGTGCGCTCCGCCGGTCGAGTTCGGCGCTTTCTAAAATCGGGCATGCGGCGTGAAGGCGAGAGGCGAGGAAGGCGTGTGGGGTTCATCTCCTCGAAGCGATAAGCAGCGGCATTAAAGCCACGCCTGGGGCCGGTGGCCCCTCGACACGACACGAGAGGCGAGGCCACCGCCGCGACAGTACAAGAGTAGATTTCCACAAATCTGTTGCACCTATTTTACCACCAGTTTTGACTCTTCGTTGTCTAGTACAAAGTGCCTATTTGGTTCAAACGATTTTCAAAAGAATTTTGTAAGATTCCAACTTGTAGGGATTTTTCCTACCGAATTCATTTGGTTCAAATAAATGAATCTTCCAAAAAAAAATATGGATTGCTTTTTTACACTACAATCCTATAGAAATTCTAGCGAGAGGTTGCAGTTCTGGAAAAGTTCCTACGAGTATATGACACCTATGACTTGTACTCAACTCCATAGAAAATTTCTACGTTTTTCCTTTTCCTATGATGCTTATAGGATTTCACATGTCATGACATTCTATTGCTACGTTTTCCTATTCCTGTGTTTTTTGATTCCTATTAACCAAAGAGACCCGACTGCCAAAGCTTCGGAGACTCCCTAAACCCAAGAAAAAGCCCTCCAGATCCTCTCTCCCAGCCGTTGCCGCCGGCCAAGCTTGGCCGTCAAAGGCGGCGGGTGGTCTGGGCGACCCCCGACGTGCTCCCTTCGCACGGAGGGATTCGTCTTCTTGGCGGCGGGGGTGATGCGGGCGCGGCCTGAGGCGGCGGTCCAGCACGCCGGAAGACGTCGGGGAGGCGGAGCTCGGAGAGACAGCTGCGCTGACAGTGGGGAGCGGGTGATGCGACGGCGTGCGGCGGCTCGACCCCAAAGCCAGGCACGCGGCGGCGTGGAAGTTTGGCCAGGAAGTGTCCTGGCGAGCGGCAGCCTGCTTCCTCTGTGTGGAGGGCTCGCGCGAGGCCCTCTCGGCAGCACCTGCTTCCTCTGTGTGGAGGGCTCGCGCGAGGCCCTCTCGGCAGCACCGGCTCGCGGGATGGAGGTGCGAGCGCGGGCCCGATCTGCGCCACAGGGTCGTGGTCGTCGCGCGGTTGTCCGCCTGGTTGGCGTGACGGCCGTGGCATAGCGCAGCCCCAATCCGTGTTGGAGGTGATTCGATGCCGCGGTTCTTTTCCGTGTTGGTGTTGTAGATGTGTTGTGTCCCGGCTGTGCGAGGAGGTTTGCAGGTGGTCAACATGATGCACATGTTGGAGGTCACAGTGGGGCGGATCCGGGTGAAAACTTATCTTCGACCGATGGCCGGAGTCGATGATGGCGACGCCTTGGCCGTTGTTCCCTTCTTGGAGGCATCGTCGAGGTGAAGCTCTCTTACTTCCTCCGCTATCCCCGGGGAAACCCTAGGTCGATGGATCGGATGATGGCAGTATCTCGGCATCATTTCCCCCCCTCTGGGGCATCATTTCGGAGATTGTGCAGGACCGGTGGGTGGCAGTGTGGTGTGTGCCGAGTTCCGTGTGTTGGCTTCTGCGGTAACGACGGCGATGGAGAGTGTTGGTTTGGTCACGGCATGACCTTGGTAGTCGGGTTCTCGTTCCGGGGTGTCTGACTCATTTTCCAGTTAGTCTTCTTTTGCGGTGGAGTCGGAGATGCTGCGGTGGCGTACGATGACCTGCTTGGGGCGGTCCAGTTGTGAAGATCTTCGTCGGTGCTGTTCCTACTCATCTCCTCTCCGAAGCTTACTTCAGAATCAGAGCTGCCAGTATCTGCACGAAGAGTCATCTGTTTGGCATAGGCCGATGACCGGAGTCGCTGAGAAGTGCTGACGACGATGCTGATGGGAAACCTAGCGGTGACCCTTGTCTTCGTTGATGTTTGTGCAGCTTGTGTTGGTAACCAAGGGTGTCTGTGTGTCCCCTCGCGAGGGTCATGTTTCCCGGTTTTAGGCCGGTTTCCCGCTTATTAACCGGCCAACTCTCACTTCTTTTTATTAATGGATGTTCATCTAGACTTTGCATGTGCTACAACAAACTACTGGCTCCACCTCTGCTTGCACGGGCACACAAATCATGTGTGTGGGCTTATAAAGCTGAAACAATTGGGGATAGGTTTGTGATGAAGTTTGAACAACAAAAGAGGATGGGATTTGCTTGAATGTTACTACTACTTCACTTAACTTTTGGATGCGTTCGAACATAAAATTGCACCGGTCAGGTTTAAGTTTATAATCATAATCATTAATATGCATTCAGGATAGATATTTCATACATTAATGTTGAAAATGGTTCCAAATGCAAATCCGACAAAAGAAAACAATTGTACACTAGTAGATTATTTGCATTGTGTCTTCAGCCATGTTTTAATGCTATCTAATTTATGTTTTAAGTGATGATATACTTGACTACAAGGGGGTGTACGGTATAGTCTCGATATCACTTATATATATTTTTTAAATCTTGCTCTCGCAACGCATATAGGGGAATAACTTATTGAATGTGAAAATGATTGGTACGTTATTCTTTTTTAAAAGGAGAAGGTGACTTCGCCCTCCGTATCGATTGATGCAACCAACGGATATAATACAACCTTGGTGAATTCCAATTTTGCAAAAAGAAAAACCTTTGTGGGAAAGAAAAGTTATGCCTACGTGACCCCTGCCATGATCGAATGGTCCCTATCTTGCACACTTAAGTCTCTCTACATAAGTTATTATAACATCAGTGGGTGTTGTGGGTGAGTCGGGTGAACATGTATTCTTACTCTTTTACCACTAGAAATAAATTATTTAAAAAGTTGATACAACTCTACTACCGAAATTTTTGTTATTAGAAGCTGGGCAATATATACTACTCCGTACAACAAGATGTTATGACTTTGTCCCTTGCATTGTTGGTGAGATCATGCAAATTAAATTTGGTATGGTCAGATAGCTGTTGCATTTGTATTGAGAATGGACTTCCTCCACGTGCTAAAAATATATAAGCCAGGTCATGCTAGACCGTTTTCTCGGTCCGATCTGACGGGGATAACTCAGTAAATGTATACCCTAACCAAGATCTACCAGCGTGAGAACACTACAGTATTAGCCCTCTCCACTGTATGTATACAGTACAGTAGCGACATGAGCACCGTGCTCCCTGGACATGGGTACATACATATTTTTAATATTTACGAACCAAGTTTCACCAAAATATTGTATTATCCATGATCTACCAAAAAAAAGGAAAATATGGAGATCAAAATCGAGTTCTTGTTTGGATCCACAAAATATAACTTTTTTTGTAGCCCAAAATATGATGTACCCTTTTTTTAGAGAAACTTTCCAGGTACGTAAATTCCATTAGTTTGTATATATCCTTCTACAAAAGAATTCGAATTTGTTTACACTTCTAAAGAGTGGAGATTTCGTGCTCCCGAACTCCTTTGATTATCTTAAAAAAATGTTGTTTATACCTCGAGGCGGAAAAGCCAATGAGAGTTTAGTTTTGTGAGCTCATCGGCGAGTTAGCTTTTTCGGTTGCTCGTCGGTTTTCTGAAACAACACTTGTTTCTGAAAAGGTTAGCTCATGCTGGTGGTATTAACCCCTTAGTGATCGGTCCGCTAGTTCACGCAAATCCGACGAAGTTATCACAAACGAAAAAATTATTTACAGGTTTTAGAAAAAAAGTGAAAAAGATTCCGGATGTATCCAATGATGTATTCTATAAACATGCAAACAATCAACTTCAACATACTTTATATTCTGAGCTACACAGAACTGATAAAATCTAATAAATTTGGAGATTTGATTTTATCATTTTTGTGTAGCTCAGAATACAAAGTATTTGAAGTTAATATTTTTATGTTTGTGGGATATACCATTGACTACATTCAGGATTGTTTTCAATATTTGTTGAAACTCGTAAATATTTTATATTTTTTTAAAATGCCAGGATCCTATTTTCCTTTTCCAAAATATATGGCTCCATGGAGCCCGAGTGCCAAAACGACCTCCGTACAGTAGGGCTCATTTGATCACATGCCAACGAAATAAAAAAGAGGAGAATTCCCACGATGCGAATGACATGTCATCATCAGTTTAAACAATGACATGTTATGAACAATTTCAAGATTTTAAAACCATAGGGATGGACACCAAAAAGTATAATTGTTACACCATAGAAAAAATAAACTCCTAAATTACATTTTTGGAGTGTGGCAATATTAGTTTCAATAAAAAAATCCTTTCGAATCTAGCGCAAAGTCGTCATAGAAAAATCAAGTGCCCAATTTTACTGATCAAACAACCTCTATATCATCAGTTTAAACAATGACATGTTATGAACAATTTCAAGATTTTAAAACCATAGGGATGGACACCAAAAAGTATAATTGTTACACCATAGAAAAAATAAACTCCTAAATTACATTTTTGGAGTGTGGCAATATTAGTTTCAATAAAAAAATCCTTTCGAATCTAGCGCAAAGTCGTCATAGAAAAATCAAGTGCCCAATTTTACTGATCAAACAACCTCTATATCATCAGTTTAAACAATGACATGTTATGAACAATTTCAAGATTTTAAAACCATAGGGATGGACACCAAAAAGTATAATTGTTACACCATAGAAAAAATAAACTCCTAAATTACATTTTTGGAGTGTGGCAATATTAGTTTCAATAAAAAAATCCTTTCGAATCTAGCGCAAAGTCGTCATAAAAAAATCAAGTGCCCAATTTTACTGATCAAACAACCTCTATAATATCTTAATAAGGGATGCATTGCGATGAAATAAATGAGATAATTGCTTAAATCCGGGTATGTGTCATAGATGTTAGTTTCAATATGTAAAATTGGAAAGAAAAAGATGAATCAGTCAAACAACCAATGTTTTCAAGTGAAAAATGAAATGCATTAGATCAAAGCTACTGCATAGCTGAAAAATTAGATATAATTTTTATCTGGCAAAGGTACCATAATAGTCGTGCATTCAATCAAAATATTATTAAAAAAATTGATGATCAAAGTTTTCAAACTGATCCGATTATGTTTAAAAATAATGTTTTGTGGATGGAAGGGAGTACATAGTGGGAAATTCAGTTTGGCACCTGGGTGCATATGCACCCGGTATTTGAAAAACATATTTCAAAATGTCAAAAAAGTCTAAACTAAAATTTCGCGGATACATCTTCATATTATATGTGTTCACAAAGTCGTTTCACCAAAAACCGATATTTTTTGTGCCTTGTGGAAAAAACAAAAAATGTCATGAAAAGCCTTATTTTAGCACCATTTTTTTTTCTTTTTTATACAAGCCACAAAAATAGTTGGCTTTTCGTGAAACGATTTGTGAACGCATAACATGTTAAGATCTATGCTCCCGTCGTACATAGTTATCTAATCATGGTACACTGGTCCTGCAAATAAATTGGTCAGCCCGATCTGCACCAACCTCCCTACACATGCACCGCATCCCTTTCTAATCCTTGCAATTTTTGTTCCCAATTATGACCTGAACAGTACCACAACCGTACCCACCCGCCCTCTGGCAGTTACTCCAAATAATTTCCTACAGTAGCACATTTTCTCGAGTAACGAGAAGGCCGGAAACAGGTTGCCTTACCAGTCGTCTTGATCCAGGCTTTCCTCTTTTGGTCCGTTCCCGATGGAGAGATTTAAGTATCACGTCACTCACATGGAGCATTAGTCCAGAAAGATACTCCTGTGCACATTGTATTGTACTCCCTTATTAGAAGATAAGTTTAGCTGGTTCGAGGAAAGGGGCAGGGCGGCCACTAGGTGTCGACCCACTATTGGCCACGCATCGATCAATACTAAGTTAATCTTGTCGCACGGTCATAGTTTCTGGTTTAAGTTCTTGTTTAGTGCTGCAGTGACAGGACATCCTTGGAGCAGAACTAACGATGGTTTATTATAATAGTGGAGTAGATTAGAAAAATTGTAGTTTATTCAAAATGATCTGTGTTGTGAGAGACCTTGCACCATTGTGCACTAGTATAAATCGGGCAATTTAAGACCCGCGATCACACACGGATGCAGGCGTCCGTGTGCGTTATCACCTATCGCTTACCCTTCGCGTTTAAAGCCGTTTGCGAGGACCCGAATGGTGTCCCGGCGCAAACATTCGCATACGGTTACAATTTATAAAGCGTGTGCGTGCTTTCGCACACTGGCTATACGAAGTAACGCGTGTGCATTAAGTCGCAGTATCGCACACGATTTGCCGACGTTAGTCCGTATGAAATTCTGTTGAACTATCGCACAGGATTTTTCTAAGTAAATCGTGTGTGATACATTGTTCTATTGCATATGATTGGTTTGATGTTATCGTTTGTCTAATATTTCGTCTTCGCGCATTTTTCTGAAATCTCACTAAGTATGAAATACCATGGTGTTCCCGCCTTTTGCTTGAGTATAAATTGCTTCGACGGCCATGGCCATTTGTTTATTTAGGATTTGTACAATGCCCCACAGCACGGAAGCCATGGAAGATCGGGGATGGGTACCTTCGTGGAGCTCGCGCCGTCAGAGTCAGAGGAGGTGCTGCCCTCAGCGGCCATGGCTGGTTAGCTCAACCAACCTCGCGCCGTGGGAATCGGAAGAGATGTTGTCCGCAGCGGCCTCAATCGATCACATGCCGACTGAGGCGCAGGAGGAGCTGTCCCCAGCGAACGGAGCTGGGGGTAACTTCGTTGACCTCACGACGGTGGAGGAGCCCGAAGACAGCTACTCGGGTTCGTCGTCGGATTCATCGTCGGATGAGCCTCTGGCCACCCCAGAGGAACTTGAGGAGCATAAGTTGGTGGAGATGTCCATCGCGTCGGCGAGGTGTGAGGAAGCATTGGTGCATTACGTGGTCGAGGAGTCTTTCGCCACTCTTCGAAAGTTCCGCGTGCGTGCGCTGCTGTGCGCCAGGCAGGAGGTCAAGAAGCAGACGCGGCTTTGGATGGGCGCCGCGGGAAGGCGGTTGGCCAAGTGGAAAGCCGGTCAGTCCGGCAACCCGCTAGCCGACGTTGCCGGGGCATCAGGCTCCGGCAAGTCGCTCGGCGATGATGCAGACGCCTCAAGCAACGTCAAGGGCCCCGCCGGCGACGATGCAGAGGCCTCAAGCAATGGCAAGGGCCCCGCCGACGACAAAGACGTTGTCCTCCTCTCTGACGACGACGAAGAATATTTTTAGGTAGGTATTAGGTGGTTCTTATGTGTTATATATATATGTAATGTGCGATCGGGATGTCCAATCTTTTTGTAGCAGGAAGGGCAAACCATGCGTTTGAATTAATGGAGCCCTTCCATTACCAACTAATATTATCCAAATATTAGGTTCCCTTTTGTCTAGTACTCCTTTCCAGCGGCAAATTTTGGCATTTCTCCAAGTTATCTTCAATGTTGTTAAATCACAACATAATCGCACAGGGTTTATTCGCATAAGAAACGTGTGCGATAACAATCGCTAGACGGCTGGATGCGCCCACGGTTTCTGCAGATGAAATCGTGTGCGATACCTGCTGGCCTTTAGGGCCCAACAAGTGAAACCCTTCCATATAAATAAGGACCATACGCGCTTGACCCATACACAGGGTCCACTCTCCCCTCTCCCAGCCACCTCCTCTCCTCTACAGTCGCACACACGCCCTCCCGGCCCTCCCCCGCCGCATTTGGCCTCCACCGCGGCCCTACCCCGCCGCATTTGGCCTCCACCGCGGCCCTACCCCGCCGACCGACCGGACGATGACCTCGCGGGAGGCCTGTCCTAGGCAGCCGACCCCCCCCCCCCCACAGCGAGGTGGCCGTCTTCTCGTCAACATCCCGAAGGCTAGCGGTCGTTTAGCAAGGCCATCCTCATGTTTAATATGCCGGATCTGTTTGAATATATTGTTTATGCACTAGCAAGGCCGGATATGTTAGAATAGCTAGTTTGTTGGTGTCGTGGTATGTTATCTGTTAGAATAGAGATCTGTTAGAATAGCAACCGCTTTTATGTTTTATCTTGTCACTGTGAATGTTTTTACCAGAAGGGATTTGATAGAACACATTTGATTTTATACTTGTGTAATAGGGATCTTATTTTGGTGGCACTGTACAAGAAAATCAAGAGAGGCTTTATTTTCCTCTCTTGGCCAATCCGTAGTTGCTGGTAGGTGACACTAACCAGTTCAGTATTAATGTTATTTTTATGTTTTCACCTCCTTCCATTGATGGATATTTTGAACACATCATGCAGCAAGGATTATTTCACACATAACATATATGCAGCAACGGATGGCCGATTTTATCGAATATATTTGCCTTGACGGTGGTAAGAGAATAATCATTTAAACTTGCCTTGACGGTGTTATGTTCTTGATATTCTTAGCTATCGCACACGCTTTATGGAAAACAACGCGTCTGCCTTGGGTGAACCAACGCACACGCTTTTTATTTCCGTCTGCGATCTGTAGCAATATCGCCCACCAATGGATAACGACGGGCGCTATAATCGTTTGCGATTGCCAAAGTCGACCATGTGCGTTTGCCCGATCTGTACTAGTGTTGTGTGAAGGTTTTGTCTTTTTGGTAGATCAAGAACATAACAGCACGATGGTTCGTTGTACCAATCGTGTACAAAATCATTACTGAGTAAATTAAAAAATATTTGGACTTTTTTGGGCCGTATGCATCTTTGTTTTACCGAGGCCAAGCATAACTCTGCGGTTTTCCAGCCTTGATGTGAACTATTGACTTAATAAAAACCTCCTTTTACCGAAAAAATTATACGGATTCAATATTAGATGAGATAATGTGCATGAGTGCCTCGTGAAAATAATAAATACTAGGTGGATAGGCGCGCTTCGCCACGCCGTCTACTATGTGTTTTGACACTGTGATATGTGAAGGAGATATGGCCTAGAGGCAATTAATAAAGATATTTTATTTGTCGTATGTCAATTGTTCATAATATGTTTTATACCATGCTATAACTGTATTAAGCAGAAACATTAATACACGCGTGGTATGTAAACAATCAGGTCTCTAGTAGACTCTTTACTAGTCCGTTGTGCGATTGATGATCGAGGTTTCCCGATCATGTGGCATTTATGTTAGTTGACAATGGAGTCAATCATTAGGAGAATGATGTGATGGACGCACCCAATATTTATAGGACGTAGTCATTGCGCCTTCGACTGTGAGATCAACTTTAATCGCTATTTCTGGAAGATATTTTGATTGCATCAAACGTCATATCTTACATAGTGTGACAATAAAGGTGTCCCTCTCGGGTATCGGAAGGGAGTATGTTGAGGCGAGGGATCAAGAGCGGGATTTGCCAATCCGCATAGCAGGATAGATACTCTACGCCCACTCGGTGAGATTACATCAATGAGCTTGCTGAGCTTGCAAGCATGTGACTAGATCACGAGGATGTAATATCACAGACGAGTAAAGAATATTATTGTCGGTAACGAGATCGAGCTAGGTATCACGATGCCTGAGATCGAGTCTCGGACAAACTAAGTATCGCCGGGCAAAAGGTTTAAGACTTGACGTTTAAGGTTCGAACGACAAAGTTATTCGTGAACTCGCAGGGACTATCATGGGTATCCACGGCCCCGCTGTTAGTCTTGATCGGAGAACGGGTCTCGATCATGTCTGGAATATCCTCGAACCGCTAGGGTGACACACTTAAGGGGAGGTACGTTTAAATTAGATTGGACACAGAAGAGAAAACAAAAGAGAGCACCGGATGCGTTCCGGGACATATCCGATGAAAATCGGAGGGCGACGAAATAGTTTTCGGAGCCAGAATAATTTAGATAAATTGTGTTTTATATTAATTAATGGAATTAATGATTAAATACATTTTTATTTATTTATTTTCAGATTTTTAGGCAGCCCCAATTCTAAATGGGCCTAACTTTTGGAAGAAAGGCCCATAGGGGGAACTTCCCCCAAGTGGGGCGCACCAAGGGAGGTGGCCGGATGGGCCACATGGGGCCCATCTGGGCCGGCGCACCATGCTGGTGCGGCTGGTGTGGGATTTAGTCCCACACCGCCCGTCCAGTAAGGTTGGCAGCCTCCCTCCACCTATATAAGGAGGTGCCCATCCCTTGGAAAATACACACCAAATTCTCTCTCTCTCTCTTCTCCAAACGTGACTCCAATTGGGGTTGCGCCGAGGTTGAGGTTTTCTCCACCATACGCACACCGCCGTGCTGCTGGTCTTCGGTCCAAGTTTTCTATTTCCGCCGCTCGGCTGGATCGGAGCCCGTAGGTCGTCTTCTTCACCGTACGTTGTGACCCCCTGCGAGGCATCACGCTTGGGGTGTTTGGAGGTGATCGTCTTCACGACCTCGAGGTCGGCTACGTTGGCTTCATCGACAACGCTTGTGCGGGAGCGTAATCCCCGCTTTTCGGTCTACAAGGGTATGTATATCGTCTTCCTCCGTATATCGTATATCTGCATAGTTATAGATTCTGGCTAGTTTAAGGTTATCGTTGTAAGGAAATTTTTTGTTTTCTGCCTACGATCCCCTTCAGTGGTATCAGAGCCGATCTATGCGTAGATATAGCTATACGGTTTTAGAACTCATGTTTATGAGGGCATCATTCTTTTAGTAGCTACCCTCTAGCGTGCACTTGTTTTGCCAGCGGCATTGTGTTGATGAAGCGGCCCAGACCGACTTTACGCGTACGCTTACGCGAGACTGGTTCCACAACTGGCATACGGCTTGCACCGTATATGTGGCTGGCGGGTGACTGTCTCTCTCGCAATAGTTGGCATTGCATTTTCAATGGAGGGCCCGCAAGGGATATGAAATAGCGACTATTTGATCGTTGTTATGGTTATTGGTTCGTAGTTAAGAAACGGTTCTATTTACGAAAGCCCCAAGCCACGTAAAATATGCAAAAGTTAAAGTAGAAAGCGTCTAACTTTATTTTGCAGGGGCAATGTGATATGGCCAAGGTAAGTTTGACAAATTGTTTATAAACTGTGGGCGCGAAGGAGACCATCGGCGCAAGGACCATATCACGTAGCATTACATAATGATGTTACGTTGTTGTGTGCATCTTATATTGTGTATATATATATAATTATATATTAGTTACACGGCGGTAGTAATATAATATGATCCCTCCAAAATACCATTTGTGTTCTCCCTTTGGCGTGCACCACCAAGAAAGTTCTACGTTATGAGGCAGGCTGTGACGTTTGGGTGTCAGACATGTCGTTGTTCGCATACAGTGGGTGTAAGACATGTTTGCACAAGCGTATACGCTGAAGGTTATTATGGCGAGCCTAGCATGTACAGACATGGCCTCGGAACACGGTGACCGAAAGGTTAAGCATGAGTCACAAAGTTGTTGTGATTGACATATCGATGTCTACCTTTGAAGTTGTGTCACCGGCTCTGACGATGAGGGGTGGCATAATGGATGAGGATCGTGTAATCACTAAAACAATGCGGGGGATGTTCGTTTTGAGTGGGAGTTCTGGTAGTTTTATTTTATTAAAACTTGAACCCATATTTATTACGAACAAAGTCTTTATGTTTTGCAAAACCTTTATAGATATTAACCAGTGTTATAACCCTCTTTAAAAATTAGGCGCATTCCTGCGATTGAGAAACTTAAAAGGTTGGGTCCAAACTTCATAGTTTTATACCGTAGCTTGAGGATACTCCTTGTTTCAAACCTTTTAGCTCTATATGATACAAAACCCACTAGGAGATAAACCCGGAGATTCCGTTGACAAAACGATAATTTGGATTATCAAGTTTTGGGTGGAGAATTCCATCATAGTCCAGTATGCTATGATCTCTGCCATAGAGAATGAACGGTGGGTGCACGTTGACAGATCGCGAACATATGAGATGGTCGCAGAACTCGAAGAACTGCACCGCAAGTCGGGTTGATGAAGTTTTCAGTACTTTGACTGTTTTCTTCTCAGCTGAGATGGAAAAGAATACATGCATTAAAGGAGCATGTGGCAGTCATACTTGATGACATTGGTCATACTTGATGATATTGAGACGCCTCGCTCAGCTCGATCACTGGATGACAAACAACGTTGCCAGATGCAAATAGTTTGTCATAGACTATGTCATGCAAGGGGAATCGTTCACCTTCATGAGTTCTTAATTGCGTTGAAGAATCAA
This sequence comes from Poa pratensis, assembly GCA_947311845.1. Taxonomy (NCBI): domain Eukaryota; kingdom Viridiplantae; phylum Streptophyta; class Magnoliopsida; order Poales; family Poaceae; genus Poa; species Poa pratensis. Next base: position 970,292 of record CAMZMU010000111.1, read on the forward strand.
GAAGATGAAACAGATCGTTGGGAGGTCATCAATGATGATGGTGTATATATGATATACGCGTTATGAATGTTTTACCTAAACAAGTACTCGCTGCAGTGACTAAGTTTTGATACTGGTCATGTTTTATGAAAACAAGATTTTCTGCTTGAGTAGCTTGGAAGGATGAGGAGACAATGTGTGTTGATGATGGCAGGCAATATGTTGTGATGTCCATAGACACTCCCCCTCTACATCTACCATTTGAAAAATTCTTTTGTGATCGCTTGTTAGTATGATCGTTATAAGTGTGTCTCCTCTAGCGAGACGATTGTTCATATATGTTAGTGACAAAATCGTTGTCCTATATTTATGAAGTGAAATCTTTAATGATCATATGCCGATTTGAATTTAGATGGTAGTAGCTCCCACATTTATAACATTAATGCCAAAGGATACAAACTTAATAAAGACACCACATGCTTGTGGCACTAACATTTCGAGTCATGTCAATGTTATAGTCAATGAAGAAGCTCCATTCAGATGAATCTTCGAGTCCTTAGATTTTGATCTTTTGACACTTGCAAGATAACTAAGACACCGTTTTCGGAAAGAGGGCATATAACTTATTGAGAATCATGCATGGATGTGTGTGGATCAATGAAGTACTTTAACGTGTAGTGAAAATATTTATTTCGTAGACTTCACGAATGTTCCGAGTAGATATATGGATATCCACTTAGGAAATGCTGGTCCGGAAAGTTGACGGTTCAAACAAGTTCGGAGTGAAGTAGGAAAATAAAATTAACAAGAATTTCCTATGATATTTGATCAAGGAAACAAGGATTTGAGTTATAAGTTTGGCATATCATTGGTAGACTTGTGAGAAGAGTTCCACAAATTACGTCGCATGGAACACCATAGTGTTATGGTGTGTTTGGACGTCGTAATCACACTCTATTGGCTAATGTGTGGTCAATAAAATCTCTTATCAAATTTGTGATCATTAGGGTCATATGGTAGAAATAAAACATTCACGTTAGATAATAGGGAAACCATCCAAATCCGTGGAGGCAATACCATATGAGTGATGGCATGGCGTTTAGCCTAGATTGTCATTTCGGTATTTTAGTGTTTTTGATGTGATCAAACCTAAAAGCAGATAAATTCATCTTTGTAGTGTATCTAAGATATCAGTTGGATACATTTCTCACGACAAAGGCAAACAGGTTGCTGGAACGCACCTTGCTCAAGAAATAGTTTCTTGTGAAGGGTATAAGTGGGAAAGAAAGTAGAGCAAGACGGAGTTAATGAACTCACTCTCCGGACATCCGAGTGGCGCAACGGAAACAGTTCTGGTCTCGTCCTCCGGAACATAAAGGAAGCTCATGATAAAGATCATGATGCTTTAAGCTCTTACTAAAGATCGTAAGCATACGAGAATGTGTTCCACACTGTGTGGTACGACAATCTTGTTATGAAGGTCATGTTGATGGAACATGACAGACCTACGAACTACGAAGAAGCGATGGTGGACCTAAGTCCGAGAAATGGCTATAAGCCATATATGATCCGAGATAAAATCCATGTACGATTGATGGCTCCCAAGTGCAGGAGATCAATTGTAGTACCTTTCAATTAGAAAAGGTTGTCGAACCCACGAGGAGCTGAAGGTATTGGTTAGTAAGATTGATAAATAAAACAATAAAAGATGCAGTGTTTTTGGTATTTTCAGTTGTATAATTGCAAGCAGATAACAGATAGTAGCAAGTGAAAGCTCTCAAAGAGAGAAAGCCCAATCCTCTTATGTGGCAAAGGACAAGCTCAAGTGATGTGTAACTTATATGTGGCAAACGTTCCCGAGGGCGGCATGGATGATGCTAGGCATAGAGATTTATTAAACAACACGTTGAATATCTTGTCAAGTTTTAATCCTCTTTGGACGGAGCCATAATTAGGTATAGCTAAATAAATAAACTACAACCCCTTATGATGGATCATGTGGCCAAGCAAATGACTGCACAAGAATTATTAAGACCTAAAGTCCCACCATAGCATTACACTCTAAGGTCCCCGATACTAATACCCTCATAATATAACTTCATGACTCGGTCTCAGGTTTACGTGTCCTCCCAAGTCTCCATCAATTCATTACACTACGGTGTTCTCCTATGAGCCCATAAGGTGAAGTGTTGTGCAGTCGACGTTCGCACAACACCATCATAGAATCACATAAAAGATAAACTCTTGACAAAATACCAACACATGTCATATATAAATCAATGCCAATTCATCCTATGCCCTCAGGAACATACGGGAACTACTCACAACGTGCGAACATGATCATAATCAGTGGCATAAGTGGTACAACACAATCTGAAATTATAACTTCACCACCAAATAATGACAAGTACTCAATCACAAACATGAATAGTAGCACAAGACAAGTATCTAGGGTATAGCAACTCTCAAACTGCGAGGGGAACGGAGTGGATCACGGTGATGATGATGGTGATGGTGCTGGTCTTGATGGGGGTGATGATGTAGAGGCCTCCTCCCACGCCAAGGAGGAGAGGTGATGACGATGACGATGATTTCCCCCTTCTCCGGAGTTCCGGAGCAGCAGGATCTGACCCCCCTCGGAAGGGATCAGGAGTTTCGCCGCCGCCGCGACCTCGGATGGACTTGGAAAAATTAGGGCGTTACTTTTCGGGCGAGACGAAGGCGTTGCTAAAAAGCCCCAGGCGAGGAGGTGCCCGAGGCACCTTTGGTGGGTCCCACGCGGCCAGGTACATGGGCCGCGTGGGCCACCCCCATTTGGCCCTCGTGGCTCTCCTCTCTTCGGTCTTCTTCCCTCTGCCTTTCTCCCGATGAAAAACTGACGCAGTATTTTTCCTTTTATTATTTGAGGTCCTGTAGCTCCTGAAACATTAAAGACAAGAAAAAGGAGGTTTTCTGCCTCCCAGAAATTAAATACCAAAAATAGGGACTTTGTATGAAAGTCCCCAAAATCATCTAAAACATGTAGAAACAATCATATAATCATGCAAATAACATTCTAGTATGATACTAAAAGTTATATAAATGATGATATAAAATGCACGTATCAACTCCCCCAAGCTTAAACCTTTACTCGTCCTCGAGTAAGTAAGGACATAGATCATTACATGCATCAATGGACTTATGGTTGATAAATAAATACGGGCATTGTATCATCATCATATTCAATTGCAAGATAAGATTAATGATCTAAAACTCATACATATGAGGGCAACATAAGTAGAACTCTAGCAATCACCCCTTACTTTTGAAAGCAAATAACCATTGTATGTTGGACAATCGAATCATATTGTTTTTCACATGCTTTTGCTCTTCATGGCAAGCATTATAATCTTTTATACTTTGCTGAAATTCAAAGACAAGATAAACTCTCATTGGATAACAAGTTCAAAAGAAGACAAATGAAAAGACAGATAGATATAAAAATTGTTATCACTCTTGCTTGACTAGTAACTAGTGCAAACTTTAGTCATGGATATCTCAATCAAGTTCCCATGCTCTACACAACCCTTTTCTTACACTTTCCATGGCTAGCTGAAATTTCAGGTGCCTTCCTTTCATTCACATTCAAGAGCATAAGTATTGAAATATCCATGATCATTAATTTGCTCAAAAGATACTAGGTTGTAACAAGAGTGTTTTATATCCTTTTCATTAAGTCTTCTCAACTTCTTATCCTACAAGACTATATCTTAACCTCAAACTATTAATTCACAAGTCTTTTTACTTCTTCTATATTGAGATAATTCTATAATTGTCCAACATACTCAAGTTAATTAATTTCAAGGCAAGATGTGATTGAAATTCTAAATATGCCACGCTCATTTGCATGAGTGTTACCCATAAATCCCAAACAAGAGAATCATGGATGACACCATACTTTAATATTCATTGATAAACCATAAGATAGGGATACATGATAATGCTCCATGAGCTCACACACGCCTAAGAGATATTGATAACTAAACGATAAAAGCAAAACACACCATGACTAGATAGATATGATAAATAGTGAGAAAAGACTAGATGGAACTCCCCCAAGCTTGGTTTTGCTAGAACTCCTCTCTTCTTCTTATCTTCATAATAATTATCTTCAAGATCCCCAATGATCTTCATCATAGATTGTAGCTTTTCGAACTTTTGCGGCTTCTCCCAGTTTTTGCATGAGATTCTTCTCCACAGTTTTTGCAAGGCTTCCACTCCGGGCTTGGCACCTTCTTGTTGGGATCTTGCGATCCCATTCACCAGGATAGTTCTCTTGGGTGGCGCTGAAATTCCCTGTCAATAAGAGTAGAAGCTACGTTTTTGCTCGCAAGGCGCGCCTGGGAACCTTCCCTCCGGTCTGCATGCGCGCGCCGCCTCTTGTTTCCAAGAGAGTGGTTCACCCTCACACCGGCAACAGCAATGGGTGATGGAGGTGCTGTCGCCAAGGGCGATGTCGACGGAGGGCTTGTGCTCTCTTCTTCAGCTTCTTGCTTGCATCCTCCTCTTTCAAGCTTGTAGTCTTCATCGTCGGAGTAGTCCTTCCTCTTCCTATTCCTCCTCCATATGGACGTGGGGCTGTACCCATCGAGTTCATCATCATCGTCGTCCATGGAGGAGCATTGGTAGGAGTCTCCCGAAGACATGGCTAAAAACCTGACAGGCAGAAACAGCAAAAGAAAGAATCGCTCGAGAACGCTCGGTGCGAGATTAGATCGACAGAGAGGGGTATATATTGAGGTTTTTGGGTCAAGGCGAAGCGTCGGGATCGAAAACGAGACGAAAAAGGACTCCGAGGTGGAAAAGGGATAGCCCCACGCGGCCAGGTACTGGGCCGCGTGGGCCCCTCTCTTTTCTCCCTCGGGTCTCCGTTTCGTCCAGTTTTCTTGTCCCATACGATGATTTCCATAAAAATTGACCTCCGTAAAATTTTATGCAATTCCGAGAAACTTTCCAACACAAAAGTTACCTTCTATTGATTTAGGGTTTCTGAACTGCACGGTTTCTCTCAATTACCTCTTCCGGTGTTTGTAAATTCAACTCCTCCACCCTTCCGATGAAGCTCTTTCCTGCAATATAAGGTTTAAGGCGTTGTCCATTGACTACATGAGGTTTACCTTTCATGTCACCGTGAAGACGGATAGCTCCTGAACGGTACACCTCCTGTATCACTAATGGTCCCTGCCACTTTGAAGCTAGCTTCCCTGCAGAAAACTTGAAACGAGAGTTGTACAATAAAACTTGATCACCTACTTTGAATTCCTTTTTCTTAATTTTCTTGTCATGCCAAATCTTAACTTTTTCTTTAAACATCCTGGCACTTTCATAAGCTTCATTTCTCCATTCGTCAAGTAGGTTTAGGTCAAGAATTCTCTTTTCTCCCGCAGTTTTAAAATCAAAGTTCAGTTGTTTAATAGCCCATCTAGCTTTATGTTCTAGTTCAACAGGTAAGTGACAAGCTTTTCCATAAACCATTTTATAAGGAGACATTCCCATAGGATTTTTAAAAGCAGTTCTATAAGCCCACAAAGCATCATTAATCTTAATTGGCCAATCAGATCTAGACTTATTCACTGTCTTTTCCAAAATGAGTTTAATTTCCCTATTGCTTAATTCAACTTGCCCACTTGTTTGAGGATGATAAGGAGATGCAATTCTATGGTTAACATCATATTTTGCCAAAGTTTTTCTAAGAACACCATGCAAGAAATGAGAACCACCATCAGTAATTAAGAACCTAGGAACACCAAACCTGGGGAAAATGATGTCCTTGAGCATCTTCATTGCTGTGGCATGATCTGCACTTTTGGTTGGAATTGCTTCCACCCACTTTGTAACATAGTCAACTGCAACCAAAATGTGAGTATGCTTTGTCTTTGATTCTGGGAAAGGACCCATAAAGTCAAAACCCCACACATCAAATGGTTCAAGTGGCAATGAATAATTCATAGGCATTTCATTCCTCCTACCAATGTTTCCTACTCTTTGACATTTATCACAAGATTTAACATATTCAGCACAGTCCTTAAATAAAGTAGGCCAATAGAAACCAGATTGTAATACCTTTGCTCCTGTGCGATCTCCTGCATGATGCCCTCCATAGGGACTGTCATGACAATCTCTTATAATAGCCTGTTGTTCATGCTCAGGTACACAACGTCTAATAATACCATCCACACTTTTCTTATAGAGGAAAGGATCATCCCAAAAATAATGTCTAAGATCATAAAAGAATTTCTTTCTTTGTTGAGAAGTGAAGTGTGGAGGCAAAACTTTACCAACAATAAAATTTGCATAGTTGGCAAACCAAGGAGATGCAACTTTAGCACTAGAAACATTAACAATTGCAAGTTGTTCATTAACAAAGCTATCATTAATAGGAATAGGATCATCAGGTATGCTTTCCATCCTAGAGAGATGATCAGCAACTTGATTATCCTCCCCTTTCCTATCAACAATGTGTAAATCAAATTCTTGCAATAGAAGTACCCATCTTATTAGTCTAGGCTTAGCATCTTTCTTATTCATCAAGTATTTAATAGCAGAATGATCAGTATGTATTGTGACTTTTGAATCAGTAATATAAGGTCTAAACTTGTCACAAGCAAACAGTACTGCTAAAAATTCTTTCTCAGTTGTAGCATAATTCTTTTGAGCAGCATCAAGTGTTCTACTAGCATAATAAATAACATTCAGTTTCTTATCAACACGTTGGCCCAAAACAGCCCCAACTGCATAATCACTAGCATCACACATAATTTCAAAAGGCAAGTTCCAATCAGGAGGTTGAATAATGGGAGCAGTGATTAAAGCATTCTTCAAAATATTAAAGGACTCAATGCAATCATCATTAAAAGAGAAAGGAACATCCTTTTGCAGAAGATTGGTTAGAGGTTTTGATATTTTGGAGAAATCCTTAATGAACCTACGGTAAAAACCTGCATGCCCAAGAAAACTTCTTATACCTTTGAGGTCCCTTGGATATGGTAGTTTTTCAATAGCTTCAATCTTTGCTGGATCAACTTCTATTCCTTCTCCAGAAATCTTATGCCCAAGAACTATACCCTCAGTAACCATGAAGTGACACTTCTCCCAATTAAGAACCAAGTGTTGGTCTTCACAACGCTGTAAAACTTTGTTAAGGTTGAACAAGCAATTATCGAAGGAAGTACCATACACAGAAAAATCATCCATAAAAACCTCCATTATCTTTTCAATATAATCAGCAAATATAGCATTCATGCATCTTTGAAAAGTAGCAGGAGCATTACATAAACCGAATGGCATTCTCCTGTAAGCAAAAGTACCATATGGGCAAGTAAAAGTGGTCTTTTCTTGATCATCCTTATGGACAGGAATTTGCGAGAAACCTGAATAACCATCTAGATAGCAAAAGTGAGAGTGTTTAGAAACCTTTCTAGCATTTGATCAATAAATGGCAATGGATAATGATCTTTTCGAGTTGCTTTATTCAATTTTCTGAAATCAATAACCATCCTATAACCAACTACAGTACGTTGAGCCACAAGTTCATCCTTTTCATTTGGAACAACAGTCATTCCACCCTTTTTAGGAACACAATGAACAGGACTAACCCACTTACTGTCAGCTATAGGATAAATGATACCAGCTTCAATAAGTCTTATTACCTCTTTCTTACCACTTCTTTCATTTTTGGATGGAGGCGGCGTTGAAAATCAACAACAGGTTTTGCATCTTCCTCCAGATTAATTTTATGCATACATAGAGCGGGGCTTATACCTTTAAGATCATCAAGAGAGTATCCAATGGCTGGTCGGTGAGCTTTTAGCACATCAAGTAATTTCTCTTCCTCTTCAGCTGAAAGGTTAGCACTAATAATGACAGGATATATGCTCTTCTCATCCAAATATGCATATTTCAGATTTGCAGGCAAAGGTTTCAATTCAAAACTAGGATCCCCTTTAGGTGGTGGTAGCACTCCTAAATTATCAGGTGGGATATGCAATTGTAATTGTGGTGGTTGTTGCCATAATATTTGTTCCAAAGCCTCTTTTTCCTCATCATTAAATGGTTCATCTTGATTAAGCATATAACGTTCTACAACATCAGTTGAAGCTACAGCTATATGAGCAAGAGTTTCAATTAAATTATTAGGAATTGGCTCTTTCTCAACATGTTTATCAGCAAATTTGGAAAAGTTAAATTCAAGTTTCTCACCAGCACATTTAATAAACACTTTCTCTTTAGGCAAATTAATTTCAGCACCAACAGTATGTAAGAAAGGTCTACCAAAAATGATAGGACAAAATGAATCTTGAGGACAACCAAGCACAATAAAATCAGCAGGGTATTTTATTTTGCCAATCAATACTTCAACATCTCTAACAATTCCAAATGGACTAATATAATCTTTATTAGCAAGTTGAATTGTCATACCTGTCTCTTCCATAACAATGGGATCAATATCAGGCTTGATCTCAAGATAAAGAGAATATGGAATGACACTAATACTTGCTCCAATATCACATAGACCATGATAACTTGAAGTCCCAATAGAGCATGATATAACAGGTTTCCCAACTTTGGCCGAATTACCTTTGATGACTTTGGTAGCATCTTCACATAGATAAACATCCACTGGGTCTTCTTCATTTAGTTGCTTGATAACAGAAATTTGAGTGTTGACTTCCACCTGTTCATAAGGCTGAGAACATCTCTTTGTTAGTAACAGCTTTAAGTAAATTCTCCTTAACTTGGTTTGGAAATGGAGGTGGTTCAACATACTCCTCAATTGTCACAGATGACATTGGTTCAACCTGTTTAATAACTTTAGGAACAACAATAGATTGTTTAACAGGTTCAACATAAACTTCAAATCCACTTTTTGGAACACAGATATGATCAGCAAAACCTTTAGCTATTTCAATTATAACATAAGGATCAAGACCAAAAGTATCACTCAGATTTTTAAACAGAATAGAAGTAGAGAAATTCTCTACACATGAATATTCATAATCAAAATATGGCTCATTACCTTTATCAAGATCCCAGTGGCTAGTATTTTCAGAAATAGTCTCCAATAAATTCCATGCTTCTTCTTCAGTGTTATTAGTAAAACTTCCACCAGATGAATTATCCAGAATCTCCTTGTGCTTCATAGGTAGTCTCACATAAAAGTTTATCAATATAAGTTTCCTTGTAAGATCATGACATGGATTCTTGCGAAGGAGTTCCTTTAACCTCCCCCAAGCTTGAGTAATACTCTCTCCCAGATGTGGCCAGAAATTGAATATATAGCAGCGGTTATCATAAGCTTCTTTAGGAGTAAAATATTTAAGAAAGAAAACCTTCCTCAAGATACTCCATTCATTCTGGACCTCTTCATCCAAGACCTGTACCAATCACGAGCATTACCAGATAAAGACAAATACAATAGCTTCCTTTTTACCTGATCCTCTGAAATACCAGGTAGTCTGAATAAGCCACATATGTCCTCAATTATTTCCATGTGCTCGCGTGCCGACTTAGTTCCATCTCCTGTAAATGGATTTTTCATAACTCTTTTAACATGACCATGGGAATTTTAATCCCACTTTAGGTACCTCAGACACAGTAGTTTCAACCACCTTTGCAGTAGTGGCATAAGCACTTTCATATAGAGCAAGATGCAGCGAGGCACGATTCATAAATGCCATAGTAACAATGAGATAAACAGCTTTCAAGTTTCCTTACCAAACTTCTTACCAATAGCGCTACGCTCCCCGGCAACGGCGCCAGAAAAGTATCTTGATGGCTCCCAAGTGCAGGAGATCAATTGTAGTACCTTTCAATTAGAAAAGGTTGTCGAACCCACGAGGAGCTGAAGGTATTGGTTAGTAAGATTGATAAATAAAACAATAAAAGATGCAGTGTTTTTGGTATTTTCAGTTGTATAATTGCAAGCAGATAACAGATAGTAGCAAGTGAAAGCTCTCAAAGAGAGAAAGCCCAATCCTCTTATGTGGCAAGGACAAGCTCAAGTGATGTGTAACTTATATGTGGCAAACGTTCCCGAGGGCGGCATGGATGATGCTAGGCATAGAGATTTATTAAACAACACGTTGAATATCTTGTCAAGTTTTAATCCTCTTTGGACGGAGCCATAATTAGGTATAGCTAAATAAATAAACTACAACCCCTTATGATGGATCATGTGGCCAAGCAAATGACTGCACAAGAATTATTAAGACCTAAAGTCCCACCATAGCATTACACTCTAAGGTCCCCGATACTAATACCCTCATAATATAACTTCATGACTCGGTCTCAGGTTTACGTGTCCTCCCAAGTCTCCATCAATTCATTACACTACGGTGTTCTCCTATGAGCCCATAAAGGTGAAGTGTTGTGCAGTCGACGTTCGCACAACACCATCATAGAATCACATAAAAGATAAACTCTTGACAAAATACCAACACATGTCATATATAAATCAATGCCAATTCATCCTATGCCCTCAGGAACATACGGGAACTACTCACAACGTGCGAACATGATCATAATCAGTGGCATAAGTGGTACAACACAATCTGAAATTATAACTTCACCACCAAATAATGACAAGTACTCAATCACAAACATGAATAGTAGCACAAGACAAGTATCTAGGGTATAGCAACTCTCAAACTGCGAGGGGAACGGAGTGGATCACGGTGATGATGATGGTGATGGTGCTGGTCTTGATGGGGGTGATGATGTAGAGGCCTCCTCCCACGCCAAGGAGGAGAGGTGATGACGATGACGATGATTTCCCCCTTCTCCGGAGTTCCGGAGCAGCAGGATCTGACCCCCCTCGGAAGGGATCAGGAGTTTCGCCGCCGCCGCGACCTCGGATGGACTTGGAAAAATTAGGGCGTTACTTTTCGGGCGAGACGAAGGCGTCGATAAAAAGCCCCAGGCGAGGAGGTGCCCGAGGCACCTTTGGTGGGTCCCACGCGGCCAGGTACATGGGCCGCGTGGGCCACCCCCATTTGGCCCTCGTGGCTCTCCTCTCTTCGGTCTTCTTCCCTCTGCCTTTCTCCCGATGAAAAACTGACGCAGTATTTTTCCTTTTATTATTTGAGGTCCTGTAGCTCCTGAAACATTAAAGACAAGAAAAAGGAGGTTTTCTGCCTCCCAGAAATTAAATACCAAAAATAGGGACTTTGTATGAAAGTCCCCAAAATCATCTAAAACATGTAGAAACAATCATATAATCATGCAAATAACATTCTAGTATGATACTAAAAGTTATATAAATGATGATATAAAATGCACGTATCACCGATTACCAAGTAATGACTTGGGAAGATCTTCTTGATGGCATCCAGACCGTTATAAGAATATAGAATTTTATGAGCAAATAGACCTTGATAAGGATTGATTTGTCGCAAAATAGTGTCGACAGATTCAAAAGGTTGATCACACGAGATTAATGTCTCAAGTGGCGAAGCCTGAGTCTATTTAGGTAGTAGCAATTACTATAATTTCAAATTGAGAAATTGATAGATGGATAAGGAAACCATGTTTCTTAATGAGAACATTAAGAAAGAGTTGTAATTAGTACAATAAAATATTTTTGTTGATCCTAAGGATGCTAAACATGTATGCAAACTTCAGCAGTCCATTCATGGCTGAAGCAAGCATATCGGAGCTGGAATCTCACTTTGATAAAGTGATCAAAAGATTTTGGAGTCGTCCAAAATAGTTGAAGAAACTGCATTTACAAATAAGTGAGTGGGAGCTAAGTAGCTTTTCTTGATCTTATATGGAATGGCATATTTGAGTGGGAGCTAAAAGAAATTCTCTGGTCAATATGCAGAAGGCATATTTGAGTGGGAGCTAGGTGTCATTTCTGATTTTATATGTAATGACATATTGAGAAAGATACAGATCCTCTAGTAAAGTATAAATGAATTATTTAAGTGATTATAGATTTCTATGAGTGAAGTTAAGAGTATTGGGCATCAGGTCTATAATTTGTATAGATAAAAAGGGGCTTAATAACATTAATTCGGAATAATTTTCCTAGATTAAGATCTGAAGTGTTTTCAGAATAGAACAAGGCGAAGAAAAGGTTCTTACTTGTGTGACTAGGTAAAATAT